>BSAI01000101.1:17361229-17541536 GCA_036245035.1 Adrianichthys oophorus | reverse complement strand
ATTAGGCGTGTCAATCAGAAGCAGGAGGCTTCTAAATCAGCCAATCAGGAGAATGGTAAATGGTGTATACTTATATGTAGTGCTTTACAACCTTATTAGAAGGCTTAAGATTCTGTGGTCTCTTGCTTGAAGCTGTTCTTCCTGAATACTTCTATTTTCTAATAATACCACTCACAGGTGACTTTGAAACATCCAGCAGAGATAACATTTCATGAACCATCTCACATCCCATCAGAATAACATGCTTGAAGTCACTGAGCTTTTCAGAATGCTTAGAAGTGAGAGCTTCATGAGGCTCAAAGCATCGCTTTATACCTGTGGTGATGAATCTTATTGAAAAACCTCAATTTAAGACTTTTTTTACAGATCAAATCTTTCATATTTGTCTGGAAACCCACTGTTCACAAAGCATTTTTAATGTGCAAACAAGACAAGGATATTTTTGTGTTTATGAAGAGAATTTTGTTTAAACTCTAGAACATAAAAGCTTAAGTATCTGTAGTACACCTATCTATGTAAAGTAAATAGGTGTGAAGAAACCCAAATCATTTAACGTTGCTTTCGTTTGTTGTTGGGAGAAGGGCACTGGAAACACAAACCATCCCGATCGGCTGCATCTTTCACTCCGTCCGTTGCCTTCTCCTTCCCCCTCAGTGGTTTAAGGTATCACTGCTGCTGCTCCAACACTGTTAAACTCAATTTCAAAGTTTCTCATCTGCCAGATCCAGCTGCCTTTCCCGGCTCACATTCGCGAATCATGCTGCTGTTGGCAAACGGAGCCAGGAAGAGCTCGCTGTGATTGGCGCCTTGTCCTTGCGTCAGTGTATCGTCTCAAATCTTCCCAAAAAAGCTTCAATCCTGGCCCAACGCTGGCAGCTGCCCCTTTTGTAGGAGCCAATAAATGTCCTAATTAAGGACGTCCGTCTGAAATGTGCATTTTTATCATGTGCTTGCTGAAATTAAAAATGGAGATGCAAACAAGCTCCCATACGCTGTCATTTTCTGCCATTTTCTATCTGAAATAAATGTGCATTTGACCATACAGAGAGCTGTTCCGCTGGGAGTCAGAAAATGCCACAATTTGCCTCTTCTGACATTGGCTGTATATTCCAAATTGCTTATAGTCAAAGCAAACTGAGTGAAAAGTTAGCTTCTAAATAACCGGACCCTATTTCTTAACTGCGTGCACCCATCCGAGGGTTAACTTGATGTTTCTGGGTTATCCGGCCCACCGGAGGGTTGTAGACAGATGAGGCCGCATCTTCAGGGGAGCACGTCTGGTGTGCTGTTCCAATGAAGCTTGTGTGGCCACCTATATGAGATACGTCATTAAAAGGGAACGTCGGTGCCCTTTTAATGACATAGGCACTCATGACGAACAGGTAAAGTTATTGTTTGATGCCCATGGGCGCACTGACTCCTTACTGACCGAGCTCAAAAGCTGGCTGCACAGGATGTGCCAATAAGTGCTTGTGGGGTTATTAAAAAATGACGGCTTTTTCTCACTTACTTCACCCTTACTTACTCTTATGTGTTGTTTAAATGTTGGCTACTACCTGTCATTCAAAGCATGCTTGAAGAAAAAATGCACACAAACATTTTGACTCTTTTGACTCAACAAACGGTCTACAATCTTAAAATTTCACTCAGGCCACCTGCTTTCTTGTATCTTCTTACCCATAAGGGCAGTTGTGACTAAGGCATCACATATTGCTGACATTGTCTTCATTGAGTCTTTTCTTCTGCTTTTGCAATTAAAATGTATTGAATTCATGGAAGCTTACGAACAGAGCTGAGACCGCAGACTTCTAACTGTGGGAAACTGCATGTGTTAATATAATGATAAGACATTCAAGACAAGTGACTCCGTATCTTATTTCCTTTTTTTTCACACTGATTGTTTATGTATCTTGCAGAGATTTGCTTTTGCGAAACAAAGGCCAGAGCCTCACTGGGCTCGTTCAGTGTTAATAAATCTGCTTTGGCGTGGGCGTCCGCTCTCCTCGTCAAGAGCCCCCACTTCTTTACCGGTCTGTCTTGTGTGTTCATAGTTTGAATCCATGCCCTTGCTGGTGAAAATTACTCTAATACGTGCTCAAATAGATGTGCATGCCTCATTGAAGCTAATGAAATCAATATTTTAAATATGCTGTTTTTCCAACTGGTTAAAACAGCTCATTACATTCGATCAGGCACAATTGCACAGAACTAAATAGCAGTTTAATGAGTCTTCTGCATTCTTTTATTGAATTACATTATGTGCCAGCATAAACATATTTGGATACCTTTTGAACTAAAGTTTTCTGCAGGAATTTTGCGGTTTTCATCAGATGGAATTTGGGTGTTTTGAAGTTTTCTTCTCAGCTACCATTCCAATTGGAGCAGTGTCCTTTTACTTGGAAGAGACTGGATTCAGAAAATAGCGGAACATCAGTTTTCAAAAATGTGCTGCAGAAGTGCACCATAAGTCATTCAATCTTAGTTAAACCACCCAAATAAAAAAAGAACACATTAATGTAAATATTATATTTTTTATTTTCTTGCAGGGTGAATATGTTTATATTGCCTTTGATTTATTGATGAGCCCATAGGGCTTTGAGGATTCAATAATTTTTGCTTCAATATTGAGGTTTTTGTTGGTCCATATGTTCTTCATTTTTACACTTTTTTGACATCATGTGGTTAGATCTTTGCTAACAACCTAGAAAAAAAGTTATAACTGTATTTTTCGGACCGGAAGTCGACTGCATTATAGAGCGTATCAGGTGTAACAAAAAAGTCAGGTAATGTGATTACACTAGTGTACACTGAAACTTTTAGTTTAGTTTTAGTTTTTA
The DNA here is from genome assembly GCA_036245035.1 of Adrianichthys oophorus. Taxonomy (NCBI): domain Eukaryota; kingdom Metazoa; phylum Chordata; class Actinopteri; order Beloniformes; family Adrianichthyidae; genus Adrianichthys; species Adrianichthys oophorus. The sequence goes on along the minus strand of BSAI01000101.1, from coordinate 17,538,699 downwards.
GGGTCTTATTGGAAAGAAAAGTTTAACTTTTTCAAAATAATGTTCAACATTGTTCAGTTATAACATATAAAAAACAAAAATGAAAAACAGTTTTTCAGTTCGTTGTGTTTATGCACAATATTCCACCAGGCTGCTGACTAGTCATGAAGTTTCAATAATCCATCAATCGGCTTAGTAGGTTACTAAAGTCGTGCTAAAGAATTTTGCAATTTCTTTTAGCACTGTGTACCAGAGAAAATCAGTTTAAGGTCAGTAAGTACAACCAGAATACATACATGAGATACACTGTCAGTTATGGAGAAAATTACTGGATTTCAAATTTGTCTTTTCTTCTGAAAAATACAATAATTTTGGTCTAATTTCAGAGATTAGATTCAACATTTTCTAAATCAGGTGTTACCTTTAACGCTAAGAAAGTCATTTGGTTCAGTTTATACTGACCAAAATCCCACTTCACCGTTTACAAAAATACTCCTATGTTTTTTGGCCATTAATCCATTCATTTAAAAAATACATTTTAATATATAATTTTTTTTTACCATAACAATGTTATTTTGTTCTACCTTTATTTTTTCTATTTATTTTACTTTTGACAGCAGTCATCAATTGGTAAATAAAATACATCCTCTGTCAGATAAGATCCTCCTGCTGATGGAATTTTTATCAATGAAATTAGGAATTTCCATGATAAAAACTAACAAAGAAATCCTTTTTCCTAAAGTTAAAATAAAGACATAAAAAGAAATATGTTGATAAATTTGATTAATCAATTGTTTCTCCAGAATACATATATATTAAACAATTCTGTCAGGTGAATTTTAATGCCTTTAATTTGAAATATTCATAAGTTTTAGTTCTTGATACATCATTGCTTTTTTGTTATTAATTGTGTTTATTAAACTCTTTTCAATGTTATAACTATTTATTCCTCTGTACTTCCATATGCTAAGTTTTTCTTGACTGTAAAACACTTTAGCCAACAGGTTATGTTTTTAGAAAAGGATTGATCTATATTACATGACACGGAAACCCAGTAAAAGCTGCAGCTGGTGATAATGTGGATGCTCCATGAGCGGCCACACGTACGCACATTGATACAGTACGAATGTCCATCTTGGTGTGAGTGCTCGGCCACAGCTAGACAAACAGGACGTGCTCCGAGGAGTGGGATGACAGCCAGTGGACACAGCTGAGGAGGCAGCTGTGAGGAGGAGAAAAGGTAGAAGGAAAAAGAAAAAGAATTGGGAGGTGAGCAAGGCACTACAGAGGGCAAAGTGCCCTGACAGCCGCAGGAGTCGCAGAGGGGGATCTCTCCAGGCCTGACAGATGGACAGACAGGGCTATGCCCCGATGGCAGACTCTGGCTCTTGATGGCGGTGAGATCCATCACTGTGCACTCACAGAAATACACATTCTAACACCCATGTGAGCATGACGGAACAGATACACACCAAATCAAAACTGAAACTTATACATCACAGAAACATTTCCATAGAAATTAAAAAATCTAACACATGAAACTCAGACAAAAAAAAAAAATCTTTATGCTTTATGGAATTTAAAAGCTTTCCTCTGTTCTATTCCAGACTGAACTGGTACCAGACAGACATAGAGGCTGTCCGAAGAGAGCTGCCAGGGGGAATGGAGGTGAAAAAAAATAATTTCTTCAATGTAGGACACTAGCCAGAATTGCAGGGACTTGCTGGGCACTGGCTCGCCGGCTGATCGGTCTCCCTTTCCATCAGGAACCTGTTTAGAGACCAGATTATTTGAGAACAAGAAGTAGGAATTACAAAAAAAAAAGTCCATAAGAGGTTATCCAGCACTTGATCAAACACCCAAAGAGCTGGAAGTCTGACTGGATGTGTGAGTTATTTAAGATGCTGTTTTTGTTAGAAAGAGATCAGATGTGCTCAGTCTGGATCCCTGTTTAGTGTGTTGTCATGTTATCCATTTGTCTGTACTGGACTCATTTTAAGTTGAAGACCCACCCTGATCATCTTTTGCTCTATTGTAAAAGCGTTCCCAATGGTCTGTGTTGCATATTGTTGCAAAGCCATAAGGCCCGTTGATTGCTACAAACTGAGGGGATGTGGGAACTTAAGAATCAAGTTGAAAAGAACCACAAAGATCGGGTTGTCTGTCTTTAGTTTACTCAGCATTTGCTAATAATGTAATTCTTTTTTAACGTTTCGTACATTGTAGACATTTTTATTAAATGTCTTTTTTTCATATAATATCTTTTTTGGTTCGTCCGTGGTTTCTTTGGTTGGTATCTGACATAAAGCTGCACTGAAAAGACGGATGGTGATGCAGGCAGTAAAACAGCTGCGCTTTTCCAGATATCAATAAATAAACAGCAGATCCTTTGTTAATGAATGTAAAGAAGTTTTTGGGAGGATTTTTACTGTTGGTGTTGCATGAAATTAGGAAAACACCAAATATGTTTTTCAATACTCTCAAGTAAAAAGTTATTTGCTTTAGTTTTAATATTTTATTAATGCCAAAAAAAAATACAGTGACAATACCTGATTGTCAGATGTGTTTCACAAAGACACAGGATCTCACACACTAAACAGAAATTAACTTGATGCTGAAAAAAAACAATGCCGGGAGTCCAGCTCTGATAAAACCACTAGTATACGACAAGTAAAGACAACGGAATGATTTGATTTGTTTTTGCAGAAAAACACAAATGCTATTTTTATTTCAAGGCTTTGTTTGTTTTGTTCTGCAGCATGTTTATATTTGTTTAATTTGGACAGAATATATTTTATGGAGAGGAAAATCAGTGGGGATGATTGAAAGTTTATTTTTAATTTAAAATAATATGAAAGTAAAGAATTTTGAGGTTTTTTTTGTGTTTTAACATTTACTTTTTCTAACTTGTGAAATTGTAACAATATATTTTTTATGGAGAGCCAAATATTTAAAGTTACTTAAGGTTTAAGTTGATTTATTCTGGAAAAATATTCCTTTTTTCTTTCTTTTTTTCAAAAAAGTTACATTTCAAAGTTTTAAAGTTTTGGTGTGTTTTTTGGCTCACAACCTAAGGTGTGTTTTGGATTTTGGACCCTGTGCAATTGAGTTTGACAACCCTGGGCCGGCCCCTGCAACAGACTGGCGACCAGTCCAGGGGTGTCCCCTGCCTTCGGTTAGGCTTAGGCCGGGTTAGGCTCTGGCAACCCCGTGACCCCGAAAGGGATAAAACGGATTGGAAAATGAATGAATGAATGAACCCTGGGCCGTAATCGGTAAAAGTTACAAACAGTCATAGTATATGTTCTTTAGGTGTCACCAGCGACAGTGTTAAAGGGTTAAACAGCACAATCTAATTGTATTTTGACATTAAATTGGTAGATAAAACTATTTTATTTTAGGTTATTAAACGGCATCTTCATCAAAGGCTGTGCACGTCAGTAATCCTCCATTGCCAAAGCTTTTCACGGTTTTTGTCAAATACACAATCAAAGGTGTCGATTGGAGAAACATCCACATTGAGCTTTGCACAATGGATATGTGCGTCTTTCACGACCTTCAAGGGCACCAGACCCAAAGCCACCACAGTTCATTGGGCTTTTAATGAAACCATCGAGCCGGTGCATAGGTGCACCGATCAACCGACACACACACATCCAATCATTGCCTCAATTAAAACTCTACTTTTGGGGTCAGTTGAAACACAAGAGCTTGAAATGTCGTCTCCCAGCCTTATGTTCAAGTTTAACACTTTGTATCCATTTGCATCATATTTGATGCACACATTTCTGAAACCCCTATCTCATTACCGTGATCAAAAGTTTCCTTAAAAAAACATTTTACATAAGTGGTTACATGTTTTCTGCTCTGTCTTGAGTATAAGTAAGCAAGTGTAGAAAGTATATTAACTAAATACTTCTTCAGACTAAATTGGAATATCTTAAGTTTTAGATCCCCCTGCGACAGACTGGCGACCAGTCCAGGGGTGTCCCCTGCCTTCGCCCATGAGTAGCCGGGTTAGGCTCCGGCAACCCCGTGACCCCGAAAGGGATAAAGCGGATTGGAAAATGAATGAATGAATGAAGTTTTAGATCGTATGTCCATCTATCCATCTTCTTCCGCTCATCCGGGACTGGGTCGCGGGGGCAGCAATCTAAGCAAAGATGCCCAGACTTCCCTCTCTCCGGCCACTTCCTCCAGCTCCTCTGGGGGAACCCCAAGACGTTCCCAGGCCAGCCTGTCCTGTTTCTTCCCCGGGGCCTCCGCCAGAGCAGCTCCCCAGGGTCGTAGACCCAAAGGTCCCCCCGTAAAAAAGTATTCTGCCTCACTTTAAATATAGACTAAGTAAACTTGTAGTACACTTAAATAGACTACTTTTTGCTAAGGGGGGGATTGTTTTTTCCTGAACACTCATGTCAATATTGTTGCATTTTAAGCTTACTTTGTTGTGGACAAAAATTTAACAAATCATCCTCCAAATCATAATTGATCTGTATCTCATAAAAACAATTGTAATTTTTAATGGATTTGATGACAGAGTAAAACAAAAACATTGTAATTACAAAACCATTCAATTTTCCACCAGTTTTTTGATATAGCGGGCTTTAGAAAGAGCAAAAAGTCTTTAGACAGAGACGATGGGAACCTTAGACGAAGGGAAACACCAAAAACATACCAAATACCTTTCAAATCTAAGTTGCGTTCTACAGCATGGAGTTTCATTAAAATGCAAGCAGGGAAAACATAAAGGAGGTGCAGGAGGAGGAAAGGAGTTGTAGGTTTTAAATTGATTCCCTGACCTGGGCCCTGCATTCACTTTTGTTTTGCAGTTGCAGCCCTGAGCTGGTTCAGACGTCTGACCACTCGTACATCCTTTCTTTCTACTCTTGTTCTACGAATTGACATCTCTGTGTTTTTCAATTGTCCATCCCCCGCCTCCTCGCTTCTAACCTTTCAGCTCCTGTTGGTTTGAACAGGAAAAGCTAGGATTCAAGCCTCCAGCTCTCCTGTTTTCTCCCATCAAAGCATACTTTCGCCCCACATTGCCCACTTTCAATTTTTCCTCCATTTGACTCGTGGATAACAATTTCCCCTTCGGCATCCCTCCTCTTTTCTTCTGCTAAATCTCTTTCCTCTATCGTCCTCGCTGCCTTCCTCTTTCCCTGTTCCTGAGTTGAGTGTCATTTGATGAGATCTGGATTGAGAGCCGAGTGGAGTATCGGCCCTGTGCAGCAGTGCACTCAGGAGGGGATGTCAAGGGGAAAAGACAGGCCCAACTCACATTAAATATCATCTGACACATAATCGGCTGCACCTTCTGCTGGGGCAGTGAGAGGAGGAAGATGGAACTCTTCCTCACGCTCAAGGAAACAACACTCCACTGATCTTTTGCCCTTTTTAAAACTACCATATGAAGGCTATGTTTAAAGTCACACTTCAATCATATTTTGATCTATTGTAAAAATGCTCCCAGTGGTCTTTTAATAATGAATATACTGTTTTTAACCAAAATAAAAAAAAAAAGCATTTAAATTGTGGGCGGGACCATTGGCATGGAACAAGCCCACCCCCACTTCCCATCATCCATCTGTTTACACTCTCTCTTGCTAGCGTACAACCCTTTACAACCCCAACTTAGCATTACAGTTGCAACAAAAATCGCTCTGGAGCTCTTAGTTTGGAAGAGGAAAACAAAACAGCAAAGGCATTTTTTACGTCTCAAATACAATCTATTTTTTTTGTTTGCTCCTGATAACAATTGAAATAAACAAATACTCCGAAAAACAACTTTAAGCTTAATATTCTTTTTATTTGTCTTCCATCATCAGAACATGTTAAAGAACATAAACAAGAACATGTTAAAAACACAGAAAACAGGATTTTCCTTGGAATGGGTCTTTAAGACTTCACACTTCTCAGTGTAATAATTACAATTTCTCTCCTTTTCTTTTATTTTGGCACAAACTTCACAACCTACCACTAATTTGTCGTAATTGTGAATCCCATCAATGTATCACATGTTGGCTTTGGCAGCCAGATTACAGGTTTGGAGTGGGGGTGCAGGGTATTGGCCAAGAAAACAGCCTTTTTTATGATTCAACAAAGGCTGTGAGCTTGCGCTGATGCGGTTGCAAATTGAAAAATGAATGAGAACTGACAAGTCTCCCAGGGAAATCCATCCGATACATTAGGTTCCCAATATGGAAATGCTGGAGAGATGATCACCTGGAAACAGCTGCGGAGCATTTCAGATTTTTATTTTTTTCGAGGTAATGGATTGGTTTGTCCTTTGGGGTTAACAAGCGCCATCATTTTCAAGGAAAAATAAAAAATCAAGCGAAAGCAAAATGAAATCCCAATTCCACCCATGTTTATTAATCTTGTGTTTGAAGCTGGGACGGCCCATTTTCCCTTATCAGCTTTGTACTGAGAGCAATGAGGTTTGACATGAAAAATACATGTCATTTTATTTTATTTTTCCTTAATGTTGCCTGAAAACAGCAAGAAATTCTTTATGAACCCCAAACTGACAATATGAGAAACAGATTTTCAGCTTGATTTACCAACTTTTTTTTTTTTTTTTAAGTGTGACAAAAAAAATTATTTTTCTCCTTATTTTTTGTTCCAGGATGGAAATCCATCCATCCATTTCCCCAACCTGCTATATCCCTTTCAGGGTCATGGAGTTGCCAGAGCCTGCACCGGCTACTGTAGGGTGAAGGTGGGGTACACCCTGGACAGGTCACTAGTCTGTCTGTCGCAAGGCCTCCACATGTTCAATAGCTACAAATTCAAACAACAAAGAAACTTTTCTGTGCATTGATATTTTATTATTAATATATTTATTTTTCTTAATTATTATATTACTACTTTGTATTATTCTTTTTATTTTTTCTTTGTATAAGTGAGAAAAGGACTAACAGACATTCTCAAAAAGTTGATTTAAATATTGTTTAGAATTCTAACATGATAGATCCATTGTCCAAAGTACAGAAACTTTTATAAATCAATTAATTGACAACAGTTTCCCAAATGTATACACTAAATCAAAAGTACATAGATGGAAGGTCATATTATAAATATTCTTTTCAATGTCAGTGATCTAGTTATTCCTTTCTCTAGCTTTGACATCAGTCACAACAGCCATTACGAGCTATCTACAGGTGAAAAATGAGCAAAACAGTACACACAAAATTATCGGCATGCTGCAAGCAACAGGTAGTAGCAAGCACTTAAATCACACTTAAGGGTGAAGTAGGTGAGACATAGGTGTGTCGTAGAGAAATTATACAATCAGAGCATAGTTTGTGTGAGCTTCCTACGGCTGCCTGCATTTCACCTGCACTACTCATGCTTGCAGCATTAGCTTGTAGTCAGTAAGAAGGCAATACGTTCACCTTACTAATGACTAAAGTGTGACCTAAGGGCACTGTACTGCGTCATAAGTGCTTGTAACTTGCATTAGCCTTTTAAATATTTCACAATACACTTACCACACGCACAACAATGATACATTCAGGTGGCCATATCAGCCTCAAGGGAACTACAAGAAACTGCGCTCCCTTTGAAATATTTTTTTTTCCATGTTCGGCTCAATGGAATTGAGATATAATACGTAAAAACAAACAAATCAATAAACCCATCTATTTTCCAAACTAATTTCTTTTGGGGGAAATTGGGTTGCTGGAGCCTATCACTACCACTGACAGAGGAACCTAAGCCACACCATGGACAGGTCGACAGTACATTTCAGTCAATAAATTCACAGTTTTTATATTTTAGCAAATTAAACATTTTCCATCTTAAAATCAGTGCAATAAGCTGCAGTTTGAAGATTTTCAATCCTATCATGTCAGATAACTGTTTTTTCGCCATCAGATCAGTGAGATGCTTCTTTTAGTACATTATTACTCGGGCCCACCATCTTCCGGTGGTTCAGGCTTCCAAGGCGTGCATCAGTTTCTGATAATGCACACTTTGTCTGGCACTATTCTGCTTATAACATGGTCACTTGCAAAATAAATGAATATTCGATTGATTTTTAGTACTTTATTCTTGTTATTTTTTAGCTTTACATCACTTTTTCACAAAAGGCAGACTATTTCATATGTAGTATTGCCCGTTGTTAAGGTAACACAACAATGCGTTGCTGAGCCGACCTTGAATTGCAGCAGCAAAAGCGTTATTTGTGGTGATCTTTGTGATAGGTAAAATAAAGCCTCAATTAAGAAAGTTCACTGCTTGTTTTTGACCAGATCATGAAGAAAACGTTTGTTTTAAAAAAATCTGCTCATATAGAACATTGTAACTGGAATTTTTTGTAAGTGTACATTCACACCCGGCAGCCAATCAGATTTGAGTATTCACCTGGACCATTTGAAGTGTAGAAACATGTTTGTTTTGTATGCTGTTTATCAGCATCTTTTTATTTTCTTTCGGAGTAATACTGCAGACATAAAAGTCTTCAGAGTTCTGCTTATCTCACTGCTGATGTGTTTTGTAAACACAAATGACATTTCTGAGTTAACACTTTTCATTCATTCATTCATTCATTCATTTTCCAATCCGCTTTATCCCTTTCGGGGTCACGAGGTTGCCGGAGCCTAACCCGGCCACTCATGGGCGAAGGCAGGGGACACCCCTGGACTGGTCGCCAGTCTGTCGCAGGGGCGAGTTAACACTTTATAAATGTAAACATTTCAGACAATAAAAAAGGACAAATTTTCTCTCTGGCCTATTTTTGTTAAAAAGCCACATATTGTTGTATAAAATTAAACTCATAAAATTGTGAATAATCGTGATTAATCACAACCCAAAAATGTGATTAATCTGATTTTTTTTTTTTTTTATTATTAATCGATTGACACCAATTTCAACTTGGCATTTAATTCATGCAAAAACTCATGTTTAAATATAATTACTTTCTTTATGAATCTGATTTTTTACTAAACGGAACATTCGATAATTAAGTATCCTTAAAATAAAAAAAAACAACAGTTAAAGTGTTAAAAAGTTTTCTTTTTCAGATGACACATTAATGGTTACAAAGGACATCCACATCGAACTTTATGGGAATTAAGATTTGTAGGAGTTTGATTTGTAACTAAAAATGTTTCACTGATGTCCTTTACAAGCATCCCAGGTTTTGTCTTAGGAACTGCATAATCTTTCAGTTTCAATGAATGATCCCCATCTGATGGCTTGAAGCAGCAGAACTGCTTTTCTATTTTTCCCGTTTAAGGGTGGAAGGTTGTTCCTGTGTTTAAAAATTGTCTCAATTTCCTAAGATCATAGAACCAGCTCATGGCAACTCTGTTTTACAGATGGACTTTCAGTTTAATAAGAAAAAAGGGGGAAAAAACTCCCTACAGCTACTGCCAAGAAATGCTTTTGATTATGTAGACATCCAGTGCTCTTACGACTCCCAGAGTCTGGGCTGCTTCTCCACTGTGACAGCTTGATGTGTCTCGATGGGCAGATGTGAGCCTCGACCAGGACTCAGTGGGTGCCAGGGGGCTACCGACCCGGTCAGCCAGCTCTCCTCAAACTCTCAGAGGACTGGCACCACTTGAAAACCATCAGTGTCTTCGAGTTCATAACAATGCGACAGCAGCTCCATCGCAGCCATTTGTTTCTGCCACTTTGGCACAGAGAAAATCGTTCTGAGTGTCTCAGAGCAAGCCTGGCACCCCCCATCCATCACGAGGGCTTTCTCCAGCGGATGGACCTCTTCCACGCTCTGCTCCCCTGACTGCTGTTTTCATCTGTACTCTGCCATTGTATGGTCCAGTTGTCTGTCCTTTTTGCTTTTTGCAATTAACACCCCCCCACACACACACACACACAGGCCTTTCTGCATCACCTGGGACACTGTCGGCATGAGAGGAAGTAGCTGTGATGGCCAGCAGCTACTAATATCTTAGTCTTAACAGCCCTTATATTGTATGGGTGCGGGTTGTCTACGGGCGAAAGATGGGAAAACTCGCAGGAATTTATAGGATTGCGGACCACTTGGTGAACCCCTAAAGAAAATGATCATGAACATCTTTTGAGTGTGAAGTAGTATGATTTTTTTTTCCAGTCCCCAGAACCCTGCACAAGGGTCCTGTTAGTGCTGTTCAAGTTATAATTGCATGCTCCTTGCACGCAGCCTGACTGTTATAGACCTCAGTTTAGACTACTTACTATGTGTGGGCATTCTATGGGAATCTTACCACACTTGCCTCTGATGGAAGGTTGGCGCCAGTGTTCGGCAGCAGAGCCGCCATCAGTGTGTGTGAATCGGACCGTGACTGTAAAGTGCTTTGGGTCTTCAATGAAGGTAGAAAAGCACTATTTAAGTATACATCATTTACCATTTTACATGTCACCTACATTCCTACGTGCAGGATTGGCGTGTGGTCAGTAAGGAAGCAGTGCGTGCACCTTATTAACTACTGTAGAGTGCTGCGTAAAGGGCACTGTACAACAGCATCACCCATACGAAATAAGTGCGTGTAACTTTATCTTTACCAAACTTCATGATACACTTACATGACAACCGTACGTTCAATTGTCATGACGTCCCTTAAAGTGGATCCATGAGCCTCAAGGAAACTGCAACTACGCTCTCATTAAGATGTGGTCACTCATCTCTACAACCCTCCATGAAAACAAACAACCCAAAAGCTCGCAGCACCTGTACAGGTGCACGTGACTAAAGCCTATAGCGCTCCTCTCTTGGAGTACTCTTCCACCGCATTTGACCTGAGTGAGATAAGATCTTTGACAAAACTCGATAAACTTATTTGACTTTGACTACAACCTGCTATACAATGTTTCTTCGAGGAGATTTCTTTTGCAGTTGTGAAGAATGAAAAAAAATTGATCCCCTCTAAAGCTTTTGTATTTGAGTCAAGGAAAGCCTTCCAGACATACAAAGTAGTAAATTAGGCATCAGAAATTGAGTACATCCACTCTTATGAAAGGAACGCTGCCTCAGTTCATCAAGCACTCCAAGGTTTTGGGGGTTTTTCGCATCCATGTCCTAATCGTGGGGGTTATTGATCTCTTGGGCGACTGAAATAAATGTTGAGTTGCATTAACATCATGTTGTCAACCGAGAGCTGTGCAATGAGAAGAACAGCAGCATGTTCACCGCAAAACCCCAGAGCGCTGACAATCCTATCAATAATAATAGGCCATGTAGGCGAGCGCGGCCTTCAAACTGAAAGGTAAAGAGTTTGGTGCGCTGCATATATCTCCCAAAATCCCATTCACTCACTGCTGACAAACACTGATAAAGGTTAAACTCCTGCCTACAGTCACTCATTATAAAGTGCCACGTGCGGTCAGTTAATATCTTTGTCTGTGGGTGTGAGACAGACTGTATGGCGAGAGGGAGTTCTTGGCTAGCGTCAAAAGTGGTTAAATCATCGCACAAAGGACCAAAGTGGCACTTATAGCACATAAACGTCAGTAGGAATGAGCTGGGTAGCTGGTGTAATCTGCATATGCGCGGTTGCGTGAGCTAGCAGTTGAGCCACATCAAGATCACTCAGTGCTGGGTATGGAAAGTATGTGGGACGGTTTGTTCAAAGCGTTTCCTATCATTTTTTCAGATGAAGTAAGAAGTCACTGAAACAATGTCCTTACTCGTCGCAATTCTATTGAAATAAAACACTTTTATCTCCACCTAATAAGCCTCATCTCACATCTTTTTTTTTAACACAGCTTCAAATCAGCAAGGGCATTTGCTCAGGCTGCACAAGAAAGGTGATGATTAAAGGCTGACCTTACGCTTAATTAGTGGCAACTGGGAGATTTCATTGCTGGGCTATGAATCATGGTTGGAAAGAAGGAGCCGCCAGGGAAATGTTACCTAAGTGATTAGGTGAGGGGTGTAAATCAATAGCGCGCTGACCTGCGAATGGAGTGCTGGTCGGAAGTAAGGCCCTAAATGAAGATGGAAAAAAGAATGAAGGGACATAATTAACACGAATGACCCGCTCCTGTCTCAGGAACATGAACAGACAAAGCACAATTTCACTCACATCGTGATAAGAAACAACAGATATGCAATGTTTTTATTGTTTTCTTTCACTCTGACAAACTCTTTACCGAATGTCTCTCTTTTGCACATTGAGAAATAGGTAGTTAAATCTGTTGGTTATAGAGACCCACTCTGATCATCTTTTGATCTATTGTAAAAGTGTTCTCAGTGATCTTTTAATTAGGATTATTCAGTTTTTAGCCAACATAAAAAAAAATGTGTTTTTTTCATAGTTTCTGTAGTTTCTGCAGAGCAGTTCAGAGCAGTTCATTAGAAATTTCCCTTTGAGTTGTGGGTGGGAACATAGGTGCAAGCAACCCCGTCCTCTCTTCCCATCATCCATAATTGAGAGCTATCTCTTTACATACTCTCCCGCTAGCTTACCGGTGCCCAAAAAGCAAACCAAAAGCACGACTGGAGCTATATAACATATAAAGATTATTATATATTATATACATTCATAATACTATACATTATTATATAATATATATGTACATTATTTTTCAAGCTGCATTTTTTTATCTGCCACTGATTCACAATGATTCGAACAGAGATGGACGATGTTTTCTGCCCTATAAGGTGCACTTCAATGCTCCAGTTTAAAATGATAATGCGCTTTATAATCTGGAGCACCCCGATATATGCATTCATTCTGGTTGTTTTCTGATGTTGAAATGATTTTGAGAGGTAGACGACACTCTGTCAAAATGTTTGGCTTAGTGTTAATGTGAATATGCTAACACAGCTAACGTTGTAGAGTCGGACTGTGTTTGTTTTTTACATGTTACTAACAAGGTTGAGAGTTAGCGTAGTCATAATAATGTTTGATTTGGCGATGTATGTCTGTTTTTGTCCATGTTGCAAACAAGGTTGGGAGTTACAGGTATTGAAAACATGCTAATGTGGCTAACACTTCTAATGTAGGTAACGTGTAGGGTGTTGCAAACAACTTCTAGAAATACTGTAAACGCAGTTAATAAAGTCTGACAGATTGGCCAATTCATCTATAGTTTGGTGCGCCAGTTCAAAATTATACCATTCATTGTTGGTGAATTATTTATTATTCTCCGGTGTGCACTATTCGGTAAATACAGTACTCACTTTTCTATATATAGGTCCTCCATCATGAGAAAAATGCCACACAAACATGTTAAAAATACCCAAAACCCATTTTTCATCGGAGTGAATTTCTAAGGTAAGAAGAAATGTTCAACAGGTGAAAAAATCCTATTGTCTAACAGAAATTACACATGCCAACAATTGGCCTGTTTAGGTGCCCCCCACACTGAAATGCTGTAGTCATCTGTAGCTCTCTGGTTCCACAAGGCTAAGAAAAGGGCTAAATCCCTCGTTTTCACCTATTGCTTGAAGCCCGTTTGTGTGGTGTTTCATGCCCAATCAGTTGACCCTTCATTCCACGTCTCTGCTCTAAATGGGGAAACTCTTCTTAGTATGTACCTAAAGCCAGAAAAGGCATTAGTTATTGGAGAGTTAAAATCAATAGCTAAAGGAGACCTTGACAAAGAACAACTTGAGAATAGCTAAATAGAAGTTTTAAGTCTGTAGAGATGCTCTATGTGTTTGTGTGCATTAAGCCAGCCACACACAAATATATGTATATATAAAATATATAACACTTGCTTCCCTTCATGTTTTCGTACTTTCAAGTGAAATTGACTTGCAAAGCAAAAGCAACAAAAACAATGTTTTACAGTTTCAGCTTAATTTTGATATATGTCGCTACATAAAACAACATTTTTAATGGCAATTATTCTTTTTATTCTTTTATTATTAAAAAAAAAAAGCTCCTTTAGTTAAATTGGTTAAACATAATGTGGTGGCGACTATTCTATGCTGTTTGAAGTTTAGGACTTCTAGTGAAATATTTAGGTTTGAAGATATTTTGTAACATTCCACCGTAAATTTCTATTATATGCATATTGTGAAATATGTGAAGGTCCAGAAATTCAACATGACATTCTCAGACAAGAAATGGTTTCAAGACTGGTCAGTAAATTAGAGTCAACATTTTAAAAAACATTTTATAAAAATAAATAAATGCACTGAACTATTCTCCTGAATCTTCATAATATAAAGCTAAGAAGACAAGCCCCCAGTGATCAGGATGGCAAAGCTCTCCCAAAGGGGGGTTGCAGATAGAAAGGCACTCCAACCAGACCGGCGCAGACGAAAGAGAACATGATGTCATCACACTTGCGCAAAATGTTTAAAAATAGGTGAATAAAATTTGCTGAAAATGTTCCGTGCATTCATGTCACATTTGTACTTCATCAGTTATTATTTATTTTACAAATGTTACAGTTTTTAGGATTATTTTTACTCCTTAAACTTTTTTTTTGCCGACAAAAATTGGGTTCTGTCGTTCAAATGTACCTATAATTCATTTTAAATGCTAACTAATTGCTCTGGCTACATTTAACATTATTTAGACATTTTATAATTGCACCACTACAAAGTGTGTTTCATATGGTTTTTGCATGGACATAAACAATTAAAATAATTAATTAAAAAAAAAATTTCTGGGGTGTTATTTTACCTTGTGAGAAGCATACATTTTAGGGTACATTTTACTCAATTTTGTCAGCCTTGTTGTCACTACTAAAAGCAAAAGGGTAGTGAGGCTAAGATTTGCCCAGTGTAATTTTTTTTCTGCTGCCTAAAATAATTGAGCAATTTCTAAGCAATTTAAATGTATATTGACTACAACCCTGAAGAGTACGTTTTTTTCAGTGTCAGAGGGCAAAAGTCGTTTGTCTAAAATTTTGTTAGAGGACTCAAAAAGGATAACGGTATATTTGAAAAATCAAAGATTTCAATCATTCAAATGAATTGGCCAACAGACTGAACAGAAATGAAAAAAAAAAATGGTAGCTCTGGTGACTGAGTTTAACTAACTTAAAGGATCATAGTTTGCACATGGTCAGTAACACTGCTCCAATCAATGGCTATGGTAACAATGTAATAGTGTTTTCACAGACACTAAGCTGTTTTTTTCTCCTTTTCTAAAATGTTATATCAAAACGATTCATTTACGGAAGTTTTACCAACTAAAAGTCTTAACAAGGACCGATTGTGAGGCTTCAAACCTTATTAAATTGTTCAATTTATATTGAATTAGCTTATACTTCAAATGCTTTAAAAAAGGGATTTTATTCTCATCTGTTTCACTAAATCTCAGACATTTGGGTCTATTTGAAAAAGATTTAATTTTATAAATCTGCTTACCATTAAATACCAGTTTGTGATGTGTTTGGCCAAGGCACTGGTTGTGGGAGTCTGTCAATTCAGGTTGAGACAAGTCCCAGGTGGCTCATTCCACTTTTACACATATACACCAGTTTTAATTGACTCTATTGAGCAGGAACGGCGTGCTTTCTTATTGCTAAAGCTCTAATTGGGTTCTGCACCCTTACTTTTACAAGAAACACATTTTATGGAGCAATTTAAAACAGGCAGCACTGCATAATTAGAAAGAAATGAGGGAATGAGTGTGATCTGTGCTGTGACAACGGCATGATGAAATGCCTTTTGTGCACCTTGATCATTCGCTACTGAGGAAAATTACTTTAATGGAAGGGATGGGAGCGCATTTGGATCAAATTTTGAGGTCACCTTGTACAGCACTGTAAATATTAGGAGACTGGCACATGAGCTTCTCCAAAATCTGTTTGGAAAGTGCCTCCAAATTCATAACTGATCTGGGGGGGGAAAAAGACAGAAGGAAACGTGCAAAGGTAAATAATGATTAGCTCTTGGGAACATATGCTGCTACTTTGATACACTCTCTCCAAATGACTTATTTGGCTGTTGTTATTTTGACCTGTGTGTGCTGTGTAAGTGTTCAAACACTGGGGCGAGGCCAGATGTTTGTCAGACTGGTACACACATTAATAAGCTGCATGTACACACGTTTGTGTGAACACAGACAGATGCTCACACAAGTCCCCCACAGCAACTGCTACAATCACACACATTCAATTGACATCCATTGGGAATCACTTTGGATGAGCCTTTTCTCCTCGTCCTTGGTTGTTGGTATTTGTTTTCTAGCTCTATAAACTGAATACTGGCTCTTGTGAGTTCTTGAGCAAAACCCTTTAGACTGAGGCATAAATATTTAACATCTTGAAATAGAATCAAATTTTTATCCTCCTAATTAAAATATTTACAGGCAAAGCTAGTTATGGGGACATAAATTACAAATGATAAACAACCACGAAACTTTGCCCTTGGGATTATAATGAAAGCTTGTGAACAAAGATTTTAGAATTGTCTGACCCCGATGCTCCATTGGGGGAGCAAAAAAATGTGCAAATCTTATTAGGGCTAGGTAATGTAAGGCCCAACTTACAGGGTTTTAAATGGTTTCCAGCTACTTTTTTAATCTGGCAGGGATAGCGCTTTAATTCAAGAGCTGTTTCTTTAGTGAATATAGGCTCATTTTAGATCAAAATAAATAGTTGCCAACTGACAGGGAGTTTTGTGTGCACAAAACTACTAGTAATGTGGTGGCATTGTTTATTGAAAACAACAGGACAGATTTTAGTTGCTGCAGTAAAAGACATGCATTGAGAGGATGTTTGATTCAGATTGGATCAAATCAAAAATGTTCAGGTGTTTGTTAGGTGCTCAACCATACAGTAAGTCCAATAACTGAATATGAGAACTGGACCAAGTGAGTGTGACATCACTCATAGAAAATGGCTTATTTCTGAAATGAAGTCAATTCAATCACCATTTTTTTTTTACAATATTGCCATGTTGGAACCAGAAACGGTCTGTACACAGTGATTGCTTTAGGACGGTTTGAGTCATCGTTTCTGTGGCAACCATTTTTTCCAATCAGTGAGCTTGTTGGAAGTCCACATCCATTTTTGGCTTCTTGGAGGCGGGTACTTCCTGTTTGGAACGTGGGGGGGGGGGGCTCCCTCCTCAGTCCAGTTCTCACATACAATCAATGATCCTGTCAGAGACTGCCTTCCTCTTCAGAGGGTCAAACACATTGCATGTGGTCACACATCCGAGGAGTGAGTTGGCTCCATATGCAAGTCCCACTGGGTGTAAAGCACAGCTGCTTCAGCTGCAGTTGGTTTGGCACGGCTCTAAAGAGTCTCTTACCTGAAGGTACTTGAACAGATTTTCTTGGTATTAATATGCATCTTTATGTTTTCTCCACCAAGATGTTCTGCTTGCTGGATCTTATTGATCTAAATGGGTCATAAAAAGCTGCAGCAGTCGAATTGGGTTGCCTCATCTGTTCTTAACTGTGCACCATCTCACAATTCCAGGGCTACGTGTCAGGATTGACCAAATGAGTCTCATTTAAAGTTGTTACTCCATGTCTCTCTGTGGGGATTTTGCTTAAGGATCTGGTTTTGTCGGTTATGTTTCCTGATTTTTATGTCTTTTCTGTTTTGATTTGTCTCCACTGTCAGTCACACCAGGTTTAGGTTAATGATCATCTAAAGGTGTCTTGATTTCAGCTAATCGTCCTCAAAGTAATTTAAGTGACTGGTTTTTAAGTTCTTCCTTGTCAGCTCATTTGCCTTGTCATCTTTTTGTTTCTCCATGGGTTTTGCCATGTTTAAGTTTATTCATTATATGTTTAAGATTCTGTCACCAAATCTGGTCTCCTGTATACTGGGCCATATACCACCAGTTCTAATTCTGATACTTGTTTAAACAGTCAGAATCGTCCTGACTGTCAGAGTTTTGAAAGTCAGAAAGTAGGAAAATTGTGCTAGATTTGCCTTAAACCAATTGGCCAATCAACCCTTTGAGTTTTAGAGGAACAAGAATGAGAATGGGACATTCTGGGTGCACCCATTTTACAATTAATGGTAATCTGCCAGTAAAATTCAGGTACATTTATTTCTCAATTTTTACTTAGGGAAATATTGGGATTTTAATTAACTGCCAATTGAGTTTCTTTCTGATGTGAAATTTGTTGTTTTTATTTTTTTGTCGTAAAAATGAACCCAAGTTAAAAACAACTAATAGTTGCATGTAAAATTATCTAGACGTGTAACAGAAGTTTCAATATTTTTTATTTCTTCTTAGCAATATATACATAAAATATTTCTCAGTCACTATTGTAAACACAGAATTTAAAAGTTGCTAGGTAGACTTATTAGGTCTATGTCAAATATCTCTTCTGTGGGTCATACAATTAAGAATCATTTTAGATGTTTCATGATTTATGACATTACCAAGACTGAGAAAATCTGGAATAGCTTTGTAAAATATAGCTCTGGTCACTTGGGGTTTTTCTCTGCTTTAAATAGTTTTGGTTGTATCACAACAAATCAGTGTTTTAAGGCAGGAGTTTTATTGAAAATTAAATAGTTGAATTCTGTATTTATATTAGAGTAAAAATGAATCTCTATTGCATGCATTAGAGCATATGTGTTGTCTTGTGAATATTTAACTTTTAATTTATAACTATTTAAAGCTGTTAAGTCTCTTTATCCTTGTTGAAGAGCCACCTGTAATAAAAAAGAGCATTTCATATAAATTGAATGAAAAGATATGACATTGTGACAGCTCTTTGGAGTAGCAGAGATATAGTGGAGCATAACTAGACACTTTCTTTAACCAGCCCAGACATCGAAAAGAAGCTCTGAGTGTAAAGCTCCAATAATTCAAGTTTCAAAGAGCAAATAAAAAAGCAGAGGTATTTACTCTAGATATCTTCTCAAGGTTTTCTTTTAGAACAATCTATCCTACTTGTGCTTAATTAGAGAATGTGTTTTAATAGTAAAATAATTGACAGTAATAAACAAAATGTAACAAAATAACAGCCTAATAGTTGCAAACAAAAATTGATAGTAAAGCTATGACTACATAAACACCGCTGGAGATTATTCAGTAATGTAACAATGAATATTTAAATATAAAAAAAAATCTTAGAACTTCCCTTACAAAACAGGATTCTTCATAAATAATAAAATAAAATACTATTTCAACCATCAACTTTTAATTTATTCCAGCCTTATTTATATATATGTAAAAAAAATGCTCTTCTGTACCCTCCAAAGTACCCTCCTCGAGTAGTACTTCACCCCAAGCTCGGGTCCTCTACCAGAGGCCTGGGAGCTTGAGGGTCTGCAGTATCTTAGCTGTTCCTAGCACTGCGCTTTTCTGGACTGAGATGTCTGAGGTCTTTTCAGGGATCTGCTGTAGCCACTCCTCCAGTTTGGGCGTTACAGCCCTGAGTGCTCCAATTACCACGGGCACCACTGTCATCTTCCAAGCTTTCTTCAGTTCCTTTCTGAGTCCCTGGTATTTCTCCAGTTTCTCATGTTCCTTCTTCTTGATGTTACCATTGCTTGGTACTGCCACATCCACCACAACAGCTTTCCTCTGTTCTTTATCCACCACTACAATACATACATATATATATATATATATATATATATATAGATATAGATACATATTAGTGCTGTCAATCAATAAAAAAATAATCATATTAATCACTCTTCTGGGTTGTGATTTACGAGTTAAATTTTACAAGTTAAATTTTATATGATATGCAGCTTTTGAACAAAAAAAGGTCAGTGAGAACATGTTTACCTCTTTTTTTTGTCTGAAACGTTTTAATTTATAAAGTGTTACCTCTGAAGTTTAATTTTTGTGCACAAAACACATCAACAGAAAGATAAGCAGAACTGTAAAGACTTTAATTTCTGCAGTATTACTCCAATAAAACAAAGATGGCTCTACACAAGCATATGAAAGAAACATTGTGTTTCTGCACTTTAAATGGTTCGGGTGAATACTCTCTTCTGATTGGCCGTTGGGTGTTCAACAAATTTCAGTCACAATGTTCTATATGTGCAGGCTTCTTCAAAACAGGACAAAAACAGGCAAGAGGAGGTGAACTTTCTCTCTGAACTAATGCCTTATTGAACCTATCTTGACAATCAGCATATATATATATATATATACACATGTATATACATGTGTATCTCTTTCCTTTGCTGCTGCAGGCGAGGTCTGCTGGATCAGCGACGTGGTCTCATGTTACCATGAAAACGGGCCGCATTACTTATCAAATAGTTCACCTTTTTGTGAAAAAGCGATCAAAAGCTAAAAAAAATAGCAAGAATAAAGCACTAAAAATCGATTGAATATTTATTACCTTTGTAAGTGACCATTTTATAAGTGAGATTTTTCTCAACGAAGTGTATTTTCAGAAATTGACGCACACCGCAGAAGCCTAAACCGGCAGAAGATGGTTGCTTCACGGAGTGTATCTTATCAGCTTTAATATATATTAATGTGTTATTTTTTTTAATTCAATTACGTGCGTTAATTGTGTTAGCACAATAACATTGACAGCCCTTAAATAAATACATATATAAATATATCTATATATAATTCATGTCCACGTATATTAACCTTGTATGACCCTTATGAAGTACTTTAAAAGCCTCTGATTACGCCATATTAAAACCGTATGATATCCCAGGCACTCCTTACTGCTGTGGTCCCATCTGGACTCTCTTAGGTTTAAATCAATCTATGTAATGATTCACTCACAGTAACATCAAGCTTGTGTATCAGTCTCCTCTGCTCAGCCCAGAGGATCAGATGTACACAGCTTTCCAAAAAAATTTTGAACTTGGATTGAAAATAGTCCTCCTCTTGGTTGTAAAAGCATAACATCATCTTAATGAAAGATGAAAGCTAGCTTGATCATTTTGACAGCATGAAGTGTCACATGAAATACACTTATAACAAACGTTTTTGTAAAATTTTAATTTGTATTATTCATTGGTTTCTTTCTCTTTTTTTTACTCTTTACATGGTGGGTGATGCCTTCCTGATCAGTAAGAGATAACTGTATTTCTGTGCTGGCTTCTATACATAAACAACAGTGTCTGACCATGTTTTACAAAGTCGTGTTTGATTTCCAGTCTCAAGTAAATGTAATCCAGGACTAAAAATAGCACTTACTCACTATATTTTTCACACTGTAAGGTGCATCTAAAAGCCTTAATTAAAAAAAAAAAAAAGAAACCCCAGTGCACCTTATAATCCAGAGCGCTTGTTTACTAATGTTGAAGCCATTTTGAGAGGTACACAAACTCTGTCAATTTTTTTTCTTTTTTGGTTCCAATTGAGTTTGGGTTTTATTGTGAATACGCTAATGTGTCTAACCTGTAGCGGTGTCAGAATGTGTTTTTTTTTTCATGTTATCAACGCGCAGCGGCTAGCGTGCAGGGGCTCGCGTGCAGCGTGTTACAAACAAGTTCTAGAGTTACTGTGAACGCAGTTAATAAAGTTTGACTGACTGACAAACTCTTCTCTGATACTTGTGCCTCGGTTAATGGGCCTTATAGTTCAGTGCACCTTATATTTAAATAACATAAGTTTGAAAATAGACCAGTCATTGACAGTCCACCCAATATATACTTATACTATACTAAAATATATTTATACCAGACTATAGTGCGGAAAAAATGGTGCTCAATACTTTCACTATCCACGGAACCTGAAGTGGGTTAAGTATGCACTGCAAATATACTTCGTAAGCAATTTTTGTTATGTAATTCTAAAAACTAAGCAAATTTCACTCTGAATTAATTCATTCTAAGTAACTACCTTATATTTTCCAATAATGACCCAGGCATTTATTGAAAACATTTTTCAGATGCTGTTTAAAAATGGTGTTGAGTACAACAGGTTCATTTACCTGTAAAATAAGGTAGAATAGTATTTATGGCAACAAGTTGCAGGGTTTTTCATGTGATCATATTCTGTCATGCATTATATGAGCTTAGCACTAGATAGAACTAGTTTATAGTATGTTTTATCCCTAAATATTGCGTCTCCTCATAAATAATACAGATTCACAATACATAACTTACTTTTCTTACTTTGGCCCTTTGGTTACCAAAAAAGTCCATATGGTTTCATATTGTAGCAGACTGCACCAGTGTTCATTTGCAAAAGAACCTAGGCATAATCGTCTTCAGGTGGAACGGAGATCTCTTGAGAATCAAGCTCTTTAGGGACAAAAACTTTGAACAAGAAATAAACATCCATAACACAAATGTGCTCTACTTTTAAATGTGGAAACCCGGAAATGAAGAAATGATAGCGCAGATGTTTTGCCGGCAGCATTGTCTCGTGTTGAAGTAGAGATTTCACTAATGAGCGAGCTGAAGAAAGTGGTTGTGAGTAAATAGAGCTCATTCTCCTAATTGAGATATTTGTTAATAAAAAAAGAAGTGTGGAGCACAGCTGTTGGAAGAAATGAAGCTGTAAAACTCAGATTGATTTTGAAGATAAACAATCAAATCACTGGCAAATTAGCTTTATGTCTAAAGGCTGGAGAAGGAATACAAGTGTTTGAGCCACACTGTTTTCTTGAACTTCCAAGGAAGTTCTAAAAAAAATAATCTAAACAGAAGTGGCAGCTCCGGCGGCAGTAAATTGATACATTTCGTGAGAAACTTCTGAAAAATTCTATTACTTTTGATTTTCTATCATCCCTGACTTGACGAAGGAATGTGACATAAAACCAAGCAATTTCAAGGAGTTTAGAGTGATACAACATTAGGCTTGAAATTAGTTTTCAATGTCTGTCTTGTGGTTTAAGTGAGAGAAAGAACATGTTCGGCTCTGAGAGGCAATAACAGGTCAGATTTCCCCAAAGGTTCCGACACCAGCGCTGAAATTAATTGCGCTGCTCTGAAGATGAATAAAGGCATTTGTGCTTTGATTAAGTAAGTCTGAGGGCTCACCTCCCCGCAGGCCTGAATCAACACGCCTGCGTGATGGACTTTTGCTTCCACAGAGCCGCAGCGCCTGACAGGGAAACAGAAAGCCGGCACGCTGTCCGGTCCTTCAGAGGAATGCTCCCACACACATGTGCTGACTTTAAACTCCTCGGACCACACAGCAACCAACCGTGCGATTTAGTCCCCACAAAGATTAAAGTTAAATGTAAAAACAAATGCAGGCCTGTCATTTGTCCACAAAAACGGGCGCACGAAAAAAAACGTTATGTCTAAGAAAATGACAACGAGGGTGTCTGAATGAGTCCCGATAAGACTTTTGCTTATGGTGCCGTACGGTTGATCCGTCTGCCGTCTGAGTGTCAGAGCAAATGGAGCATTCATGTGATTTTAATAGTCACCTTAGGTGACAACAGAACTGTAGAGCTTTATAGCAACTGGGAACAATAAACTGCGGGAAAGATAGCAGCTCTGTGATGGAAGTGGCAAAAACTGTTGTCAGACTTTTATGAATGTGCCCTTTTAAATTTAGGAGGGGAATTTGTGGAGGAAAAAAAAGCTTTTACTTAAAGTCGTTGGTATGCTGGAGAACTTGTGATTACACACTAAAATTGTATAAAATGGAGGAACAGGAAGATAATTAGGTAAAATCAACTTGCTGTCGTGACTCATTTTTTCCATACTCTGTCAGGAAGTTTAGACTTTTTTCTCATACCTCTTAAAGTCCCACTCCAATCATCTATTATTCTACCACAAAAGCATTCCCAGTTGTCTTTTAATTTTGATTGTGCAGTTTTTAACCATTCGTCCATCTTCTTCCACTCATCCAGGACTGGGTCGCAGGGGCAGCAGTCTAAGCAAAGATGCCCAAACTTCTCTCTCCCCGGCCACTTCCTCCAGCTCCTCTAGAGGTACCCCAAGACGTTTCCAGGTCAGCCGAGAGGCGTAATCTCTCCAGCGTGTCCTGGGTCTTTCCTGGGGCCTCTGCGCAGTGGGACATGCCCGGAACACCTCTCCAGGGAGGCGTCCAGGAGGCATTCAAACCAGATCCCCAAACCTCCTCAACTGGCCTTTCTTGACGTGGAAGAAAAGCGACTCCACTCCGAGCTCCACCCAGGTGACCGAGCTTCTCACCCTATCTGTAAGGGAGGGCCCAGCCACCCTACGTAGGAAGCTCATTTCAGCTGCTTGTATCCGGGACCTCGTTCTTTCGGTCAAGACCCAGAGCTCATTACCATAGGTAAGTATTGGAACGTAGACTGACCAGTAAATAGAGAGTTTTGCTCTATGGCTTTGCTCTCTCTTCACTTCAACAGACCGATACAGTGACCGCACTACATTGGAGGCTGCACCAATCGGCTTCTCGATCTCACACTCCCATGTTCCCTCACTCGTGAACAAGACCCTAAGATACTTAAACTCCAACCATGGATTTAGACTCAGCGATGCTGAGCCCCATCCCAGCCGCTTCACACTCAAACCATTCCAATGCATGCTGAATGTCCTGGCTCCATAAAGCCAATAGGACAACACCTTCTGCAAAGAGCAGAGAGGAAATCCTGTGGTTCCCAAACCAGACCCCCTCCAGCCCCTGACTGCGCCTAGAAATTATGTCCATAAAGACTATGAACAGAGCCGGTGATACAGGTCTGAATTACTGCCGACTGTACTGACCAAGCTCCTGGTTTGCTCATACACAAACCGGACAGCCCTCAGTAAGGTTCCCTGGAACCCCATACTCCCATAGCATAGACTTTCCCTGTGAGGCTGAGGAGTGTGATTCCTTGGTAGTCTGAACACTCCCTCTGGTCCCCCTTCTTGAAAAGGGGAACCATCGCCCCTGACTGCTAGTCCAGTGGTACAGTTCCTGACTGCCATGCAATGCTTCCTGTGCAATGAGAGGTACCAGCCAAGACATTCCCACAGCATCGAGAGACTTGATATTATTCCATCATTTCCACTCCTCCATTTGGCAGGAATGTGGCAAAGTAGTAACTGTCTGTCTCAGTTATCTGTAAGAGTATGTTCAAATCTGAAACCCAAGGTTTAAGACCACACAGGCCTCCCCAACCACGAACATTTCACCATCATTTCTGCTTTAGCACAGATTTGAAATGTAAATGCCATGGTACGTTCAATTCAGCTTAGCCTTGAATTAAGCTTTTATTTTAAATGGTTGGATCTCTTTACACAATTGCCTTTAGGAGACATGAATTCCTGAGTGTTTCTTTTTCTCTCAGGTGCTGAATCAGAGGTGCACAATTGTTTTTTCGAAGCCAATTAGAATGCATAAAGCACATGCAGTTAAAAGTCTGCAGAGCCTCACGCTGTGGAGAAAATTGTCAAACTAAATATTCATGAACAATGCAATTTGTGGAACCTCATCTTAGAGGGGGACAAAACCAACAAGACTCACAAATGAGCTTTTGACCAACTGTTTAATTGTTTTTCAGGGGATAAGGCCAACTGAATTTGGCTATTTGCATCTCTATGGCAATACTTGATTTGAAGGCCGGTGGTACAGTTTATGACATCAAAACAAGAAATGTTAAGATTATAATTGGAATCTAGTAAAATAAAAGCTTTAGTGTTCATAGAAAATCCACTTTGGTAATCCACTCATGTTTTAGCATAAGGTTCCCATTTGTGGTTTTGGCTGGAGCATCTCCGCAGATATTTGATGTTTTGGTATGAAACGTTTAGTGTGAGACACTCATCAATTTTCATAGCAACTCTGCTGAGGCTCCAACTTTAGATAATGTAAATATGCTCAACCATGAACTTGAGTAGCCGCCAAATTCCTGTTTCTGTCACGCTCAGTCGTGCTGTCTAGTCAGTTTTTGAGCTCTGTAATTTGACAACTCTAGGTGTTTCATCTGGTAAAGTTTATTTGCTCTAACAGGAAAAAAAAGCTGTTACAACAACTTGTGTAGCTTATGAGCTAGCTAACACCCATCACCCCCATGCTTTAATCAAATGGAGGTAATATGTCTTTGCAGTTGTGCAGAATGACTTATTTTAGCTTTTATTTAGTTTAATTTTAAATGAAAAATTCTTCATCATAAATTAGACCAAAAGCT
Organism: Adrianichthys oophorus; assembly: GCA_036245035.1. Classification (NCBI taxonomy): domain Eukaryota; kingdom Metazoa; phylum Chordata; class Actinopteri; order Beloniformes; family Adrianichthyidae; genus Adrianichthys; species Adrianichthys oophorus. Next base: position 17,512,843 of record BSAI01000101.1, on the reverse strand, counting down.
AAAGCAATTTCCTCAGCACACCACTTATCATTCTTCCACCTGAAAACAGTTTTTTTTTTAGTTTTCATTGAGATTATATAAATGGCGCCAGCTGTTTGATAAAATGGATCTCTGCATTGGATCTGTTAAGACCAAGCCTTTGCATTGTGCTCCCGGATGTAAAGCAGATAAAATGTTGCAGTTCCTCAAAAGACCATTGCAGGCTGGATTCATGAAGTAGCTATTTCCTTTTGATTCCGATGTTAAAAAGTAGATGCTATCTCGGGCTGCATGGTGGTGTGGCATGGTGGTTAGGCCTCTTGCCTCACAGCAACAATGCCCTGGTTTAAATTCCACCTAAGTTATTTCTGTGTGACGTTTCTATGTTTTCCTTGTGCATGGGTAAGCTTCTTTTCTCATCAATCCAGTTGGATTATATAGATAGAAATCAATTCATAAATCGACCTATAAAGCATTGAATCAAATCCTGCTGACCTAAAAAGTAGTGAAAGTAGCGATTTTTAAAAACATCCTCTAGTAGTCGTTTGATGAACTTCAACATTTGTTTTTTCGACTTTCAAACTTTGGGGTTTGGCTTTAAATTTAGAAAAAAAAAATGTGAGGGCAAGCTCATATTTGTGATATTGTTTAGTCGCAAAATAAAACAAGACTTTCAATTTTCACAATTTTTTTAAGTACTACTTCTCTAAGTGGAAACTACAGGCGCATTCATCAAGTTTTTACTGTCCAAGTTGTTGGTGTCAATAAACTGTTATGTACAAGCTGCAGAAATATAAAAACATGTTTATTATTCATCTATACGGGAAAGGGTTACAAACTAGGCCTGCACAATAATGTGCACTCATGCTAAAACAATCTCGTGGCAGCTTTAAATTTAATGAAGCAAATAAAGTACTTTACACAAAGGACCAATCAGATGTTTTTTGTTCACGTATCGCAAGTCCTTATTGCAATTTTATTCACTAATGTTGTACATCCCAAGTTTTTCTCACATCTTACAAACCCTTCACTTGTTCAATGTGTATTTCTAAAAGTGTAAATCTGTGATTTCAACATGTAGTAAAATCACATTTAGAAAAGTAGAAAAAGATTTAATTTTAGCTACAAAATAAAAAGTCAGTTGAAACAAATTAAAATCATTTAAAAAATAAATAGCAAATGAATTTTGTTTTTTTTTGTGTTCAGCTTTACAATCTAAAATAAAAAGTATTTGAAGTTCATTCTGTTAGAAGAAATTCTCAAAACTCTGACCTGTTGGTACATCTCTAACCAGCGTTTGTCCCTGACTTGATCTGAACATTTGACTTAATGTAAAAAAAGGAAAAAAAGAAGATTTGAAGGCTTCATTTCCACTGTCGCTCGTTCATCCAGCATCTCCAGCGAAGCTTTTCGAAGGAACTCCATTTCACTCAACCATGACCGCAGTCTGAGAGAAAGAAAGCTGTCGTGCGTTTCTCATCTCCACACCTCATGTGACTACTTCAAAAAGAGAAAATAAAGTAGGTGAAGATTCTTCAGCGTATGTCTTCATAACCTCACACTGAACTGAGTTTCAGATCAAAAGACAATTTCAATTCAGGATCATTTTCTGAGGTTTCTTACTACACATCCTCCTGCAGTGTCTCTTTAAAGAGACTTGTTTTGTCCACTGTTGTTATTCTGATCAAATTACAAGTGGAGCCCTGAATGTGGCCTTTACAAGAAGGAGGTGAGGAGTGGAGACACTTCATCCCTCAGCAGCTTGTCGCTCTATCTTGGTGATTCATGGTGGCCGTGTCGAAATCTCATCACAAATCAGATGGCAGCGAAAAGTCCCCTGACAGTGTCACCTGGCAACATCACAGGATTTTCCGTGAAGGAGAAAGTTTAACAGCCATGATGCAAATTATGTATTTATTAGATCGACGCAGGGCTGCACGGTGGCACAGTGGTTAGCGCTCCTGCCTCACAGCAAGAAGGTTCCCGGTTCAAGTCCTGGCGGGGGGACCTTTCTGTGTGGAGTTTGCATGTTCTCCCCGTGCATGTGTGGGTTTTCTCCGGGTACTCCGGCTTCCTCCCACCGTCCAAAAACATGCTTTACAGGTTAATTGGTTACTCTAAATTGTCCCTAAGTGTGAATGTGAGTGTGTATGGGTGTGTGATTGTGGCCCCTGCGACAGGCTGGCGACCAGTCCAGGGGTGTACCCTGCCTTCGCCCATGAGTAGCCGGGTTAGGCTCCGGCAACCCCGTGACCCCGAAAGGGATAAAGCGGATTGGAAAATGAATGAATGAATGAATGAATAGATCGACGCACCATCTGCAACGCCCCCGCTGTTTTTTAATAATTCAGAGCTGGAAAATAAAAGGCATCCTTGTGGTATTTTTATCATCTCTTTTCAATACCTTCCAACTTAATTGCAATAGACACATCTCCCAGAACAATTATCAGTTATCACGCAAGAAGCAAAACAAATTTTAATCACAGTGCGACTGATGAGTCATCACCACCTGATGACTTATTCTAACTGCAGCAGTCCTGGAGTTGTTTTCACAGTTCTTTCTCGCCTTTGAGCAAAATTTCGCTAATTTCACTACCGCCATTTACTCAAAAAACTTACCAAAATTTTCACCCACCAAGTGAAAATGAATTTTGGGCAAAAAAATGATGACATCACAAGGGAAAAAAATTAAAACTCTTTTATGGGGCTCGAAATATGTATGTCAAAGTCCACTGACAAAACCAAAAGACACATTGGGGATATCCAAAGAAAGTTTGGAAATGATTATGGGATAGCCAGGGGACCTACGGCTGTGTGAAATTTGCAGATTTTCACATATTTGCACAACTGTTGGAGCGGTCATCACGAAATTTCACAGACACACACAGCCTGCTTAAGTTGACAACCACAATCAAAGTTTCGTTGACCTTTGACGTTGGGAAGAGGCCACCATCTTGTATTTAAAAGAAAAAAACATATTTTGTACCAGCTACAAATTCAAACTGCTACTCTGGATTTATGGCCTCCTTACTCCTCCTCCTCCAAAAGTTGCGTTCCCCTGTTGCTCGCATATTTTTAAGCTGAATTTTGTGAAAATTGAATATCTGCTCATGCTGAATGAAGCGTTATAACATATGATATGACAATATGATGATTGTGGGCGTGGTTAGCCAAACACCTCCGTTGTTGAGGAATTCTAAAAGTTTACTTAAACTCTTCTAAATATTAAATAGACCAATTCATCATCCCCAGGTGACCAAAAAATAAAATAGTTGAGTGGAGCTAAAACCATCAAAAAAGCTAGCATTTTTAAAGAAGTTTTTTTTTTTTCATATATCTTTCAGGTACAGATTTAACCAGGCTGGCAGAGGAGATGAGTGAAAGGCCTAAAGCAGCCACGCAGCCAGTGAGGGCAGGTAAAAAGTGGGTAATAGGGGGGTGGCTAGTGACTGCAGGGCATACAATGCCACTCACAGCTTTAATTTCTTTTAGTTCCCTTCTTTCCAGTTGGCTTTTCTTTATTCTTGTGATGTTGAATGTTGTCACCTCTCTTTTTTTGTTCGCTCCTTACATTTGAAATGTAACATTGGCAGAATAATGGGTTACTGCCCCACCTATAAAAAGCTCCTGGAGTCAGAAGGTCTGACGCTGCCAAACGACAATGAAAGCAATTACTGTATGTTTCAGCACCCGTTTCATGGAAAGGAATCTGTCTGGAGGGCCACTCACCGAGTGTAGGAGACTCATTTGGTTCCCATTACCATAACCCTGCCGTGGCTCAGCAGATCCCCGGCTGTCGCTGCCTCGTTCATTCAACTTCTGCAGCCTGAGATGCCCCCCCCAATCCTTTTATCAACAGAAGATAAAAGAGAATGTGCGTGCACACATGCAAACACCACTTTGTTTTCAGACAGGAAGTAAGCCACTCTCTCGACCCTAACAGACTGAAAATGAGATAAAGTGACGGGCCAGGGTGCTTCTTGTCCGTGCCTTTATGGTGCAGCTGGAGAATGAGAATGGCGCAGATAAGAGTGAGGTGAGCCACCTTCACCTTCTCAGAGAACAACACCATTGTTGGAAATAACAAAAGGAAGCACAATAAGGAGAGATTTCCACAATTGCTGCCCCATGCGTTACTTCAGTCTCACTTCCTCTCTGCGAGGGCTTTCTGTTAATTTGAGTCAGATTGCAGAGATTTTACGGTCTTGTGCTGTTAGGCCCCACTTCTTTTGGCTATCATGAGCCCAGCACTCCTGTTCACGTCACCAGCGTAACTGTAGCCTCACAGGAGACTGTGCATCTGTGTGGCAGATGGCACATGCAGCCAGAGGGTGGGGGTGGGGGGTGTCACTCAATCAATGATGTCATCCCATTAAGCCCTGGTAGTCTCTGATGCACACGTCTCCAGATGAGAACACGTCTTTTTTGGGTCGGCTGCTTTTTATCTATGGTCATTTGTCTAATAGCATCATGAAATTCCGACTGAAGCCATCTCCTGCTATTTGAAGGACTTTACGTCTAAATCCCACAAACCTTTACAGCAAAATCAATGTGTGTTAGCTCCAAGCAGTCATTTTAATATAATGTAGACCCAGCTTGGACACAATAAGGGATCAAAGAGTCATATGGGGGGAAATTTGTGACCACACAGAAAAGAATGATTATTAAATGAAACACACTAATCTTTCTTTATGTCACGCAGATATGCTAGCTGACTTTTTAGCAGGCTTCTGGCCATGTAAAACTTTTCTTAAAAAGTTACTTTGTTTATTATTATACTGTGATTGACTTATTAGGTCATCCTCCTAGAAGAAGTAAGAACAATCCAAACCTTCACAGCTATGTTAATGTAAGTAAAAGATAAAGTGCATCCACTGCTAACATAGCATAGATGAGAAGCGACTGCTATCATTCAGAGGCAAAAGCATGCTTGTTGTGACTCTTAAGAAAATAAAAGTCAAGGTGTTACTGCTTTTAAATAACACCTCTTCAGACACGTCATTATCAAATATAAATGTTTTTGGCCCACCTGATTAAAGTTGGTCTGTGTTTGCTGCAAAAGACTAGAAATCCCACAAAACATTGCCAATGTGTAAGTGTGTTAAAAGTCTGTCAAAAGGCCCTGTGATGGACTGGTGGCCTGTCCAGTACTACACCACACTACGACTACAGTACTTGGGACCAGCTCCAGCAGCCTTGAAAAGGGTTAAACAAGTTTGAAAGAGCAATGGATGGATGGATGGATGAATGAAGTCTGTCAAAAGCCTCTTTGATGAAGATAATTAATCGTCACACAGGCGTCGTTTTACACTTTCATTCAGTCCTGAGAATTTCCTTAACTCCAAGCCTGACACTGAACATTGATGAACTTTAATTTAAGATGACACTGACCCCAATCATCTCAGAAAGGTGAGCATCCAGCAGAGCAGTGAATTGAACTCTGATGCATGTGTTTTTCATATTGCTGATACAGGACATCTTGATTTTTACAAGAAATCAGATGTTGGCCTTTCATGGCTAACTCCCAACCTTGTTAGTAACAAAGAAAAACACCGTCCGACACCTTCTTGTTAGCGCATTTACAACACTGCCCAACCTTGCTTGCAGCAGAATAAATCCATGTATTCGTCACTCTGGATTATAAAGCGCACTGTCTTTTTTTACTTTAAATCAAATCTTTCAAGTGCACCTTATGGGGCAGAAAATAGTTAATTTTTAAACAATCCACCCTGCTGCCTGTTGTTGTATTGCCCTCTGGGAACATCTCTGCTCTCTACAGTCTTCAGAATGCTCATTGAAAGCTTAAAACATGGAAAAAACATGATACCTCTCCTCTAGGAAAGATTTAAAATTATGCCCCGGCCTTGTATGGACCTTCAGTCATAAAACTAATATCTATTTGATTCAAATATTCAGTTGATGCTGGTGATCAGACAGGATGACCAGCATCAACTGTAGAATCAAGCTCTTCCTATTTGAAAGTCCCAAGATGAAGGAATGAGTTTGTTTCCATGGCATTCATGTTTGTTTGCACAGGATAAGTGACTCTGAGAAATGAGAGAAAAAATGTAGTGCAGTTGTTAATTAGAAAATGTGTGTTTGCCTTCAGAGGAAAAAATGAGGAAGGCTTCTTCAAGAGCAACCAAATTAGAACTGACATAAAAAATGCTAAGAAAGTCTAGAGGAAAAAAAAGTCAATGAGGATTCACATGTGGTGGAGCCTCAAAAGCTGCACATTTGCTTTCAATTTCCAGTGACGATCCCTGAAACCAAATCAGAGCGTTTGTGTCGGACGACCCAGCTGGCACAAACACTCACTCGCAGCCTACATCACCCCGCTCCGCCGTTCCCTGGAATAATATTTTCCTTCGAACATGTTTGATCTGTGCTTTTATTAGAGAAGAGGCCAGCCTCTGAGATGCCTCCCCGCCGCCCATTCCCACCGCTGTCTGTCCGGGTCTGCAGATAGAAGGAGCCGGGGAAACACCCTCTCTGAAAAGGCGTATGTGTAGGTTCAAGGGCCAAGGCAAGCCCTATTTTATTCATGTACTGACTAAGATTTTCAGGTTATAGTTCAGTCACTTTCCGCTATTTCCACTCATTTATTGTCTCATAAGTGCCCGACGAGCTTGCTTAGCTTGGAACCTTTACGTCTGTCGCCTTTGTTCCCTGCATTAGGTGAAAGCCGTGGGAGATTTACGGCATTGGGTCAGGTCAGGAGCATTGTTTGAACATGGTTTCAAAATTCCAAATGCATTCGGTGATTCCGATTTCTCTTTGTTTTTTCCTAAACTGTAACAAGTAGAAAGTGCCACTATTCCTCAGATCGACTCCTTAAAGACGGACGCAGACAGGAACCTGCTTCCTGCCTTCGTTGTCAGAAGGGAGCATCCTGTTTATTGCAGCTGGAAAAGCAGCAGAGGGATGTCTGAAATAGTTATTGGGAGAGCAGAGTTCAAAAGTTAATAAACAGACATCCCAAATACTGACTTCTAACCAAAACTAGCATTGGGACAAATTCCTTGTCTTTTGTCATAAAACAAGGTGTTTCTCTTTTTTGTAATCGTGGTACAAGATTTAGTTTACAACCATTTTTTGCAAAATAAATACAAAAAAAGCAGCACCTTGAGCTGTTAAAGTACAATTTTGCACTAGAGTGTTAGCTGTGGGAGGGTCTGTCAAAGGCATTTGCCGGTCATGTACATTACAGCAAAGCCCTAATGGAATGTGAGTTACAGCCATGTACACAACACTTCCTGCTCCTTTCCATATACAGGATTACAGTCATTGACAAGCACAGCGCGGCGCTCGCTGGCTGATTTTTACGGGACAGTGTTCTGGCTAAGAACACCATGACTAAGTGCCTATGAAATTCAAACCTGCGCTCCCCTTCAAGGGCTCTCTCTGTTGTGCATAAGAGAACAGGGACGCATGTTGGAAATGCTGTGCAGCGGCTTATTGATGTTGGAATATGTTTTTGATTGCTCTCCAGGTTTGCATAGCTGGTTTAGCACAGTTTGGATGCAAAACTCTGTGCATCTTAGTCCAAAAAAAGACCAATTTTCTTTCTTTGTGTGTTTTTAACTCCTTAACACTGGAGCTTTACCGTCTTTCGACTACCATACCTCTTCAACATGTTGCACAATTGACAAATTATGCAATTAAACAGAGAAAAATGACTTTGCCATGATGCAACACTTTATGTTGGATGTGTTGCACACCGTTGCAAATCCGTTTTTCTGTGCATCAAATCAGCAGACTCATTTTGATCGCGTAAACAGTCAAGGAGTTAACAGTATGTCAAAGAGCGTTTGTTGTTTGGGTGTTGCCAGCAAACATCTCTGGTGTCAAAAAGTGAACCTTTAACTCTGTAGTTACAACTTCAGGACATTGGGATTTTGTTGGTACTAAAGTGAATACATTTTTAGGTTTCAGCTTGAACCCATACTATTTATAAAAAGGGTAAATGGTGTTGATAATTACACAATGATAACTAGTGTATATTTATTTAGCACTTTTCTACATTAATCAACCAGTCCCATTCATCCAAGCAAACACACATACACATACTAATGATGGTTTTGCTACCATACAAGATTCCCACAATATAATCACCAGCAGTAATGAGGGCTTCAGTGTCTTGCTCAAGGGCAGGTAGGTGGGAACTAAACCTGCAACCTTCAACAGCTGCACCGTCCAGTACTTATACAGGACTGTATGAGTATATGATGAGTTTTGGAGAAACAGAAAAAGAACAGCAGCCTATTAGTAAAGTGTCCGCTCTGCGACTGGAAGGTCTTGGGTTCAAATCCACTCTGGGATCATACCAAAGACTAAAAAAGGGACCTGCTTGACTCTGAGCATTAAGGGGTTGGGTTGTGAGGTTAAACCACAAAATGCTTGCGAGTGAGGCATTTTTGCAGCTCATCACTCCCCCAGGGGATTATGAGTCAAATTCAGAGAAGTATTTTCACACTTTCAGGTGGGATAGGACTTTAATTCTAGCTTGTCATCAGTGTCTTACTTCCCATTTAGCTTATACCACTCTCTGTGCAAATGTGCAAAAGTTTGGGGGAGAGGGTTGTGCTGTACAACGTACTAACTCTGCAGGGTGCCCAAACTTTTGCACACAGCATTATTATATTTTCTATAGTCCTCACATCTGCTAAGAGATGGGACTCGCCCCGAATAGCTAAGGAAAGGGCGAATGATTCTGATCCAGAAGAATCCTTCAGAAGGGTGCAGTCCCATCCAACTGCTGACCAAAGACCTGTGTCTCCACAGCATGGAAGCTCATGTCAGAAATCATTGCCACCAAAATAAATAGGCACATGCATTAATACATGAGCAATGCACAGAAAGGTAGAGAAACCAGAGGAGCCAAACACCAACTCTTTTGTTTATTAGAGATTTTAGCTGTTAATGTGCAAAAAAGTTTTTTTTTTTTTACTAATTAGGAGTTACCGGTGTCTCAGGCCCTTGGTCTGCCGATGAACCGTTTTTTTTCTATTAGTATAGTTTAGTTGGGTCGGTCAACTCAAAACTCCCTATAGGCTGTTCATGTGGAATATACTGTATATTCCTACTTTTCCAATCATACTCTTTGATTATGAACCCAATAAATGGTAGACGTGGAAAACTGATATTGACATAGAGACTGTTTTAAGTCTGTCCATGTACATTTCTTTAATACTTATGGATGGATGGATGGATGGATACACTTTTTTGATCTCAAGGGAAACTGGTGGTGGGTAGGACAACTCATACAAAGACACGTTGTCCAGTGGGCTGCAGCCACGCTATTCTTGCGGCACTAATCGGCCAGACAAACCACTTTAAGGTGGGACATGATCTGTAATCCACCAAAGCTGGACTTTCCTTCCCTGCTCTTTTTTTTTTTTTTTTTTTTTTTTTTTTTAACGCCAGCGCTGCAAAGTGAAATTGGTTTCTGAGGGCCTAATGCACCTAATGCGCCGGCCTCCCCTGTCAATGGGTGATTAGCTGAAGGGGGCTTTCATATTACAGGCAAAGTTGCAAGGCTTCTTTGAGGCGAGAGTCTCGTAAAAGTTCGAGAGGTTCACTTTTCTCATTAGGCCGGAGTCAGGTTCGATTTCCTGCGTGAGCGCGGAGTGGCAGGCCTTGGTGGCTGTTCTAAATGTAAATCATGACTGAATGGAATTACATCGACAGTCAGACATCTGTATTTTTATTGGCCCCCGGCCACTAACCCCCCGCCCTGAGCCCGACAAGCCCAACACACTCACCCCTTTCCTCGTCTTTGCAACAGTCCCCCGCAAAAAAATGCAGATTTATAGAGGCGGCACAAAGAAATCCACATCATTTGTGTGTTTGGAACAAGAGAAAGAGAAGCCTGTAGCCTGACATGGTAAAAACAATATTTAACAAATGAGATCATGACTACCATCTCCGCTGTAGCATCGGCATAACAAGGCCCCCCTGGAAAATATTGAGCTTGGCGGCGTGTGGCGGGTTTCGGCACCCTTCGCCTTCATGTGTTTGGTTTGACTTTGAGCTGCTTATTTTAACTGTAAACTTTCAGACCGTCTGGCTGCTAATTGTGAGTGGGGGTACAACCATGACAGCGTGCTTCCAGGAGGAGGAATTATTTCGGTCGGGGTTGTGAAGCGCAGTCAGTCAGTAGACCTGCTGTTTAAGATAAAGTGGGCAATCAAAACATGAAAAAAAATCATGTGGTGGTGAGAAAAGCAAAGGACAGAAAGAAACTGGCAAGCTACAGCAGATTCAGACTTTTGAGTCAAAAAGGAGCTGGATGTGTCAAATGTTTAATAGAAGCTGAAGGTTTTTGTGTTTTTGTTTTTTTTTTGTGGATGCTAATTGTGAAGAGTCTGCAGAGCATTGTGTGTTTGGAGACAAAAACTCCCTTTTGACAGCTTTAGGCAGATATGATGTATGCGTCTGACTGAGTCTGGATTGAAGGACAAATAAAAAGAAGGGGAATGAAATACAAAAAGAAAAACGTGTTGTGTTGCCTCAGAACCATCAAGCCGCCCAGCAGAAGGTTGGTGAAAAAGCCTCGGGTCTCTAGTTCGGCTGAATTTACCGCATGGGAACTGTACAATAGTTTTTTCTTTTGTTCTGTACTTCTCAGTGTAGCTTGTATTTATTTCCACTAAGCATTTTCTCCTCCTCTAATCTGCCATTTGCCACAGGATTTACATCCCAGTATTGAGTAAACCCAGAGAACCACTCAGTGGAATAAGCCCATTACTCACTCAATTACTGGAACAGTGTCTGGCCTGCTGGTCGGGTTTGGGGAGAAACAGGAAAAAAAGGCTCTCTGGTTACTGAAGGTTTCAGAATGTCACTGCTTTTGGCTAAATTCAGCTCCATTTCTTGGGGATGGTAGTCGAGTGGTAGTACCGTCTGACTAGACATCGGCCAATAGGGTTTTAGAGCCAAAACCAATAACAATCATTAGTAATCAAGATGGCCGATAACCAATATTTGGAACTGATATTCATAGGTAGTAAAAGGGACCATATTGGCATCAAAATGTATAATAATGCAAACACCAACAATTAACTTTGTTTATTAAAACAAAAAGTAAATAAAAAATAGTTAATTTCTTGCTCTTAGAAATGCATAGAGTAGCAGGCGCAGCAGCAATTTTTATTAGTTTAAAAAATAAGTTAAACAGTTCTCTACGATGTAGTTTTACGGCCGCCATAAAACTTAAAAAGGAAAAAAAACAGAATAAACTAGAAAAAACTCGTAATATTATGGGAAAAAAGTTGAAAAAGAGTAAAAAGTAAATAGATAAATAGTTCCCTGAAGTTTTATTGAATACAAAACGTATTTATTTGCACTTTTTTTTTCTCAGTAGTGGGAGGACAAACTTTGAAGTTTTAATGCATAATTAATGTCGTTTAAAGACGTTTGCATTAACGAATTACTAACACCCTAAAAGTGACAGCCGTAAGGGCTAGTAGTTTGACATTAAAAGGACTGAGTTAGCGGTTTCCATAACCAATGAGATGACACCATGGGTGGAACAATCCTGCCATCGGATTGAAAATGTCTGATGCCAATATATGTCTAAAATTAACAAATATTGGCACCGATAATCGGCCTTGTCGATGATCGATCAACCCTTACTAAACATTTAAGCATAAACTGTGAAGAAACGTTGCTGCTTGTTTAAATGTTTTGTGACATTCCTTTTTTAGTGGAGCCTGCGGGTTATTTAAAGCCAAAAAATTACATAGCAACCTCTTTGGAGCTTCTTCAGGGCATTTTCACAGCAGAGTGATGCTAAAATTTCACTGCTATATTTTGAGTCGTTTGTTAAACTTTCTGGAAACATCACACTATGGGAACAACTAATTGTTTGTTACTGGAATGAGCATTTACCAGGAGGAAAAAAAAACAACATAAAGAGAAAATTGGCTAAGCCCACATGTTCTATTACATTTATAATCATAAGCGACCTCGCTGCACCACATCAACATACACATCCAATCAGAATCTAAAAACCCTTTCAGATTAAAAGAACTTTTATAATTCCCGTTGTGATCATCTTTTAATCTATCTTAAAAGCATTCCCAGTGGTTTTGTTTATTTATGATTATGCAGTTTTTAGCAAAAAAAAAAATCAAAAACATAATGTTTTTTTAGCATAGTTTCTGCAGAGCAGCAGTAGTTCATTAGAAATGTACCTATTAGTTGTGGGAGGGACCTATGGCATGGAGCAACCCCGCCTCCCATTCCCCTTCCTATAACTGAGAACTCAGAGGAGGGAGCTTGAGGCCCACCCCACGTCCTAAGAAATGCACATTTTAATCTTCATTTTCTTTACATGCGTCCTCCATCATGAGAAATATGCCACGAGAATATGCTGAAAACACCAAAAATACAATTTTCATTTGAGAGGCTCTTTAAAAGGCTTTTAATTTTAAAATAAACCCAAAAGCCTATTTAAGTCACGTATTTTGTTTTAGAGATTGAACATTTAAGAGATACTTTCAAAATATACGCCAATAATTGACTAATCCATATGTGATGTATGAATTTGGATGATAATTGTTTCAAGCATATTCAATGCACAGTTCCATTTTCTGTCTCTTCTCTCCCAACAGTACATTTTAGTTTTTAAGCCTCTTTGTGTAAATATACATGTTAGTTAGAACTTATTAGCACTACGCTGCTGTGTAATGTTGAATATTAACGCAACACGCCCTTCCCAAGGTGATTTGTTGCTTTTACTTGTGTGCATTTAAATACTTTGATTACAGAAAGGAAAATGTGACTTATTACAGCGAGTGGCACGCGCTCTGGTCCCCAGGGCGGCACTGGACAGCTTGCCACGGTTACAGTTTTGTGCAATGCTGAGTCGCCAACGCACCGGGGTCCCTGCTGCCCTGCAAGTAACCGAGGAACAATCTCTGTTAAAATGATTTGCTTTGCGTGGGAATTCCTCTGAGGAACATGCTCGCATAATCTCGAGTTTCAGCCCCCCCTGTTTGTTTCGCACTCTAGAGCACCGGCCTAGCTTTCATCGTCCTATCATGACTTCCTCTTGATGGTTTGTGTGGACATCTGGTATTGTGGATGTCAGGGTCATCGGGCAGGCAATATAAGATGGGTGAGGGGTAGAAAAAGGCAGGAAGGGAAAGGGAAGACGAAAGAGGCTGCAAGTGAGAAGGAGACGCTAGGCATAAATCATCACAGATCCAAAGATAATAGAAAGTGGCAGTCCCCGCAGTCGGCTAAATCAAGCCACTGCTTTCTCAGTCTATTCTGTAATTGCAGGGAGTGCTGATCGGGTTGTTTTGCGGCAGCTGCTTGGAGCTAAACAAAACAAAAAAGAAAAGAAAAAAAACAGCCAGCACATTCCTTTAAAACGAGGCTGAACTTTTGCAGATTTAGAGGCAGCTGTGGTTGTCGGAGGGGGGGGTCAGACAGGTTCGTAGGGACGGGTTGATGGCCGACAGAGATGGTGGCTGATGGGTTCTGCGTCCAGACATTTGTACAATCAGCAGAAGTGTCGAACTCAGGTTTGATCCAAACTTGCAGGTAATTAGATTCCGGATGTGGATGTGGTCGTCCTTGTGAAGCACAGAACGCATTAGGTTTACCTTAGCGCAGCGGTCCGCTCTCATTTGCGTTGATTTCACGAGTCCGAGGACAGTCGAGGTCTATTTGCTCCACGTCACTCACATTAATAATGCAATGCGAGCGCTAAATAAGCCCTCTAGTAACTTCTGGATTTTGAAGTAAGTCATCAAACTCTCTGTCGCTTTGGTTCCTCGCTCCACCAGACCGCTGATAATCAAATAAAAAAGTATGCAAAGACACTGAATTTGGCTTTAAATAATCCAAATACTTTAGAAATAGTCTAAATTATTTTAACACAAATTCTTTTTGCTTTTTGATATGCAGAGAATCAGGTTAAAATTTCTGTGGTCCAAGTTTATCCACCAACGTATGGAAACTTTCTTAACCCTTTAACATAGAAGCTTTAGCTTCAGTGTTGACATTATTTCAAGTACCGTAAATCTGTTTACGTAACTGACGTAATTCCAGTGGATTTGGAAGTGGAGAAAAGCAGCTTTGCGTGAACATATAACACTGTGCAGCACTGAAGTTCTTACGTACTGAACGTACAGGAAACCAGCTGATTCTATTGCTGAGAAAAGCTTCAGAATTAGCTGACAGTCGAAGATTTACAGTATGTCAAGGAGGATGTGTTTTTTAAGTGTCACCAGCAACAGATCTGGTGTTAAAAGACAAATTTGTTCTCTAAATTCAACTGAAAGAGCAATTGTCCTGATCTTGCGATGAACTAGCGACCGATGTATGTAGCCTAACAGTTGGTGGGATAGTCTCCAGCAACCCTGTGACTCCCGAAAAAAACAAAAAGGGATTGAGCGAGCTGGGGTAAGCTGGGGGTTGACCTGTAAGGGTGTGGCAGGTTTTTGGGTTATCCGGGCATTTGAGGGTCATAGAGAGGAGCAACCACATCTTAAGCATAGTGTGTCTTGCTGTTTCCTTTAGAGGCTCATGAGTCCCACCTTAAGAGACGTCATGAAAATGTAATGAATGTAAGATTGTCTTGTGTTTGTTTGTGTATTTTGATTGTAAGTTGCATGCACTTGGTGTACATACATGTGATGCTATTGTACGATGTCTCGGCGAGTAAGTGGCCTTGAACCAGCTCAGTGGTCTTGTGGTAGAGTGTGCCCTGAGAGTGGAGTTCGAATCCAGGCTGAGTCATACCAAAGGTTCTGAAAATGGGACCCAATGTCTCCCTGCTTGACAATCAGCAATAAGGGGCCAGATTGGCAGGTTCAACCACCAAATGGTTCCCAAGCACAGATGTTTCTGCAGCTCACCGCTCCCCCAGGGGATGGGTCAAATGTAGAGAACAAATTTCACACATCTAGGTTCACCACAGCTAATGGGACTTTAACTTTACAACCCTTTACTGAAAATATTCAAAATCAGAACAACTCGCCTGAGTCTCACCTACGTCACCCTTACTTCCCTTCACAGTGTTGGCTACGACTTGTTGCCTGCAGAAAAACATGTGGATGAACATTTTTGTTTTACTGGCTCAGAGTGGTCTACGAGCTTAGTAGTTTCTGCTGACCACTTGCGTGTATCCACCCTTAAGGGAAATTGTGACTAAGGTTTTAACTGAAAGCGTCTTTGTGCCCTAAAAGTTTCGTCAACATTTTTTAAGGCATGTTTTTCTTAAATTATAAGCTCATTATTATGAACTCTAATTCTTGAAACTATTCACAACGCAAACATAAAATATGGAGGATATTAGTGTAATAGTTTACTCACTTGGTTTGAGGCTTTTATCTCTATTAACTAATAAAAGCCTGCATGCATTTATTACACGTTCTGTTGGTCAAATGTAAAACATGCTCTGAGTCATTTTTTTTATGCATATTCTGTTTTTTAAATGTGTGCTTTTCTGTCACATAACACTCATTGACCAATCAGTGGCAGTCTGTTGACAAACATTTAGTGCTAGCTTAGTGACAGTAACAGTGACAGTCTCTTGAGCAGGTTTGGGTTTGGTACATACACCAAGAGTCTTTAGAAAGGCTTTTGTAACACACCTAGTGGTTAGTTAGTGAACTGCACCTCACTCTACCCAGTTTTGTTTTTAAATGGGCTTCTATCTGGAAGTTGCCGTTTGGTCTGGAATTTTAAAGCAAATACAAAGGTAGATCCATGCAGAGCACATCAGGTACCAGTGAAAAAATGAACATTAAAGATTAAATTATTAAAATGCTGAAATATTCTTACTTCAAACAGAAATGTTCTTCTATTTTCAATGATATATGGCATGTTATTCTAAGATAACATCTAAATCTGTGTGAGTGATGGTCTGGTATGAGCATGAGTATCTGCACAGCATCACTGCAAAGCTGAGAGCTTAATCAGGGTTCAGAGAGCAGCTCTTGTCTTCTTTTGCTCTTTAGCAGCTGAACCGATAAAACCACAGAGATGGCGAGTGGGAAATTCCTTTGAATGTAAGAATTGACAGCATTTGGCTGACAGCTGAAGGGGTGGGTCAGGGTCCTACAAGACCCAAAGACAGCAAATTTCCTTGGATCATGGAAAAAAATCCCACCCAAAAGATCTCTTCCTGAAAAAATACAATCTCTTCCAACTGAACATACATTAGGCTTGTGTCCCTGGAATTTGTTAAACCCGCAAATGTCTAAAAACCCATTAATGTTAGAATTTGTTTTCCAATATTTCACAGATTTATTTAAGAGCCTGATTGCTAGACATTTTTGGTTTTCATTCAAAGGAGCACATTTTTGGAACTCTAGATGGCAGATTTATATTTCTACAAATTACAGTGTGCGTGTTTTTGCATCATTTTTTAATGTGTGTATTGTAATATACATATTTCTAAAAACCCTTTTAGAATGTACTTTTAGCGTCATATGTTTATATTTATTGATTCAATTATATTTAAAACTCCAATATTTGAACTTGTATTTTGCATCAAATTTACTGTGTATGTGTGTGTGTGTTTGTGATTGATAGCTTTGTCAGAAATCTGAAAACAATTAGCCTGAAGTGTAAAAAAGAAAAGGAGTTTTGTCCAGATTTCAGTGAGACGCACTGAAATGTTCTACTAGGATAAAAAACACATTTCAATTTCTGTTTTTTTGCTCTATTTTCTTGTCAGAATCTGGAACTATTTCACTTATGAGCTAAGAGAATCATTTAGTCTGCTTCCACACAAGGTTTGTAAACTAATACGTTTCAGACCTTCAGCGACTCTGGTTTGCTTTTACACAAAGGACCTCTGAAGCTACATTCACACCACCCTGAGCAACATGCAATCAAGTGGCCACTTCCAATGAAAAGTCTATGTAAACTTGTGTAAATTGGCATTTTGTACCCTGAGGTGCATATCACACCAACAAATTACTCGATGCAAAACATTTTAATGATCTCTACGACAAATAGAAAAGCAAAACAAATATTTAAAAAATGGCAATAGATTTTAGAAACACAACAAAATTCCAGAAACCAACATTTGAAAAGAAAACATGCTAAATATTTTCAGGTAGTCTTTTCTTTCTTTCTAACTTTTTAAAATTGTTTTCATGAACACTTTTAACAACTCCTCCACATACCAATCAAAACAGCATATTACCATGCAGTTCCAGTCGGGACCAAGTTTGAATAGGATTCTGTTGCTTTCCAAAAGATTAAATAAAACTGGAGACTCCATACAGCTTTGTGTTAAAGCTGCTCCGTCTTCCTCCTTCATGTGATTTCAAAAGTAAGTGCAAACAAAGAAACAAGCTTGAAATAATCCTCTCCTTCGTAAATAATCTATGGAGAAAGCACAAAAGAACCAACAGTTGTTCTCACACCAGAGGTTCCTGCAGTGTTGCTATAATTTAGAGGACATTTAGCAGATTTTGTTTGTGACAACCACTGTGTACAGAGAGTGAAAACATGATTATTTGCTGATTGTGTATGTTTTACCTACGAGCCGAAATGAACAAGAACTTTAATGCTAGGTTTATTTGAACAATGATTGGAAAATAACAACAAAAAACAAACAAGAAATCTAAAGCAGAGGTCAGACATTTTTGCAGTTTGTCACTAGGAAGGACTTTCTCCTGCAAGGTTTTGCTGGTTGCTTGTTCTGTTCTCATAGTTAGAAAAATAACCTCTTTGAGATTGAGATGGTGTTCTCCACATTCTTTCTACTAAAACATAAAATGTCAATAGATTACGGATTTTTATATTTTTTACCGGTTCTTTTTCTATTATTCAAATACTCTACAGAGAAAAAAAACCCTGCAAAATGTATCACCTTTCATTGTAGCTATGTGCTGATCCGTTATTGTCTTGATGGCCTCTGAAACTCCTCAGAGTGAAATCGAGGAATATCAATGTTTTTTTGTGTTTCTGCAAAAAAACACAAAAAAATGTCTCCAACTTTTCTTACCAAGCTTCCAGCAGCCCATCCCAGACATGTGGAACCTTATCTCTAACATCTTCAGATGCTTTTATTTTCTGTGGTAAAAGTTTGGAGTTTCATGAAACATAGGAGCAATATGATATGAAGGAGATAAAACTATATTAAAATTACATTTCCTATTTTTTTATCATTAAACACAAATAATAGCAAAGACAAATGTTTCTTTTGTTTATGGTAAGAGGTAACTTACACAATATCCTGGATCCATTTGTTAGGGGTTTACTGACCTTTTGGAGAGTTCCCAACATCTTTCATTTCTCCAATCACAAACATTCAAAAACATTGCCAGGACTGCTTGAGCCGATCATTTTTTGCATCAGGGGCTGGTTGTTATCTTTTGTTCTGCAGGAAAAGTGTGCACTGATTAATGAGAAATGACAAGCTGGGGGGCACGGGACGTGGGTTTAAATCACAGCAATAATCAAGTGGGCTGAGAGTGATTCTGGCACCGAGGCAGATGAGCTTCCAGCTGTCGGTTCTTCCCTCCCCTACTCATTTTAATTATGAGCTAAACCTAATTAAAAGTTTCTGACATTTCTTAGTGGCTGATGCTCACATCAATTAGAATGGGATTCCTGAGCCCGGATTCAAGCTGGAGAGGGTTTGTTTTCCGCCTTCTCACCCAGTCAGAAGGAAAATGTCAGTTCTGTTTATTAGCTCCACAGACAGTAATTAAGTAAATTTGTCATATTTGCGGTTTCGTCTCCCAGGAAAGGAGCCAATTCGGAAAAAATCAGCTGACATAGTGGCAGTGTCAGCTTGTGTGGCTTTAATGCACATCTAAAAAGCCACGAGTGGCTTCCATGTGTTATCAATAAGGCCTCTACTTCAAATAAAACATTTTTGATTCGAGTTTCTGAGGAGCAGCTTCATTGAGCTTTCAGAAATGGGAAATTTGTTTGTTTTAAGTTCACAACTTGAAATCCTTCAAACTGAAACTCAACATGTGGACTTTACTGTCACTTCTTAGTTCGAGAGTTTGGGTAAATTTCTCATGTCCAAGCGAGTCGTTCCGACAAGGCAATCAGAGTCACATAGAGGTCTAAGCCAGCTATGATGGGTATCTCTAATTTTAGACATAATGTGACATTTTCAAAGAGATTTATTGTGAATCTGTGTGCAGAATTTGTGTGATTTCACCCACACCCAGACCAGTAGGTCTGAGAAAAAGTGTGCCCATCCCATCTTAGATTTAAAATACGCTGTCCAGAATTCAGTGAGATAAACTAAATATCCAAACATGTGGTGCATCATTAAATAGCTAATACCTGGCTTTTTTGTGGCTCACACATTGACTGTACAATGGGGCTGGAACGAGTGAGAGTGATGTCACCTTTAGAAAACTTCTGGCTCCAACTAAATGAAGTCAATTCAGTCTCCACTTTTTTCACGATATGGACAACACCAGATCATGGCAGTAAGCCGTGATTGGTCCAAGTTGGTCTGAGTCAACTTTACAATGGCAACCAGTCTTGCCAATCAGGAGTGAGCTTGTGGGAAGTCTATGCCCCTACCACTTAAAACCAGGCTCAGGAAAAATCTGTCAAACTGTCTGCTTTTTGTGAGAGAGAGATCTAAATAAAAAAAAAATAACAGAATTGAAGTACTAAAAATTGATTGAATATTTGTTTCTTTTGTAAGTAACCATGGTATAAGTGGGTAAAACCCGATGAAGTGTGCATTTTCAGAAATTAACGCATGCAGTGGAAGCCTGAACCGCATGGCACAAGTGGAAGATGGTCACTTCGTAAAGTGTAAATAATTGTTACGAGTAGAGTTCAAGAACCCAGAAGCAGAGAAGGCAACGCAGACGGGTAAGGTTATCGCTGGTTTATTTAACAGAACAAAAGATCATCTCACAAGAGGGAAAAAAGGGGCAAGTAACTCAAACAACTAAGGAGCAGCATCAGAGTACACTGCCAGGAACAGACCTAAAAGATACAAAACACCCCAATACAGGGAACTGAAACACACAGAATTAAATAGACAAACACACAATCAACTAAACAGGATGCAGCTGTGAACACCTCCAGCAGGAGACACAGGTGAGTGGGAGGAGCAAGAGAAGACCACAACAGACCTGCACAGAACAGGCAGTGAAAAACCAAAAACATAACAAGCAGAACGTGTTAATAATTAGCGCTGAGAAATCTTAGTGCCTTCTTTGTTTTTTTATTAATGCATTTACACACTAACATTGACAGCTATATACATTTATACATATACACACACATAAAATTAATTTAAAAAATTAATGTGTTATATATTATTGCAAATAATTACACCGTCGTCTTCTGGTTCAGGCTTCCATGGCGTGCGTCAATTTCTGAAAATGCACAATTCGTCAGACATTATCTCACTTTTACTATGGTCACTTACAAAAAGAAATACATTTTCGATTTTTTGTACTTTTTGTTATTTTTTAAAGTTTAGATTGCTTTTTCACTAATGGCGGACTGTTTGATTGGTTGTGTGGCCTGCCGCAAAGAAAAGTGATATATATGTTATGATTGTCACAAGAGGTACAATAAAGCATCAGTTCAGAGAGAAAGTTCACGTCTTACCGCATGCTTTTGTCCACATCATGAAGGGAAGGTTTGTTTTGACGAAGCCTGCACATATGCAACCTTGGGACTGGAACTTCTTCCGGAACACCCAGCAGCCAATCAGATCTGAGTATTCAACCGGACCATTCAAAGTGCAGTAACACAGTGTTAGTTTCTTGTGGCTGTATATCAGCATCTTTGTTTTTTTGTTGTTTTTTTTTCTTTTTGGAGTAATACTGCAGATATAAAAGTCTTTTCAGTTCTGCTAATCTTACTGTTGATGTGTTTTATGCACACACATTAAACTTCTGAGTTAACACTTTTTGAATTAAATCATTTCAGACAGTAAAAATGAGGGGAGATATTTTCCCTCTGGCCTGTTTTTGTTCAAAAGCTGCATATTGTTGCATACAATTTACTTAATAAAACATTGCAATTAATCGTGATTAATCACGATCCAAAAGTGTGATTAATCTGATTATTTTTTTATCAATTGACAGCACTAATTCATGTATAATTTATTCACCTGTCTTTACTATCAGATCACAAAGATTGGCAGCTTTTTTTGAAATTACACAACATGATGAAAAAGCCTAAGTACAGCTAAAACTGTGACGTGCTCATCTAAAAGAGATAAGAAGAATTTAGAGAGCTGCCTTAAGTCCACCCAGAGATAAAAACTGAAAAGCTCGTCCTCTCATCTTTATCAAGGATGAAATGAAATGGCTGAAAGTAACTGAGTGTTCTTCATGAGCAAAGAGGAAGAGCACCTTTTATCTGAACTCAGTCGGCATCAGTAATGTGGCAAACACAACATGTCTGAAAAGGAATCGGTAATGCCGAATACATCTGCAGCTTGGTGTGTATCAAGCGTCCTACTCACATCGCAGGAAACACTGCATGTCGTTTACAGCTCAAAGCCAAAGTCATCTTTTAAAGCATTCCAAGATGTCGGCTTTGCAGTCCTGACTTTTTTTCATTTTGTTTTGTTTAACACTTGAAAAAAGTGGACCATTTCAAAGTAAAAGCATTTACCGATCATTTATTAATATTTGCGTGAGACTGCTGTTTACAAAGAACAGGAAGTCGTGATATAATTGACCTTTCTGATAAATGAAAGCTGCTGTTTCTAAACAAAGCCGTCACTTATGAAAGATAACGTTAATTACTGTGGAAATAATCATTAATTAGACTCATTTGACATTGCGCTATATTTTATTCCTGTTCTAAATTAACTTAAAGACCTGAGATTTGTAAAACTGAATGACTATGTAGTGATTTGTGACTGGAGATATTTTTTTCTACAAAAGTGTTGTTATTACATTTCAACTGTGGTGTTGTCTGTGGCAAGCATCTGTTAATCATGAATAAATGCAGACACTGCAGTAGATACAGTCAGTAACCATCCTAAACGAAGAAACTGTTCTGCAGCAAACAGCTCGGATCATCTTTGTTTTAGTTATCTTTTGCTGAAAGCTGACTGCTTTTATTTAAATGTTTGTAAAGAATAGAATGTAAAAAAAAAAAAAAAAATGCTGCCAACCTCCAACCTCATCTCCGTTTTTTGTGCTTAGACATTGGTGGGTTATGTCTCTGAACTCTCAACCAATCAGAAGAAATCCAGTAGTATGTAGCCACAGAAAGTAACTAAATACATCTCTCCGTGGGGGCAGAGTATCACCTAAAACTAGCTAAAGTGACTAAGCAGAAGTTAATCCTTTAACACTGGGGATGTAGCCGGCAACACCTAAATAATAATAATTCTCTTTGACATATTGTTACTCTTTGACCATTTATGCTATCATGAATCAACTGTACCAAAGCAAAATACATTACCAATGTAAAGTGTTGCACATCAGTGCAAAGCTGCTTTTCTCCACTTCAGAATCCACTGGAATTACACTAATTCCACGTGAAAATTTCCAGTAATTGAAAGAATGTCAACGCTGGAGTTAAAGCTCCGGTGTTAAAGGGGTTAAAGCATTAGGCAGGATGAGTTAACACTTTGATTAAATTAAACCAAAGCAAAAACTAATTCTAGCATGTAGACATAGTATGTACTTTGTTTTTGGAACATAAGGTGCACTTGAAATCTTTGGGCTTACTCAAAAATGAACTGCGCATGTTATGATTCGGTTTAGTATGAATTCTAGTTGCGTTTACTGATCTGGAACTGTTTTCCATGGTGCACGACACTCTAGAGCCTTTCCAAAACTGAACCACTTGATGGATTGTTGAATTATTTTTGTTGCTGTGCACAGAAGGTTAGTGGAGTTACATATACTCAGTCTATTTTAGTATTCTTTTGTTTTACAACTGTTCAATTTTGAGAGTTATTGCGAAATACATATTGATTCATCTGTTGTCTTGAACTCGTTGAAGAAATTGCTTATTGCAGATAAAAGAGGTGCACATGAAAAACAACACAGTTCACTGGAGAAACTTTCCATCAATACCTCTGGCCAATCGCCTGGTGCTGGGCTTCTCAAGGCATTCTGGATAATGTAGTCATATTACTTGATCTGACTGTTTTGTTTTGCCCAATGCGCCCTAGAATCTGGTCCAGTTAATGTGTGAAACAAAGACTTTATTTTCTGTTTCTTGATGTTTCGTCATATAATCAGGTGCGCCTTATGGGCCCAAAAATACTTTATGTAATTGAGATGAAAAGACCTTCAAACAGCAGGAAGTGGCCCATTTTACCAACTACAAACAAAGTTGTAGAGATTACAATTAGACAATAGACTGCTGTACCTACAGCAGAGTGGCAGTAAAATAATAATTTATTGTTACTGTAATTGTTTAGCACACTGTTTGACTCACCACACATTAAAGATTACTATTATTATGTCTGTCTGTAATGCAAAAGTAAACTGAACAATGCCAAGGTAGTGCTTTGAGCATTTAAAGTATTCTTCTAACGGCTAGGACCATTTAGGGATTTGAGCTCCATCTTTTAGCAAAAGGCTTCCAGCTTATTAAAATTCTTTAGCCATCTCTATGGTCTTTGGGTTCCAGACACATTTTTTCAATGAATATCAGCCCGCAGGACAGTGCGGGGCCACAGCGAAAGGCTCTTGACTGAGTCCATTTGGAGCTCTGAAGTGCATTTAAGGTCATTATCCTGCTGCAAAGGCTGTCTTCTTCATTTTACCCTCTTTCATCAATGCTGTGAGACTGGCTTCCAGACGTAGCTGGTATTTAACCAAATCCATTCTTCTCCCTACCAAAGAAATATTGCTGTGCTGCTGGGGGCTTAATTGTCAGAGAGAGATTTATTTCAGGAATTTCTGCACTCTTTTTACTCCCTTCATTTATAACCTGCAACACGTTCATAGCTTGCTGCTAATCTAACAATCTGGTATTTTCTGTTCCCATCAGAGAACACGCAGATGAGATTGTGACAAGTGAGATCGGCATCACTGTATAGGAGGTTCTTTTTTCAGAGTGCAGCCAGGTAAAAGTCCAGCACTTTTACCATCAATATTCTCGCACATTATTCAAACTAAAGATTTGGTTTTACTTTATTTGATGAGCACAAAGTATATTAAAGTCCCAAGAATTTCCACAAAGTCCAAAAAACAGAAGTACGTGATGCTTATTGGGATGTTTTACTGTTCTTCTATGGAGGACAAAAACTGTGAAAAACAGTTAATTTATGACATAGTAGTTGAAATCACATAGATCTTCTTGAAACGGAAGTACAACTTCTTATACAGGTATGTCTCAAAAGTGTAAAGCATATTTTATGTGAAAAAAAATACTCAGAAATATTTTTAAACCATTTTTTTTTCAGTCATGTTGATGATTGTGGGCTAAAAACTTATAATTTCTTGTTCCAGAGAATTAGAACATCACACCATGTCGATCCAATAAAGATGTTTTAGTGAGATAAACTGAAAGGTGAACAACAACATTTTAAAGTATTTTAATGCAGTGGTAGGATCTCTTTTTGCATGGATGACGAACTTATCTCTGACTGTTTTGTCTCGCCTAATGCGTCTTATAATGCGTTGCACCCTATAAACAGTCAGTCTGTCAGACTTTATTAACTGCATTCACAGTAACTCTAGAACTTGCTTGTTAATGACATGCTACACGTTAGAGTATTCACAATCCCTGCAACTCCCTTCCCCATGCAGTTTTCACTGGGCGCTCCGGCTTCTCCTCACAATCCAAAAACATGCTTCATAGGTCATGCCTGAGTCACAACTGCCCTTACAGACAAATGTGGGCTGCCTGTGGGTGAAAAATAGGCAACCTGTGCAGGGCACGCAGGTGGCCTGCAGAGAACATCAAAGTCATAGATCACTTGGTGGGAAAATGTGACTAAGGGTGCATTCCGCTTAATTTTGTCCGGATCAAGTCCTGAACCTTGCATTTGGTATATATTCAGACTGAACTTTTGTTCCGGACCAAAGCTTGTAAACAAAAGCATGTGACTAAAGAATAATGAAAGTCCTTCACATTGTAATCGGGATAGTTCATTTATTCAAACTTCATATTTCACTGGTCAATTTTGAATGTCTGTATCAACGTCACACAACAACACTTTTTACTGCTACTTTGGTCCGGCGGAGGCGTGCTGGCCAGGCAATTGCTAAGGAGACATTAGCAGTGAAAGTACACAGATTAGTGTTTATGAGATATAGATTCTCAAGAAAACAGTGTGAGAAGCAATGTGTATCACATTAAAAGTTGTTTTAATGAGCCTGCATTAATTCGACCACATTTTGATGAGTTGCTGTTGCTTTGTTGCTTCACGTTTGTCCGTGACTCTGTTTCAGTCATGTAATGACTGGCTACGGGGGCCGTTATGGTCCAGTTCTGGACGTCTGGCCAACAGAATGGCCACCTCTTCAGGGTGTACCCTGCCTTTGACCAACAGTTACTAGGAAGGCTCCAGCAGCACTGTGACCCCAATAAAGGGATACAGCAGGTTAAGAAAAGTGGCAGATGGATGCTTCGGTACCGGACTCTGCGAACAACCAGCTTGTATAGCAATGAGCTTCTGAGGTTAGGTCTCCCAGTGAAGGAGGTCCATGGTTGTCTTCTAAACATCTGTCAAGTCAGCAGTCTTCAATGTGATTGTGTTGTAAACTAACCTCGACTGAGACTATTTAAAGTCTAAGGAAAAAAAGTTAATTTAAGGTAATTAGATAATAAAGGTGTAACATCAGGAGTTTCCAACACTGATATTTTTCACAATATTCTTCGTATTTGAGACTTTGACTTTTCCGTTTTCTTTACCTGTAAGCAACAATCATCAACATTATTAAAATAAAGCTGTGAAATGTTTTACTCTTTGTGTAATATATGTATATATTATACAATTCTATAATAATGTTGTTTTTACCTGTACAGGTTAGTTCACTCAAAATTATCACCATAAAAGCCCACTACTAGTTAAAAACCTATTGGAAAAAAAGATCTTCCGCTGTGATTTGAAAGGCTTGACTGAGTTTAGGGAACAAAGATGTTAGTTCAGCATTACATAAGAACATATATTTCCATTAAAACAAATTCCAGGAAATGGCAAAATGCTCAATTTTTCTTTATCAAATAAAAAGGGAAAAAGGCTTTAATTTCTATCCTTTTAGTCTTCACTAAACTGTACTGCAGTTTACTAAAGTAAATACCTTTTAACAAGCACGATTAAAAAACATGAAAAACAGTGCTCCTGAGGAAAGTATTAATCACAACTGATGAAGAAAATTCGTGTGTAATTACTTGAAAGAGACTTTTAATATAACAATTCAGGACACTGAGTAATCCACATGGTCTTCGTGCACTTCTGCCTGTTTGTTTGAAAGCTTGAAATAGACACTTTGCATTATTTATTAGCTTAACTCAAGACTGTCCTGAAGGTAACAGTCCAGAGAAAACAGGATTTCTTTATGATTTCACTTAAAGGCTGCTTTTATATAAGGATATTTTGTGTACTTGGTTCAGACGTGGAAGATTTTCAAATCTTTATCTAGTTTGGTTTGACTTATACATGACATTCTCCAGACCAGAACACAGCAGATAAGGGGAAATTACGCTAAAAATTATTTGTTGTAATAGCTGTCAGACCTCGACTGAGACATTGTAAACTTACTGACAGCCGTGAGATGGACTACCTCCGCACTGCAAGGGAACACGGATGTATATTTGTTGTCATCCCCCATCAGCCAGTTCTGAGGCAGCACTTTTAGAAGATCTGGATCGCTTTGTTTAGCAGACAGTTGACAGTCTGTCTACTGGATAACTGGTTACCATATCCTAATCAGTCAGACTCATTCTAGAACTAAGTAGAATAGTCTTTAGAATACCTAAATAACACATGCTCTTCGACATAATGTAACTCTTCAAATGATTACACGGTCAGGGTAAATCAGCTAATTTTGACTCTTCGAAATTGTGGTCAGGAATCCCTTTTAATTCACAGGGGTGCCAAATTTTTGAAAACTGATCACGGAAGAAAAATTAATATTTGTGGTTTGTGCCCAACCGGAATTCTGCGACACCAAGTCATTTTATATGTCAAAATGGAGCTGTGAAAGAAAATGCCTGGAGCAAGATTCCCCAGATTTGCACCGCTTCGACATTTCGCACCAAGTCTCTTCCAACTGTAGGTGGCGGACATGCACTAGTAAACAATGTAAAAGGAAGAAGAAGCCCCTCCCTACTTGTCTAGTGTGAATACTGTGGGCTTAAACGCGCATTTAAAAACTGTCTCATGCCCAGTGTGTCTGTACCTACAGGCTCAAGGTTTATCATTATTTTGGTTGCTCCAATTTTTTAAATAGAGCGTAGAAACTTATGTATATACTTTTGTCCATGTGAATTTTGACTTTTTCATCAATAGTAGATGTTTTTCTCCATCAATAAAGTTACATAAAAAAACCTGTCTGGAAGGGTCCATCATGAAGCAGCTGGTCTGTTTATCCACTTTGCCTCAAGGCTGCTAAAGTTGATGTTTAGAGACCTCTTTTCATTAAGTCCCTTTATCTAGTAAGCTTGGCCAAGAACTGACTAAATAGTTTCTTCATGAAGCAACAGACTGCTTAAACAAGTCTGTCTTAAAACTGGAAAAGTGTATTGTGTGGGTCTATTTTTTTTATTTATTACAGTAAATAATGTTTCATCAGGGTCTGCTTGACCCTCCTGAGCACACTGGGAGCATCCCATTTCCCTGTCCAGTTCATTTCAGAACGGAAACTGTTCTCTAGCGTTCCTAATAATCCTGCTCATTGCGTGTGGGTGCACAGAGCAACAGCGAGGGATGAGATAAATCAGAGTGCCACACATTAATGGCGCGTGGGCCGCGGCGAGCATGTTTTAAGGCAAAAGGTGTGCATGCTCTCTGTTACTTGTGCGTGACTCTTTTTTATTTTGAGCCAGATGACAGGTAGGGAGGAAATGAATTGAGGGAGTGACTCAGAAGAGAAAGCACAAAAAGATGTGAGGGTGTTTGGTGTGCGCTCAGTGCTTCCATTCAATATTCAGGGATATGAGGGAAGACTAACAAGAGTGCATCCAGTCAAGGTAAAAATATGAGCTGTTCACTGTAAAAGCAACATACATAAACTTTATTGTTTAGCCGAAGGTTACAGAATCTCTTGATTCACTCAACAAATTTGCTGAGCTGTAAATTAAACTGGTTTGAAGGAAATTTGTAAATTTTTATTAAAGTAATTTGTTTGTGGAATTATTGTCTTTAATAAATGAGTTGTTTGAGATTTGGTGAGTAAAGTAATTTTAAAGGATTTTTTTTATAGTTGCAGCTTGAAAATGATGAATGAAAATAAGAACAACTCAGAAATAAGATGTCGTTTCTGATCAAATGCTGGTTTGCTTGTGTGGTTCTTTTCTTTAGTTGTAATGGTTTTCTTTTTGCAGGGGTTTCTGTGTAGGCTGGCTGTGAATCCTTCCATTCTCCTGTGGATCCCGATGAGCTGTCGCAGCTACCTGCACTTTGTTGATTACTCAACACTGCATTGAAGGAGGCCTCTCTAAGTCTTAAGAGTCAGTAAGTTTGTCTTGTGCTCGGCTAAATTTTCCTTTTGTCTATAGACTTTGAGTTTATCAGTTTTGGCTTCACTTTTCTCCCCCCTCATATGTGTTTTTTTTTTACCTTTTACATTTTTGCTTGTGGGTTCTCCTTGCATCCCTACGTTCACTCCTGCAACCTGTGTTCAAGTGGCCACTTCCAATGCAAAGTCCACGTAAATGCCCATAAATGCGCATTTCAACATTCAAAACTCGCGGATTCACGTGAAGCTATGCAAGTTTTTAAGACCGTTTTTGGGTTCTACATTGAAAACGTGTGGCCATTGAGCGTGCATTGCAAGTTAAACCAGTTAGACTTGGACCAGTCAGGGACTCCGATTTGGAAATGACACATGGATAGCATTCCTTTTAATTAATTGAAGCGATAACTGTTTGAACATTGATCATTGCAGATAATTGCAGATTGCTGGAATTATTTGACACCAAGTCTTTATCAGAATAGAGCTGTGAAACAAAAAGCCTGGAGCAAGATTCACGAGATTTGCTTTTTGATTTCTGGAAAATACTTTTTGTTTTTGCATTACGTGATTTGTTGATGTGATTTGCACCTCAGGGCCACTGTAGATTTTTGCTACCTTCATTTCTTTATAAAGCACAAACTATTACTTGTAGTATTTTGTCTCAAAGATGCTCTTTACATGACTTTAGGAAAGGCTTTGAATTTTTTTTTTTTTTTACACCGTCAAAACAAGTAATTATATTCCCCCCAAAAACATAATTACTGCAGAATCAACATACAAAAATAAATGCAACACCTTTACCACTGTACGCTCTGTTAATTAATCTTTCCAATTAAATTGAGCGCCTTCTTGAAGTAGGAGTTTGGTCATTTTCTTTACTCTTGAACATGTAAAAGTTTGATTGTTTAAGAGGGGTTTGATGAGTTTAGTGGACTGGCTCTCTAACCACTTTGGTAAATATCTGCTGATGTTGTTGATTAATGCTTTTGATATTTGTGCATGTGTTTGTTCATCCAATCACAAGGTCTAATTTGTGCCTTTTGTTCAACCTACATCTGTACGTGTTAAAAATGATGGAGTAACGAGACTGAGTCAGCAGACACTTCAGCAAAGCAAACATGACGCGACTGTCTGTTCACTGTGCATTGTCGTCACAGCAACACATGACTTTCTAGTCTTTTTTGTATAACAGTGATCTCAAATAAAAAGCTTGTTTTCTGTGGCGGCTTCTGAAAGTGACCACCCCCCCTCCTTTAAGGAGCCTGGGGGATGAATCTGATGGCAAGGTGAGAAGCATCAAATATGCTCGTCAGTCTGATGGCAGCAGGTGCACTGAGCTCCATCTGCCTAAGAATGATGTTCCAACCACATCTGTCTCTTCACAAAAATCCTACAATCACTAAGTGCATCTTCTAGTATGCACTTGTCTGAATGTACTCATTCTGTTTTCTTTCTAAACTGTGCAAAGCTTTGGATTCCCTAATTCAGGAAAAAAAAAAACTATTATAATGTAAGTACTTTCTAATATACCTGTTCTGACTGTTAAAGAGGCCGGATCATGCAGTTTTAAGGTAGTTTTTGCTTAATGTAATTCATTTACACCTAGATAAATTCTTAAATTTGAGACACTTAAGCCAACTGTTACGCCTTCGTCATGTGCACACATACTGGGGTTAACCTACAGTATAAGGGTATTGACCCCAAAGAGAGTCGTAGAGAAGAGAGGCTACATCATAAGGTGAGCGCAGGTGTGTCTTGAAGTTCCCTCAAGAGTTATCATGGAAAGGGAAGGTACAATTTTCATGTGTGGTAAGGCTATCGTGAAGTATTTATAAGGCTAATGTTAAGTTGCACATACTTTGAATGTAACAGTGATGCTGTTCCCTTATACCACACTCTAGTCCTTAGTAAGGTGCAAATACTGGCCGCTTACCGACTGCACACGGATGCTGCCAACATTGAGTGTGCAGATGATGTGTATCCGTAGGCCACACAAACTAAGCTGTCTGAGCAGGAAAAGCACTTCTACTGCCCCTAATGGAATGATGATGAACTACAGGACATAACACATGGACCAAGTTATATACCCAGGGTTTTTAAGGAAACTTTTAATCATGCTAAGGAGATTGTAGAAATGCCTGTGTCAAATAGGATATGAATGGTCATATAGAGTTAAGCTAATACCCACAAACCCATCAGAAATTCATTCTTAGACACACATGAAGGGTAATTTTTTTTTTTAAAACCTCATCTGTTGTAAAAACATATGAGCACATTTAGCTAGAAAATCAAGACATGTCTCCACGGAGGCTAATAAAAATTTTTACTACAATCCAGTCGCATCAACCTTCACTGAGTTTGAAAAACACAGGAAAAGAGGTTCACCGAGAGGCTACGTGATACTCATGACACCTCTCTGTCCTCAGCTGAGTTATAGCTGGATAAGAGCAGCTCCTCACTTTGCAACATAATTCCCAGGCCCCAGTCCACCTCCCGACAGGATGCAGGGGTTAACAACGAGTTCACGGCGCAACCTTTTGAACGGCTTAGTCAGCACACACTCCCTCTACCATGACCTCTCGCCTCCTGCTCCCGTGTCTGTACTTGAGAACTTAGAAGAGTCTTTTTCTTATTCGAAGGAAAAACAATGTTAGATAATCCCTTTAGCTCCTCCTTGCTTCTTAAAAAGTCAAAAACACCAATGCAGCTTTTTCGTACACAGGACTCAAATTGCGGCTAGCTGTTGGTATCGCCTTTGAGTTTCCACTCCCTCTCTGCTTACTCGACAGCCACGCTAAAAGAAAAAAGAAAAAGAATCTGTTTGAATTCCACAGGAAAAATAGACAGTACCGCTCCGACCCTCCTCTTCCACCCCCCATGCCCCAGGGGAGGCAGAGGGATCTTTTACACGCTTGTGGTTTTACTATAAAACATCTCTCTTGCTGCACTGACTGCATGTCAGACAGCAGGAAGGGCTTGTCTGGGATTTATGGGAAGTCATGGGTCTGCAAATGATGAACGAATGACAATCTGGAGCGCATGGGCTGTAAAAAAGGCAGAGGGTGGGATAGTCCATTAAAACGGCATTCATTTCCTTTGCATGTCTTGTAGGACTGCTCTTTCTTACTTAAGATCGTCTTTTGCCATCTATGGACGGCAGCTGTACACTTTTTTAGATTCTTTTTGAATTTTTTTTAGTAAATACCACAAACTGACACTGATAGATCTGCTGAATAATGTCAAGACAAATTCGAAGTGTTTTTTTCTTATTAGTAAACGTTAGTCAAAACAATTTCCTTTATTAGTATTAAACAGTCGTAGAGTTTTTAAATTTAATTTTCAACTCACACATCCCACCCCTCTGCTGTCGATTGACAGTTGAGATCGAGCACTTTCTTTTGTAAAAAAAAAAGTCATTTGCATCGTCTTGGAAAACACAACAATACAACCACTGCTCAAGTATGGTGTTGGGGGAGGGATTTAGCCATATTTTCGCAGTCAAAAGAACTAGGCAACCACAACCTTTTTTGTATTTCTGCATATATTTTCCTATATTCTCTCAATCCTGAAATCTGACACTGATTGTTGGGACTTTCCCCCTTTGTTGGCTGCTGGAACTTTGGAATGACTTCTTATCTTGTTCTATAGAGAAATGTGAGGTAATCTGTCCGGCAGTAAACAACAGGCTGATATTAAATCATGAATCAGGACAATAATATGAAGCAAACAGGACGTCTAATTGGAAAAGATTCAAGTTTATTTTTGGTGATGGCCCAGTCAAGATAGGGCAATATTTTTTTGAATGTGTATAATTGAATGTATATAATGATAATTATGAAGAATCGCATTCTTTTCCTAAAAATGAAATTAGACTTTTATGGTTGCAGAAGCCTGGTTTTAAAAAAAAAAAAAACGCTCTACAGGACTCAGCGGATTATTAGTCAATGAATGGTCATTTTTTTAACATATGTCATTTGTCTCAAACTTAAGTCGTAAAAACACACACGGTCCAACGGTGCTACATCATAGCTACGTTTGTCAGGGTTGACGTGTGAACACAGATGCAGACGACACTCGTAAATACAAAGTCTCTCGTTTAATTGAGAAAGGTTCACAAGAAACTGAACACAAACTCATGAAGGTACAAAAGACCATCCGACAACCAGTGCAGGGGAGACGAAGACTTATAACAGGAGGAGGGGATGAGGTAAGTGAAAACAGGTGTGCCAATAAAGGAGGGAGAGAACACAGGAAGTAACAACCAACAACAAAATAAAACAGGAAGTGGAAACCAAACACAAAACCAACAAATGTCCTGGGTCCATAACCCCACAGTACCCCCCCCCTCAAGGCGCGCCGCCTGGCGCAGGGGGAAGCCTGTCCCGGTGCCACCGATTGAAGTCCCTGATGAGCTCAGGATCCAGAATCCGCGAAGCAGGCTCCCAGGACCTCTCCTCAGGCCCGTACCCCTCCCAGTCCACCAGGTACTGGAAACCACGTCCCCGTCGCCGAACGTCCAGCAGGCGACGGACAGTGTAGGCTGGCTGGCCATCAATGATGCGGGGAGGGGGTGGCGGAGAGGAAGGCCGCTGCAGGGGACTCATAACATGCGGCTTCAGCTGAGATACATGAAAGACCAGGTGGATGCGCAAGGACCTGGGCAAACGCAGCCTGACCGCCACAGGATTGATGACCTTCAGGATCTCGAAAGGACCGATGTACCTGGGGGACAGCTTCTTGGATTCTGTCCGAAGCTTGATGTGTGAGGTGGACAGCATGACGGATTGGCCAGGTAGGTAAGTAGGTGCCGGAGTGCGTCGACGATCAGCCAGCCTCTTGTTGGTAGCCCCCGAACGCAACAGGGCCGCCCGAGCCTCCCGCCAAACACGCCGACAGCGGCGGTATAGGTGCTGAACAGACGGAACGGCCACCTCCGTATCCTGCTCGGGAAACAGGGGGGGTTGGTACCCCAGAGAGCACTCAAATGGGGACATACCAGAAGCAGACGAGGTGAGGGAGTTGTGCGCATATTCCACCCATGGCAACAAGGAGCTCCAGGAGGTCTGGCGTTGCGAACAGATACACCGGAGAGCGGCCTCCAAGTCTTGATTAGTCCGTTCCGCCTGACCATTAGTCTGTGGGTGAAAACCAGAAGACAGGCTGGCAGTAGTCCCGAAAGCCCCACAGAACGCCTTCCAGACTTGTGAGATGAACTGAGGACCACGATCCGACACCATGTCCGTGGGGATGCCATGCAGCCTGAAGACATGTTTTATGATCAATCTAGCCGTCTCTGCAGCAGAGGGGAGTTTGGTCAGAGCCACAAAATGAGCGGCCTTAGAGAAACGGTCCACAATAGTCAGAATAACTGTTCTCCCGGCAGAAGGAGGTAGGCCGGTAACAAAGTCCAGAGCAATGTGTGACCAAGGCCGACCCGGGATGGACAGTGGGTGTAATAGTCCAGCAGGCGGGTGCGTACTGACCTTGTTCTGGGCACAAACCAGACAACCTGAAACATAGTCCCGGACGTCCTTGGTCATACCGGGCCACCAGAAACGGCGACGCAGAAAAGAGCCAGTCCTGCGGATTCCTGGGTGGCAGGTGAGTCGCGTAGCATGAGCCCACTAGAGAACCTGGGACCTGAGTGAGCTGGGGACGAACAGTTTATTAGGAGGACCTCCTCCCGGGTCCGGCTCCTGAACTTGGGCATCCTTAATGTCCCTCTCCAGCTGCCAGGAGAGAGCGCCCAGGACACAGGAGGGAGGAAGAATAGAGGCTGGTTGGCCGTCTTGCACAGCCGATTCCTGTTGTCGGGAGAGGGCATCCGGTTTAATATTCTTAGAACCTGGACGATAGGACACCACAAAGTTAAATCGGTTGAAAAATAGAGACCACCGTGCCTGCCTGGAGTTCAAACGTTTGGCAGTCCGCAGATATGACAGGTTCTTATGATCTGTCCAGACAAGGAACAGTGTAGCTGACCCCTCCAACCAGTGCCTCCACTCCTCAAGAGCTAGCTTAATGGCTAGCAATTCTTTATCACCCACATCATAATTCCGCTCCGCCGGAGTAAGCCGGTGGGAGAAGAAAGCGCAAGGGCGCAGTTTACCATCAGATCCCCCTCGCTGAGACAATACCGCACCCACCCCCGTATCAGAGGCATCCACCTCTACAATAAACTGCCTGGAAGGGTCAGGGCCAGGATAGGTGCAGAGGTGAAAAGCTGCTTCAGCCTGTTGAAAGCGGCCTCCGCCGCCTCCGTCCAGACGAACCGTGAAGAGGTAGAGGTGAGAGCCGCGAAGGGCGCGGCCACCGAACTGTAGCCACGGATGAAGCGACGGAGGAAGTTGGCAAACCCCAGAAACCGTTGTAATTGTTTCCGGTTAGCAGGTGTAGGCCACTCCACCACCGCTTTCACCTTAGCTGGATCGGGTCTCACCTCACCCTCTGCTACCACAAACCCCAAAAATGAAACAGACGGAGAGTGGAACTCACACTTCTCCGCCTTCACAAATAACTTATTCACCAGTAACCGCTGGAGCACCAGACGAACATGCCGCCGATGTTCGCTGGCGTCCCTGTAAAAAATCAAAATGTCATCCAAATATACAAAAACAAAACGATGTAAAAAGTCACGTAACACATCATTTATCATTGCCTGGAACACAGCAGGAGCATTACAGAGGCCAAATGGCATAACCAGGTACTCGAAATGTCCTAGAGGAGTGGTGAAGGCGGTCTTCCATTCGTCACCGGCTCTGATGCGCACAAGATGGTAGGCGTTGCGAAGGTCCAGTTTGGTGTAAATCCTGGCCTCCTGCAATGCCTCAAATGCTGAGTTCATTAAAGGCAGGGGGTAACTGTTTCTGACAGTAATCTCATTTAGCCCCCGATAATCAATACATGGTCGGAGAGACCCGTCTTTCTTTCCAACAAAAAAAAACCCTGACCCCACTGGCGAGGAAGACGGTCTGATAAGTCCAGAATTCAGAGACTCAGCAATATATTGTTCCATGACCTCTCTCTCGGGTTTGGACAGACTATATAACCTGCTCTTAGGCAAGGTAGCGCCAGGTTGAAGCTCTATAGCGCAGTCATAAGGCCTGTGAGGCGGTAAGGAGAGAGCTCGTGACTTGGAGAACACCTCAGCTAGGTCGTGATATTCCGACGGTACCTCGGATAGGTCAGGTGAGGGCGGCCGCCCTACTGGGACAGCGGGATCTTCCCCAGGAGGCCGAGCTGAGCGCAGACAGGTGGTGTGACATCTCTCACTCCAGCCAGAGACCCGACTGGAGGGCCAGTCAATGACTGGGTTGTGCGCCATAAGCCAGGGGTAACCCAGAACCAGTGGGTTCTGGGCGGAGGAAAAGACGAAAAAACGGGTAATCTCGTGGTGATTACCTGAAATAATAAGATGAATAGGTTCGGTGATATAAGAGATTGAGGCAACCTCTTGACCGTTAAGGGAGACCACTTTTAATGGACGGGGCAACAACTCGCACTTAAGACCGACCCGTTTCGCTAGCTCGGCGTCCATGAGGTTCTGCTCTGCTCCTGAATCCACTAAAGCTTTGACAGAAACCCCCCTCCCATGAAACATTAATCGAATCTGTAAAAAGCAGGAAGCAGGTTTTGGAATGGTGAGCGCCGAATCACCGCTCGTCAGCGCGCCCACTCTTACTGAACGAGCAGAGGTGTTTGGGCACTCCCTGCAGAAATGACCCCGCTTACCACAGTAAAGGCACTCACCTGCCGCCATCCGCCGCCGTCGTTCGGAAACAGACAGTCTGCCCCGTCCGAGCTGAATGGGTTCCTCCTGCACTTGCAACGGGGTTTCTGCGGGAGAAACAGCACAGGCAGGTGAGTTGGTGGGCCGGCGAGGTTGGCGGGGAACCATCCTGTCATGCTCCTCCTTATGGTCCTGTAAACGGTTATCAATTCTTCCTCCCTACTGTGTGCTGGGCGCCCTCTCCTGGCAGCTGGAGAGGGACATTAAGGCTGCCCAAGTTCAGGAGCCGGACCCGGGAGGTGGTCCTCGTAGTAAACTGTTCGTCCCCAGCTCACTCAGGTCCCAGGTTCTCCAGTGGGCTCATGCTACGCGACTCACCTGCCACCCAGGAATCCGCAGGACTGGCTCTTTTCTGCGTCGCCGTTTCTGGTGGCCCGGTATGACCAAGGACGTCCGGGACTATGTTTCAGGTTGTCTGGTTTGTGCCCAGAACAAGGTCAGTACGCACCCGCCTGCTGGACTATTACACCCACTGTCCATCCCGGGTCGGCCTTGGTCACACATTGCTCTGGACTTTGTTACCGGCCTACCTCCTTCTGCCGGGAGAACAGTTATTCTGACTATTGTGGACCGTTTCTCTAAGGCAGCTCATTTTGTGGCTCTAACCAAACTCCCCTCTGCTGCAGAAACAGCTAGATTGATCATAAAACATGTCTTCAGGCTGCATGGCATCCCCACAGACATGGTGTTGGATCGTGGTCCTCAGTTCATCTCACAAGTCTGGAAGGCGTTCTGTGGGGCTTTCGGGACTACTGCCAGCCTGTCTTCTGGTTTTCACCCACAGACTAATGGTCAGGCGGAACGGACTAACCAGGACTTGGAGGCCGCTCTCCGGTTTATCTGTTCCCAACGCCAGACCTCCTGGAGCTCCTTGTTGCCATGGGTGGAATATGCGCACAACTCCCTCACCTCTTCTGCTTCTGGTATGTCCCCATTTGAGTGCTCTCTGGGGTACCAACCCCCCCTGTTTCCCGAGCAGGATACGGAGGTGGCCGTTCCGTCGGTTCAGCATCTATACCGCCACTGTCGGCGTGTTTGGCGGGAGGCTCGGGCGGCCCTGTTGCGTTCAGGGGCTACCAACAAGAGGCTGGCGGATCGTCGACGCACTCCGGCACCTACTTACCTACCAGGCCAATCCGTCATGCTGTCCACCTCACACATCAAGCTTCGGACGGAATCCAAGAAGCTGTCCCCCAGGTACATCGGTCCTTTCGAGATCCTGAAGGTCATCAATCCTGTGGCGGTCAGGCTGCGCTTGCACAGGTCCTTGCGCATCCACCCGGTCTTCCATGTCTCTCAGCTGAAGCCGCATGTTACGTGTCCCCTGCAGCAGCCTTCCTCTCCGCCACCCCCTCCCCGCATCATTGATGGCCAGCCAGCCTACACTGTCCGTCGCCTGCTGGACGTTCGGCGACGGGGATGTGGCCTCCAGTATCTGGTGGACTGGGAGGGGTACGGGCCTGAGGAGAGGTCCTGGGAGCCTGCTTCGCGGATTCTGGATCCTGAGCTCATCAGGGACTTCAATCGGTGGCACCGGGACAGGCTTCCCCCTGCGCCAGGCGGCGCGCCTTGAGGGGGGGGTACTGTGGGGTTATGGACCCAGGACATTTGTTGGTTTTGTGTTTGGTTTCCACTTCCTGTTTTATTTTGTTGTTGGTTGTTACTTCCTGTGTTCTCTCCCTCCTTTATTGGCACACCTGTTTTCACTTACCTCATCCCCTCCTCCTGTTATAAGTCTTCGTCTCCCCTGCACTGGTTGTGGGGTGGTTTTTGTACCTTCATGAGTTCGTGTTCAGTTTTTGAGAACTTTACTCAAATAAATGAGAAACTTTGCATTTACGAGTCTTGTCTGCATCTGTGTCCTCACGTCAACCCTGACATTATTCTCTTTTTTTTAATGATACTTTTTCTTCTTGATTTAAAACATTTTTTTAATTTCTTTTTTTTTTTTTTTATGATCTTAATGCACCCCACATCTGCACTGCAGGAGCACACACTGATGGGAACATTTTAGATAAAAAGTGTAAAAAAAGGTAATATTTTGAAGAAGACACAAGAAAAAGTTAGGCTAGCTCTAAAGTAAAGCTGGTTAGCTAGCACCATTTCCTTGTTAGCTTAAACTGTAAGTATAATTTACAAATATCTTGAAGTACATTTTTTAGTGCACAAATAAATGCAAACGAAAAATAATAGTAACTTGTTTAAACCTAGGTTGCGTGTAATCCTTAAGAATCTTGTAATGAAATCTTCATTTAAGTGGTTGATTTTTTTTTTTTTATTAGATTTTTGTTTTTGTTTAGGGTTATTTGAAAGAAAATCCCTGTTTGGCCAAAAATCTGCTGCCTTAACATGTAACAAGATGCAGTCCTCTGTTCCTTGTTATACCACTGTGGAGTCATTGTTTGCTTAGCTTTCAGAGAACATTTGTCTGTTGGCGGTGTCTTTTGGGGTATAAGGAGAATTGTGTGAGTTAAAAAGAGTGACAACCTCATTTAGTTTTTTAAAACTTCCCAATTACCACATTTTGTAATGTTTACATTCCAAAATCATTGGTTAACCGTGCATTGTGCTGTTTCCCACATTGGTGAGCTGTGTTAGCCCACCTACATACATGCATGAGAAAAAGAGAAAATTATGAAAAAAGGAACAGTTAAAAAACAAGATAGCATGGAATGAAAAGATGGCAACAAACTTTGGATGTATGAATTCTGTGAATGACGCCTTGCTGAAATGTAATATCATTGCTTGGTGGCCAAATCTCAGTCAGAGCATGCTGTAAATGGAGCCCAGGGGCACATCATCACATAAGTTCATCAGCGAGTGCGAGTTCTCGCAGTACAGTTTCAAACTGGCAGGTGGACTTAATGCCTCTTCTTGGAAATGTGTTAGCAAAGTACAAAAACAAGATGTCTTTGGCTGTTTGAAAGCAGGAAATGTGTGTTTCTTACTTTAAAGGCAAATATTAAAGGTTGCATTTGCAAGGGAAGAGCAGAATAGAAAATAATAAATCCCACAAAGATCTTCGCCTTCCTTCCTTTTACAGTTGAGTTCAAAAGATCCCCGGCATCAGAAATAGTCGTCAAATTTTCATTTACATAAGTAATCACCCTTTCAAGTGTTCAGTTTTGAGCAGAAAAAGTTCACAGCCACTTCAGGACTCGCTGCTCCTTTCATATTGGTTGATGCTAATAATATCTTCAGTTTGAAGTGTGCTCTGTTGGTTGGAATATTTTTCTTTAATAGGTGATGGCAGTGTTAAACTTTGCTTATTCAAAGTTTTCCTGAGAATGAGAAAGCTGGAAGACAACAGAGGGGAAAAGCACTTTTCAAAAATTCCGTAGACACAGTAATGCATAATTCTGCATCTTTGAAGTGACTCTGCTGTGACAGTGACTGTGTAGAAACCACAGTGGGGGCTCTCAGCAGTGCTGGACTTATCACTCTGCAGGGGGATGCAATGTTGCTAAAAAGTATATTCAAAAGGGAAAGCCTTCAAACTCCTAACGATGGAGCATGACTACCAAATAAAACGGATATCCAAAATTCAGGATTCAGCTCTTTCATATTAGCTTTGCTTTTAACCCCTTGCTGTCAGAGCTGGTTTATTGTTGACAACTAGTTTGAGTCTTGTTTTAATCAACTAAACATCATAATGTTATGTTTGAATGAAATCAGCAAAAATGTTGTTTGCAATGTCATTTTTGAAATTTCCCTCTTGTCTGTGATTGGCTCATTGGTGGCACATATATAACACAAGTGTGCTTAAAGTTATGAAGGCAAAATCAAAGATTCACATTGAACCCTCTTTTTTGTTTTAACAGAAAAATGTGTAAAATTCTAAAGGATTAAAATAAGAAACTCTTAAAACCGCATAAAGAGCTCTTTGAGATTAAAGATTTGAATTTAAGATTTGATCATTTGAGATCACAAGTGTTATAGTTTTCCCCTTACATCCCATTTAAAATAGGAAGGCTTTTTTCCAATCAGTACACGATGCTCATTCAGGGACATGCTGTTCACTAACACTGCTCTATTATTTACAGTCTGTTCCTTGCATTAGAGTAAATGTCCTTGGCAAACATGGACCTCTGTCTGCAGTCCTCTGCATTTCAGTGGGCAGCTCATTAGAATACACTGACAAAATAAAACTCAAAACATTATTCATTTATTTGTCCAAGGTCCAACTTAAGCATCTTTGATTCCTTTGTAAGCACAATTTCCAAGGATATCGAGCTGCAGAGGAAGTGAAGCCTGAAAACATTTCTCAGCGCTTTAAAGCTTATTTAAGGTGGAAGAGTGGTCATCCACAGTCAGAAGGTCGGTGGTTACGTTTATTGAAAAGCCTTTTGGCAAATCATTGAAGCTCGCATTCTCTCTGTTGTGCTCATCGGCATATAACCGCTGGGAAAGAGTACTGCATACTGTACACAGCAGAGTGTGTATGTGTAAGAAGGACTGTTTGAGAGGATGTGTTAAGGGCACAAATCATAAAGGCACTGCATATAAATCTTTTTACTGAATCTGATATGACTTCTCAGTTTCTTTTAACAGTTTTTTTTAAAGCTTAGAAATTGCTATGAAAAAAATATTATTAAAAACTTTTTCAACCCACTCTCATTACGACTGGGATTATAACAGAAACTCACATTACACTTGCGCTTATACATCTAGCAATAGCATTTTGTGATAAAAAAATATAAAATTGTGAAATGTTTTTTTTTCTGTCTGTCCTTAGATACTTTTAATGTCTTTTAATACTCAAAGACCCACTCGGATCGACTTTTGACCCATTTTCAAATCGTTCCCAGTGGTCTTTTAATTACAATCATGCCGTTTTTAGTTTAAATTAAACAAACCTGTGTCGTTTTCCAGGACATAGTCCTTGCAGAGCGGCAGGAGTTCATTAGAAATTTGTGGGCGGAGTAACCCGGCTCCCCTTTCCTGTGCCCTATAACTGAGAGCTCTCTGTTTATGCGTTCTAGCTTACAGCCCCTCACACCACCAACCCAACATTAGCAGTCGAACTTTGACCAATCAGGGACTTGGCTTTGGTAGTAGCATTTGGATGGCGTCCCTTTTAATTCACAGACGTACCAACCGTTGGAAAATCGATCACGGAGGGGAAGTTAACATTTGACGTTTCTGCGCACCTACCCTCTTTGAACGCTAGGTGGCAGATATGTGCTAGTATCAGGTGTGGGCAGTCCAGAGCGAAGACCATGGGCTAAATGAAGGTTCAAAAACGAGCTAAATGCACATTCTTGAACGTCCTTCACATGTTCAGTGTGTCTGTAGCTTAAGGAAGACAGTAATTTTTTGAAATGAACAATAACAAGTAATAGAAACTTCTTTTTGTACAATTTCTGTTTTACCACTGAAGCATTTTAGTTCTGCTACATCTACCCCATGTGTTAGTGTGTTCAAAAACAAGTAGGTAGACTCTGCCTTAGGGAGAATAGCAGCTTTAGAGATTAAGGATTTCAAACTTGCAATTTCAAAGGAACTTGTGGTTATCTTTGATAACATAGCTGCTTCTAAGGTGAAACCAGATGTCTTTTTAACAAAATTTAGGAAAATCTCATCTGTTTCAAAATGCGGTTGATTCAAAAAGATGTTTTATGAGATCAATCATACAGCTATGGTGGAGGGGGTGTATGTTACTGCTCCAAGGCACTATATAAAATTTTAAAAAGATTTTTTTAAAGAGAATTCATATTTGGACTTTTCCCATGAATAATAAAAAACTTTTTTCAGAAAAAGAAGTTTCTGCTGCTTTTTTTGTCCATTCAAACCATCGGATAATTGAAATGACCGAATTGATATTTTGGGAGATGCTGTTATTGTCTAAATCAGACTGCAGTGAAACATTTATTCATTTTCCAATCCGCTTTATCCCTTTCGGGGTCACGGGGTTGCCGGAGCCTAACCCGGCTACTCATGGGCGAAGGCAGGGTACACCCCTGGACTGGTCGCCAGTCTGTCGCAGGGGCCATAATCACACACCCATGCACACTCACATTCACACCTAGGGACAATTTCGAGTAACCAATTAACCTATGAAGCATGTTTTTGGACGGTGGGAGGAAGCCGGAGTACCCGGAGAAAACCCACGCATGCACACAGAAAGGTCCACCAGCCAGGACTTGAACCGGGAACCTTCTTGCTGTGAGGCAGGAGCGCTAACCACTGCGCCACCGTGCAGCCGCAGTGAAACATAAAAATGTCTAATCCATACATCATGTCGTGCAGAGCCCTCCAATGGTAAACAACGTTTACAAAGAAAACCTTATACTGTGTTTAAGAGCGTAAAACCATATGATAGAAATAAAACAGATGTGACAGGAGAGGCCAGCTTTTGTGAAGGCACTTTAGAAAGAGACAAGAAGAAAGGAAAAATATCCTTATAAATCCAGTATGATTAGGAAAAGAAGTTCTCCAAATGCTCTGGGAACATAAATGGGAGCCTGTAAATAGGAAAAAAAATATAATCTTTAAGCCTGGGACCAGCTGCATTTAAAAGAGTTGCATATCCTGTAGATCACATTTATGATTTGGTTCTCAGCATCCACATGTGAAAAAGTGTCTGAGATGCCGCCTGTGAAGGGAAGAAACGATAGCTCTCTTTATCTTGCATCACGACAAAGAGATAGTCCGTCTTTTATGGAATTGAAGGTTCTCCATGTCAGTGCAACCCGGAGATTCCTTCTTTTTTATTGGGTCTTAACCTGAAATAAATGCAACTTTTGATGAGTAACATGTGACATACTATCATTTTTGTTGACCAAGTAAAATCCCCAACGTATCGTCCTCACTGTTCCCATAAAACTTGAAATAGCTGCTGTCAATCAACTACTGGAAGGGTCAGACAGTCACATTCAAACAAGCTGTGTTCCACCATTCTACTGAAAGGAAGATTATTCTGAGACTTAAAAAATTCAAGACTGTTGTCAATCTTGCAAGGACTGGAGATTCTGG
This sequence comes from Adrianichthys oophorus, assembly GCA_036245035.1. Lineage (NCBI taxonomy): Eukaryota > Metazoa > Chordata > Actinopteri > Beloniformes > Adrianichthyidae > Adrianichthys > Adrianichthys oophorus. The sequence continues at coordinate 17,469,526 of BSAI01000101.1, read as the reverse complement.
CATTTTCCTTCAAATGTGCAGTGCTGTAAACAATATTGGTAGAAGCTTTCATAATGGCACATAGAAATTCAGTGTTTCATTTTGCACATATAGTTGCATTTGGACCATGCTTGTAGGCATGTAAGAAACAAATGTGTAATTGCCAAACATACAGACAAAATCTATCTGTTGTAAAATGCATGCATCTGTATTAGGATCCTGTTGCTGAAAGTAGTGTGAAGCATTATTTGTGCAGGGGCCGTATTTTTCGGACTGTAAGTCGCTCTTAAGCATTAGTCACAGCAGCCAAAAAATGCATGAGAAAGAAGAAAAAAGTCTTTTACTTATAAGTTTCACTTTTGGGAGACATTTTTGGGGAGAATTTTTGGGAGAAACAAAAACATTTCATCTTGTAAGGTGAATTATAACAGAATAGATAACAATTATAGACTAAATACATATGCACGCTTCACTACTATAACAAATTAATACTTATTTCGCTTCAGGAATGGGAGGAAGTGAATTAGAGTCAAGTGTATTAGCCCAACTTATGAACAATTATTATGATAATCCTTGAATGAAGAACATGCTAACAAAACTCTTAATATCACTTCAAATCACTAAATCCATTTAATTCTTGATCCTCTGTGTCGCTTTGAAACAATTCCATCAAGGCCGGTCTAAAGCTATTTACACACCTCACATTTGTGGTGTGTTAAAGAATGTGTTGACTGTTGGTTTTTGTAAGTGCTATTAGCATAAGGTGTTCACACTGGTTCTAATCTATTGGAATTTCTTATTGAAGTTGACGTTGCAACTTTATTCTTGTTTAATATTTTGTCAATTTGGTTGCTGAAGCTGATCAAGGCCATCTATGGGCAAAGAACTATTGCCGTATGTGGTCATCTTCCATGTGTTTTTGTGATTTTTTGGCTAAGAGTATTCATAAAACTCATAGTTTTTTTAAGATAGAATGGTCTCTCGGTTATTGCATTCTAAAAATGACCGGCAATAGGTGAAATCCACAAAGCACAATAGTAAAGATGTTTTAAAGCTGTAAAATCTCCCACTACACACGTGATAGATTTTTATCAGAAATTAGCATTTTCACACTGTTCTCTCTTGATTAAATTCTCAAAGTTCAAACCTTTGTAAAAAAAAAAAAGTCCAGTATAATAGAATGAAAACAAAGACAGGCCTGCAATCAAAGATTTATGCAAATTTGACAAGCTGAACACATTCTGTACTGTTTGTATTTCGTTTCTTTGTCATAATTGAATCAACTTTTTAACATCTTAGTCGCATAAACCAGCACATTTTCCCCATAACTTATTTTGTTACCTTATTAAAAGGTTGGTAACATTTGTTTGAAAAAGCTTTTTTTTAAATCTAATGTAATTTAAATATGGAAAATACCTGTATTTGGTATCTTTTCTTATTGTATTGATTTTTTTTTCATACCTGTAATTTGTATCCAAGTGAAACAGCTTGATAAATATCCTCAAACTGAGCTGGTTGATCAGTTTTAGCATGGACTTTGAACCGAGTCACTTAAAAAACCCTGGAAAAAAAATCAATAAAGGAGTTTAATTGAATGAACTATTGGGCTTGACTGTAAGGTCGTTCTTGGAAACACGTGCTTAACTAGACGATGAAGCTCCTGCTGGGTAAACAATTTCCTGCTGTTTGCCAAATGGTTCGAGGATGCCCGTTAAACCTTACCTCTTTCACGGTGAGCCCTTGCAAATTCGCAGAGATGTTCACCTGTCATTCTTGATTAAACTTGGAGAGAAGGCAGCGTGCGGTGAGGTCTGGGCTCTGGGAAAATCAGGAGTTTGGTCAGTTTTGTTAATGCGTAACCTCTCTGGAGTGTGGACGGCTTCAGCGCACTGTCTTTATGAAAACTGGGAGGCGTGGAGGACAACCTGAGCTGCTTTCTCTCAACGGGCTGCCTTTAATGTATGCCTTTTAAAACAGAAAAACTCAAATCCTGTTTAGTCTATGTCACTAAATGGATGCCAGCTACTTCAGAATAATCACATTTTAATCAAACTTCATATAGTTTCTGGCTGTGGTAATGAATCTGTCACAACTAGATAAAATGATGGCAAAAAATTGACAAATCAGTACTGGGCATGGATATGGCTTGTATAACAGCACCCATTCAAGTGCATGTGAATATATCTGCATACGCACACAACCATGACTGTTTGCAAAGTGTCTTTGCAGGTCTAAAGGTTCGGTTATTGGCAGGGCATTGCATTCCTTCTGGTCACTGCTGTAGTTCTTTTTTATAATAAACACCCAACAGTACAAATGAATGCCCAAGAATGTTCATTGCATAGCTAGTCATACGTTTGCTGCAAAAAAAAATACAATTTTGTGTTTAACCCTTTAGCACTGGAGATGTTGCCACAGACACCTATTCAACATGGACTGTAATGTTGCAATGAGCGCAATGCGATCAACCAGGATTAGCTGATTCGGATGCAGAGAAAAGAGGCTTTTTATATCAATTTTGCACCGATACGCAATATGTTACTATTGTTAAGTGTTGCATCGACCCAAAGCCATTTTGTTTCATTTCAGAATCCGCTGGAATTATATTAATTGGGTAAACGATTGAAGTGTTAAGGGATAATACCCTGTTGCAGTGCCTGTTTTTACTAGTGTCTCCCCTCCTTAAAGACCTACTTTAAACAGCTTTTGTGCAATGTTAAGTGTTCCCAGTGGTTTACAGTCTTTTTCTTTTTCAGGCGTGGACAAAAACTTGAAACTTGAAATAAAAAACACTCAGGAATAACATTTTTAACCACATTTTCTTTTTATATGTCCTCCAATGTAAAAAAAAGTGCCACAAAAATATGTTAAAAACCCCAAAAACTTGATTTTCATCTGAGAGCTTAGTCTTGTGTTTTTCCTAGTTGCTTTATTGTTTTTTTTTCCAAGGCAACATGGAACAAATTTCATGATTTTCAATAGAAGTCAATGTCAAGTTTCACATAATAAACACTGCACAACAACTATACACAGGAACAAATTGTGTTCATTACACCAGGCACCACTGTACTACCAAAATGCTAAAAACAAATAATTTAATCTTCAATGTTCAGCCGCTTTTGGATGAATTAAAAAAAATAAGTTGCAAATAAATGAAGTAAAATATTTAGTTTTCCTTTTTGTCAAGCATCTCTGACTAAATCCATCCTCGATGATCTGGCACCTGAGGAGGCACCACGAGTCAAATGTATATCCGATTTTCCAGCGTTCAGTTTGTATAATTTCGTTCCCTATATTTGTGCTGAATGTTTAATGTGGAGTTTCATTTCCTAATGTCAACACCAACAGTAACAGTGACGCAACATCCCAGCTGGGGCACCAGTATGAGTCAGATTTGCCGGAAACACTTTCACCTTCACAAAATCCCAATTACTATTCTATGATAACCATTGAGGAACACACCGTGTTCATTTTGAGTTACTTAAATTTATTTTGTGCATCTTCAGGAAAATGTTGTCCATTTTAGAACACTTTCTGACATGTGATTTCTAATAGGATGGCTGTTCACTTCAAATAACAAAAGCTTCTACAAACTAAATTTAAACCTAACAGTTCGCTAAACCACCTCCAAAAATTACACTAAATTAGTTTACAGTTTTTTGCCACATCATAAAAACCTTGATTTTCTTTTTTTTTTTAAAGGACAGCAGACCTTAAACCCTGAGTGTCTTTTATATGGATTAACAATGGTTGCATTTACTGATGTTTATAGGATTTTGAGAGGAACACGGCACTCTGTCAAAATGTTTGGTTGAATGTTATTGTAAGTACGCTAACGCGGCTAATATGTAATGGTGTCACAGTTACAATAACATTTGTTTCAGTGGTATCAGTCTGTTCATTTTGTGTTGCAAACAAGGTTGGGAGTGACAGGTATTGTGAATACGCTACACGGCTAATGCTTCTAGCATGGCTAACATGTAGAATGTTACAAACAGGTTTGACTGACTGACAGACTTATCTCTGACTCTTGTCTCGCTTAAGGTGCCTTATAGTTTGGTGTGTCTAATATATTAAATTATTTTGAATATTGACTATTCAGTTGTGGTGTGCCTTGTAATCCAGTGCACCCTGTAATATGTCAATTTGGCACAAGATTTAATTTAAAAAATCAAAGAACTTCTTGGACATCACGGTTCATTTATTCTTTCCACTGAGTTAAAATCTGTTTGATATTTTCTGATGATTTAGAATGCATAAAGAAAAGTATTCCAGGAAGCCCATCAGTATAAAAGACAACTTGATAGTTAGTTCATAGGTTTTAGCATATTTTGGAGTGTAATTTTCAGTCTAATGAAATGCTAATTGATACTTCTTAGCTTAAGTTGTAACCCACGGCTTGGGTCAGGTTAAATGAAGGGAAGTGTCTCCTTCATCATTAGCTAGTTGTCAGAAAATGGTAAAATCAGTCCAAATGATGTTTTTGGAAAAAAGCTAGTCCTTCATCCAGTTGTGTTTGTTTTGAAAGCAGGAGGAAGCACACCTTCTGCCATTATTTTATTTTTTTTTTATTTTGTTCAAACGATACTGTTTCATGTCATAAATGGTTGTTGAAAAACATAGGAAATATAAGCAGAAGAGCAGCGTCCCAGATGGATCCCCACCAAAGCCTTCTTAGACCAGCCAAACAGAAGTTGAGCATCCCAGGTGATATTTGCTGAACAGACGAGTAGAAAGGACGGCTTTTGCTGCGGACTGCTGTGGCAAGAGAGCGACTATTGGTACTGATACAAGATGTTTCTTGACCATAAATAACCACAATGAGCATGGCCTGCTGATGCTTATTAGGACTTAAGCTTGCCCTGTGGGACCAAGACAGGAAGACCCAGACCCATCGAGTAAATATTATTGAAAATACGCTAATAAAATGTTCCCAAGATTAGATGGCTATAAGTAGTTGTGTAGAAGACCTCTATATGCAGACATCTCTCATATTTTTCAAGAAAAAACATGACTACTCTATTTGCAGTTTTGCATAGTGAGGTCAGTTCCTGTGTAAAGTGAAGCGGTTCAACTGCGGCTCATCGTCTCACCCAGTCCCCTTAATTATTTGGTGGGACCAATGCCAGTAGCCAGGAGAGAAAGTACCTTCCATCTCTGAACAATAAGCCAATCAAACAAAAATAAAAATATGGGGGGTTGTTGTGGTTTTGTTACAGATCAAACTAGGTGAAACCAAAATTGCTAATACAGGTATTTATTAAATATAAGCACTTGAAACCAAAAATACATTCTGGTGTAAATGCATCAAGGATTAAAATTGGTATGGCGTCTTGTAACCATATGGAAACATTTGTCTCGGTTCTCCAACAAAGGGTACCTGAGGGGAATAGCTTGTTCTGGTGGCTTTTAGAAAATATGATTACAGGTGATTATCGTGAACTATATTATAGCATGGCTTTTAGATGTGACAGTGTTTGCTGAATTTATTGTATATTAATAGTTTTCTAATAATGGTGTAAAGAAAGGGAGTGATAAAGTGACAAGAAGGAAGTTCAAATAGAAAAAAAAACAATTTACAACATTAGCCTTCAGAGTAGTTTAACCTAATTACCTTTTAGACAAAGTAGGTCCCCGCAGGTACTTCTGATTTCACTCTGCGAACTCATAGATGAATGAAAGCTCCCATTTTATATATATATATATATTTTGAACACACATGCACGCATTATAAAGCCGTCAAACAAGCCAATTAGGAGCTCGGGTATGCTCTGGTTAGGATATTGTGTTTTTGCACATCTGTAAAAGTACTTCTTCTACTTTTAGCTTCCCTAGGTTGAAAACTGTGGTCTGGACAAATGAGCTTTCACCGTGTTCCCTAAAATCTGGATTTTTTGTTCTACAGTTATTTAAAAAAAAATGTGGAAACAAATTGATGTCTGGTGTTGAACAACACCATAGGGAGACAACAAGCTGGACCAGTTTTTTATTTCCTAATAAGGCTAGCTGAGCAGACTCACGTAGAGATGAAGGGTTTCTTCATTTCTCAACTTCCATCTCTACCATCTGTCCTCATTTTCACAGAAAACGTAGACACACATAGTCATGCACATGAATGCAGAAGCAATAATCTTATTGAAATGCAAGAGGGAGCACCACAGTGACTCTCATCAGCGTATCTGTCAGCCCCCTCTAGATCAACTCTCTACTAGCAAACGGCCCAGAGAGAAACCAATAGGTCCATTGGTTTAGACCTCGTCTTTCTGCTGGGGAGCGGTGGCTGAATCCAAAATACATGCATTCATTCATTCAACAACATTTTAAGACCCACTCTAATAAAAGACGTGTTTTTATCATGTTGTTTTGGAATTTTTCTCATGATGGAGATCATGCATAAAGAAAATTAAGCTCAAAATAGCATTTTTGAATATTTATTTTTTCAAATTGTTGTGAATCAGGAGCAGATGAAAAGAAATCTGTTTGAAAAAGATGGTATTTGTGATGTCACATTTACGCTGAGGAGGCCACAAGCTCCCTGCTCTGCTTCGTTTTGATTCATCCACTTGTAGACAACCACAACCTTAAAACCTAATTTTTCTCATATGAGCTGGCATCTGGCTCAAGGCTTGATAGCTCCGATATTGTACGCCATTTTTGTTGCACCAGTAATGTTAGGCTGGGGGTTTGAGGGGCAATTAGCTCGCAGGATAGAGTGTAAACAAAGGGATGATGGGAAGTGATGGTAGGCTTACACTGCACCAATGGTCCCGCAAACAACCCAGAAGAATCTAATCTCTGCAGAAATTGTAAGCTAGCAGGGGAGAATGCTTTTTTGGGGGTTGAAAAAGGCATATTTATTATTAAAAGACCTTTGGGAACGCTGTTAAAATACATCACAAGATGATCGTAGTTGGACTTTAAGGCTTTGTTTCTACTGAGTGATCAATACAGTCCTGTTTAGAATGGTCCACGCAATTTATGTGAGTGCTTCACTCACAAAAGATCCAACTCAAAGTTGGACCTTCATGGCGCATACGTAGTGTAGACCGATTGCGTAGCTTTGCGTCATAGTAGCGTGACTGCAGCAAAAAAGAAGCTCAACAACAACGGAGGTCATCCATCTAACAGCTATTTTTTTCTTCCACTGCGCTTCTGGTACTTTGTATAAACAAAACATTCAATGTAATTTGAGGGGAGAAGAATGCAGGTGGCAAAGAAGATTACAGCCACTTTCTTGGTGCTTTCTTTTGTCGTAATGACTTTCCGCCAATCAACGGGTTTCGACAGTAGCTCCGCGCTAACCTGCCTATTCCATTTTTCTTTGGACCTACAACCAACAAAGACCCAAAAGTGATACGGATTGGTCTGGCTTAATGGGTCAATTTTAAAACAGAAATACCTCTAAATACCAGACTGGACTGGATTGTACCACTCAATGGAAACAAGGCTTAAGGCATCCAAAAGAGCTAAAATGATATCCTTGAAAGTGTCTGTAAATATGGTGGCAAACAATAGTAAAGGATATGAATCAATCCCCAGATCTGAGTTTGGAAAGTAAGTTTTGATGCACATGAATCAAGACATCCGAGGATAAAATGTCATGTTGAAGTTGTTCTTTGTAACTGACACATGCACAGCATTGTGTTTATCGGATCTAACCCCTAATTTCAATGAAGAGAAAGTGCAGGCAGTTGACGCTCGAGTGTAAAACAAATGCAGTGTTTTTTTGCATTCTCATCGTGTGACAGCAAGAACAAATAGCTGGGATTTCTAAAAGTGCCGTCTCTCCCTGCCCACCCCCCACTCCTCTCTTTTCCCGTTTTTTTCCCCCATTACCAACCCCCCGTCCTCTCCGCTTGGCTGCAGGTGGCGGATGCCACATCAGTTGTTTTCTTTTTTGCACATCAAACCAGAGGTCACAGCTGCAGCGCTCGCCAAAACCAGCCGCAGATGTGCTGGCGCTGTTACCTGACAACCGGTGCAGATGGAGCGCTCTCCGAAAAACAAGCGTTGTTTAGCCTGAAACTATTCTGGCTCCCCTGAGAGCACCGCTGTGATCAGAGAGGAAGAAGAAGAAAGGCACATTTTTGTTAACTTTTCAGCTGAGAGTTCTGCCACCTCGAGCAGCTGGAGTGCTGACAGAACTGTGATAACAGCTTATGCAATCTCAAGACTGCGTTGTGCGAAAACCGATAACATTAATGCATTAAATGACAGAACAGAGCTTGGCCTCCAGAGATCCAAAAGGAGAAGGTCTTGTCAGCATTATGTCTGCTCTGTCAGGTAGATTAGTGTGTGGAAATATGTACATACCAAAAACAGGATTTACATGATGGAGAGCGGCCCAGGGTGCAGCTGCACGTGGGATTTCTGCTCCAGTACAGAAAGATCTGTACACAAAAAAACACCAATAACGAGATTTGCATTCCAATTTTTAGCAACCGGTTATTATAACCGGCACTTTGAAAAGAGGCCGTGCATGACTGAATAATAAACTCATTTGAATATGGACAGGGCTTCTAATCAAAAATGTGAATTTCACTAGAAACAGAAAATGTAAATTGACTGTTACTTAAAGCAGTGGAGCTTCAGTCAGTAAAAGTTTTACCGTATTTTACGCACGATAAGGCGTAAGATAAGGCGCACCGAACTATAAGACACATTAAGAGACCAAAGAGTCAGAGATAATTCTGTCAGTCAGTTAGACTTTGGCTATGTCTAAATGTCCTCCTTTTTCTCTTACTACTACAAAGCTTTATAGTGGGGGACCATCTAGTGACCTGGATTTGAAAAGCAAATCAATCACCATGCTCACTACTTTTTTTTAAAGCAATAAATAGGACATCCCAGATTTGACAAACGAGCATTTTACGAAGACTTTTTATTAATCCACTATATTCTGATGATGAAATATTGGAGGGTTTTTAAAGAATAAAAAAGTTTAAAATAATTTTTTTCACAAAAATGTTTAAAAGCAATGCATTGTGGTATGTATTCACCAATATAGTGAGCATTGCACACTGGTTTTTCACAGACTTCTGGGAAGGGCACTAGATCTTGGATTTGTTATTTCCTTAAGAACTACAAAATGGTGAACATACTTTAGAGCACTATGCCGTGAGTGGTGAAAGATTCAGACACAACCATAATTAACTACCTTCATAGTAATTCAAGAACTTGTTTGCAACACGCTACATGCTAGCGGCGTTAGTGTCATAACAATATCTGTAACTCCCAACCTTGTTTGAAAAGATTAAAAAACAGACCGAAACCACTAAAACAAACGTTACTGTAACTACGCTAATTCCTAATCTAGTTGATAGCATGGAAAAAAAAGTCTAACGTGCTACATGTTATTAGAAGAGTTAGCCATGTTAGCATATTCACAATATCTGTAAATCCCAACTTTGCTTGCAATACGTAAAATAAAGAGACTGATTCCAATAAAACAATCATTACTGTGACTATGCTATCGCCCAACTTTGTTAATAACACTTAAAAAAAATACTGTTTCACGCTCTACACGTTCGCTGCAGCAGCGTATTCACAACAACGGCCAACTTTGTTTTCTACAAAAAAAAATAAATAAATTGATTCACATAGAAGCTGCTCCAGGTTTTAAGGGACACTGTAATGTTTCGAAAAATATTTAGGCTTTTAAGTACGCCTTGTGTTATGGAAAATATGTGCAACTAAATTCCATCAAATGTAGAGAGGCTCTAAAGTAAAAGTATGAACCTGTACAGCAAATTATGATGCCAAAAATGCAAGAGAAGATAACCTTTTGAATAAGTATCAGACTGATCTGGGAGGGGATTAAATTATGGGAATAGATTTCTTGTACATGTTAAAAAAAAATTTAAAAAAACACAATTTTTTTTTTTTACTCCTGTTTAATCTTTGTCCTTACAGTTTGCGGGTTATGGCTTTACTTTTCTGAGATTTATTGGCCAGTCTGACTGACGGAGAACTTCAAAATTGAAAAAAAAAAATATATATATTATTTTTAATTTTAATAATAATTTTAGAAAGAGACTGACAATGCTTTAAAAAATGCATAAACTTGGAAAAATAAACAGAACAACAAAGGAGAACTAATGTTATTTAGTAAAAACTTACATGCAACAAAGGAAAAAAACAAATATTTCTGTTTTTAAAATAGTGTACAGTAATATGAAAGATAATGTTTGTCCTTGACAACCTCATTTCGACAGTATGAAAAAAGAGAAGTATACATGCAGTCAAGTGCACAAATAATTAATGCAGAATAGTTTCTGTGGAGTCAAAGGGTTGCAGTCTGACCTATCCGTTTTTCATCCTTACCGGTCATCTTGGCTTCATCTGTCAGGAACACGGAATCGAACTTCAACCCTGACCTCGAATTAGCTGCTCGGCTGTTCATTCAGACTCTACACAAGCCGCATTTGTGCGGTCCGGTTGGAGACTTTCACAGCCGACAGGCTCATCGATCTCCTTCAACTGTATTCACGTGTGTAATTTGAAAAATTCAAACAAAAAAAAAAAAATATTTGTATGAGGTCGTGTAAATTTAGCTCTAGTGAATATTAGGTACATTATCCACCCAGCTCCGTTTTGGGTTCATTTATGCACTGGCAGATGTCCAAATTACATTTACTTAACTGGAAATGGGAACCCAGGAAGGAGGACGATGCCAGGAAGGTTTGAGCTTTGATCGTATCGCTGGCAGTGCAGCTGGTGGTCTGCAGAACTGCGCAGCAGGTTGAAGCAGCCTTGGTGCTCTTCTCCTTCACGGGTTAACCCATGAAATTAACCCAGTTAGGAAATAATGATAGAAAATGTATTATTAGATTAGCAACAGCAAATAAGGCAAGTCTCCATGATCAAGTAGCATTTAACCTCCATGTCTAGACAGAGTGGCACTCAACAGTTTATTGGTTTAAGGAGAGAAACAGAAATACATATGAGCAGGTATTAGTGAAACAGATGGGTTTTCACTTACAGTGTAGAAATAAGAAACAGTTTTCTGCTTTTAAATGTAAAGAAACGTGTTTTTAAGTTAAACCAAGAAATGGACATCCATCCTATTAAAAAAAAAAAAAAAAACTTTCTATCAGTTTTAGTCTATTCATCTGAAGGAAGCTGGCCTGTCTGATTAGTTTGCCTAAACTGAAGGCTGTGCCGAAACAGGAATCCATAGGAATAAACACATGACTCAGTTTTCATCATCTTTTGAATTCAGCTCTTATGTTTTTGCCACAGGGAAAGGCTGTGAACATATCAAGTCTGTTAAAGGTTCAATCGCAACTGCAAACTGTTGTTCACCTTTCGGCACATCCCATCAGGGGTCGCAACAGCAAACCAGCTTTCACTCATTGGCACATTTAGTCTGTCAGAGAATTTTAAGTCACATGCCTTTCCTGACACAACCCTGTATTTTATCTGGGCTGGCACTGGCACAGGGAGATCCAGACTGGCCCCCTGTGACCACATAAGTAGACTCTAGCATAAAGGGTCTTGTCTAAGGACCCAAAGTGGATTCAGCTCATCACGCCGGCTTGGAAACAAAACCCACATTTCCCATGTTCCAATCCTGCAAGCAGCTAACTGAGCCTAGTAGTAATGTGAGACAATCCAATGTCCTGGATTGTAATATAATTCGGACTGATGTTCACTATGTTTGGTCCAAACGAGTAATATGACATCACCCATTTGCTGAACAAAAATAAATAAACAATAAACAAATAAACACAAATAAATATTTACATTTTACATCCACTGTGTTGTGATGATGAAAACTTAGATGATTCTCAAAACTAAAATTATTATATTATTAGTTATTATTAAAAATACTTTTTTTATGACACTGTTCAAACGCAGAGCATTATGGTCTATATTCCTTAACCCTTATGTTGTGTTCGGGTGAAAACTGTCATGTTTTCAAGTGTGAAAATGAGTCAGTTTATACCAGAACACAACATAAGGGCTAATCAAGTAAGCATTATGCACAGTAGTTTTTCGCAGAGATTTCTGGGAAATTTCATGGCTCTGGATTTTGATAATGTAAATTTGGACACCGTTACAAAATGGCTGTGGCTTTCCAACAAGCTCACTCTGGTGGTTGCCATAGAAATGATGACTCAGACCGACTCGGACCAATCACCGCTTACTAACGTCGTCTGATCCTCAAATGGCGAAGTCCGCACCGCCAAAAAAATGCATCTGAATTAATTTCATTTTGTTGGAACCGGACGTAAGGCATTTTCTATGGTTGACTTCACTCCGGTGTTTTGTCCATCTCTATTTATGTCAATGGGTTAATCTCATTCTTCTTTCTTTCCTCGTGCAAACAGTCGATGAGTTACGGTGTCAAAGAACGGGTGTCATCTAGGTGTTGCTCCTGTGGTAAAAAATGTAAACAGTAACAAAAGCTGCTTGTGTGGAAGAACTTCTGGTTCAATCTCATTTTTCTGAAAATTTGTACAAAAAAAACCCAGTAAAAGTAAAAACTAAACCAACCCTACTCTGTCAAACTATCCAAACCAGGAAACAACAACAACAAAAAAAAAAACATCCATAGCTTTGTGACCTGCTTATTCTGCTCAGCTTAGTGTAATACCTTCTAGACTCACACATGCAGACAACATTTTTGTAGGTTTTATGTAGCTGAAACACACAAACCTTTAAATTCTGCAACAAAAATATACCAAAAAAAACAGAAAAAAACATCAAAGATAGAGGCAGGCAGATGGATGGATGGATGGATGGATGGATGGATGGATGGATGGATGGATGGAATGAGAAGTAGGGAGGTAGGTAGAACAGCTTGTGTTTATGTACTAACTTACGTAGTGTCAGATTTAGCAGCTAAAGTTAGCAATATTTTTTGAAAAAAGCTGAAAAATGAAAGTCCTGCTTAGAGTGTGTAACATGGAACACTGGCTGCATCAAATTTTTCTGTTTTCTCAATTTCTTCATTAACATATAATCAAATGCAGCTGCTAAAGTCAGCTGACAAGGCTAATGACCTTGTGATGTTTGTTTACACTGCTGTTGCAGCACAGTTTCCAACCAACGTTCAACCATGAACGGTAAATCAAGTTTCGATTAAAGATTAAAACGATAACACGCTCTAATTTATTTGGATCTAACCATAAGTTGAAACGTCAACTTAGTGTGAAACTTAAACATGTAAAGCTCTGCTGATGTTGAGAATGAAGCAAGAGCTCAGCATGCAGGCAACCATCAGCCACACACATCATTCATCATTTATCCAGGTGAAGTTGTCTTAAATTTGAGTTATTGCATCTGGACTTATAATCTTTCCATATTGTTTGCACTCTAAGCCAATTGGAAGCAAGGAACAACATGAATATGTCAGTTTTTTTACAAAGTGCTAAACCATGTTGGAAACAACTGTAGTTATGCCCTAATAACAATATAATAAAATAAATGTGCATTTTTAAGTGAACATTGTTCTTTTATTAGTCGTTTTTTTCAACAAGATAGTGTTAATGGGGGTGCTTAACTCATTCCTTTAAACACAACGCAGGAATTGCATTAGCATTAAGAATGTCAATGTATTACTCACATCTGGCATAAAAAGTCTGACAATCTGTTCAAATGTTAGGGTGAAGTAGGAACTTGCACAGATGCTGATGCAGATTAGCTTGTTACTCTGGGATCCCCATCTTGTGCTGTGGATAAAAGTTGCATCATTTTTGAAAAAAACAGAAAGAGGTGAGCACACAATCTTGCTAATGTCATCAAGAGAGAAAGCGGTTTTCAGTACAGCTTGGACTCGGATTTAGTCCAGATGTGGCTCTGCATGTCAACAGTGCAAATTCCACAAAATGATTGAGGATGGAGACTGAGCATGCAAGATGCATTTAGTTTTGACTGCGTGTTTATGTTTATGCATGACTTCTACTAAAAAGGTTATTGTCAGGAGTCAGCGCTCTGTCTCCTCCTCTGGTCACCAGCGGGAGCCATCTCCAGAATGCACTCAATCTCCCAGCAACCCCAGCGCAGATGTCACTCAGCTGACACTCATCACCCAATCAGCCACTCGCAGACGACTAAATCCATGTACGTCTTTGTTTTTTTCCTCATCTGAGCCGGCATCTGGCTCAAGGCTGTATGGCTGGATAGCTCCAATATTGCTCGCCATTGATGTTAAGCTGGGGGTGTGAGGGGCTGTATGCTAGCAGGAGATAGTGTATACAGATGGGTGACGGGATGTGGGGGTGTACTCTGGGCCAAGAGTCCCGCTCATTACTCAGAGTCAAATTTCTAATGAATTACTGTCGCTCTGCTGAAACTATGTCCCAGAAAACAATGTTTTTTTTTCCATTGTGGCTTAAAAACAGCATAATCATAATGAAAAGACCACTGGGAATGCTTTTAAAACACGTCAAAAGAAGATCAGTGTGGGACTTTAATGTTTGTGCTCATGTAACTCTGTACTGTTATTCTTTTGGCTCATTGAAAGAAAAAAAAATACTTCCTTACGCTTGTTTGATGTTACATCTAAAGTATTGTTGGTTTGTGGTTTTAGTTTTAAAAAAAAGTTCAAACTGTAAAAATGGACTTCCATACCGCACTGACCCACAAACTTGCAGTTTTTAGTTTTTTCTGTCATCATAATAAAGCTTTAAATAGATACTCACATTATTAATGGGAAAGAGTTGCTAAACACTGTTGTGACTGATTCTATCTGCCCTAAAGACAACACCGTTGGGCCAAAGGACAGACTTATTGCACGTAAGAAAAGCAGAGATAAACAGTTCTACCAAAGGTTGAGCCCCGGTGGCTGAAGCAACAGTTAACTTATTTCCTGTGTTTACCACAGTTCAGGTCGTAGCAAAAATGAAAAATTGTATTTAATTTGGGTTTGCTTTCAAGTCCTGAGGGCTTTCCTCCTTTGTATTTCACATATGTTTCACTTACTATTAATCTTTTTAAGCACATGAAGGTTTTCCACAGTCTTGGCCTGCTCTCTAACAAAACAAGATTCATACATGCTCTTGTTAAAAGGTTGTTCCTGTATGTGCGAATACATAGAGAGACCTGTAAAACGTGAAGTCAGGAGCCTTTAACAGATCACAAGCAGATTTATAGATTTGGGGGGAAAAACGTGTTTGTCCAATATTTGCGGTTTTTGTCTGAAAGAGAAACCTCTCCTGAAAGGCTTGTTGGAGGGCATGAGGTCAGGTAGAGCATACAGATGTGCTCAGGTGCTGGACAGCTGTGCAGCTGCAAATTTAAACCAAGAAATTCCTTGAAGTTCACATTTTCAGCTTTAATCTCCTCTCTCCTTGAAAAGGACCTCGCCGCAGCGGCCGTTACTTGCCGACCGCGTGCATGAAACACCTGCAAAGACGAACTTTTAGCCTCAATTTTTTTTGCTCAATTTTGTATTGTCATCTCAGCAGCACAAAGGGGAAACTATAGGATGCAGATGTGTTCCCTCGTGTCTCTGGCTCCATCTTTTCAGCAGGGATTTGAAATGATGCACATTATAACACAACAGAATGGTTTCTGAAGACCCTTTAAAACCCACTCCGTTCATCTGTTGATCTATTGTAAAAGCGTTCTCAGTGGTCTTTTAAATACAATTGTGCTGCTTTTAGTCAAAATCGAAAGTCTTCAAGGTCATAGGACAGAGCGACAGGAAGAATTTCACTTGAAATTCATCTCTGAGTTGTGGGCGTGACAGTAGGTGTGGAAGAACCCAGTCCCATTCCCCTCCCTGTTACTGAGAGCTCTCTGTTTACATGCTCTCTCGCAATAAACAGCATGTTCTCCATTGACAGAAAAATGCCACAGAAACACAATTTTTATTGGAGTGGGTTTTTAACACCAGAGCTTTAGCTCCAAAGAGTGTGTTATTTCCTGTCGCTGTGGACAGCTCAGGTGTTACAAGGTAATGGTCCAGTTGCCTTAAAGGGAGGAATGTGTGACCTGGATGACTGGGAGTCTTCACAGTTTACGATCTTTTTCACAACAATCTGTCGTTGTCCGCTGGCGTTTCTACAAAATCAGTCAATTTTCAGGCTGATGTCTGGCACAGAAAAAGTTCAGAGAGAATTCCTTCTGTCTGCTTTTGGACCGTCTGTGGCGGTCAGCTTTTGTTCTGAGCTTTGCTTTCACAACAATAAATAATGCATCTGGTTCATTAGTTTGTTTCACTCCGAGGTGGACGGAGGAACCTCCAGGTCATAAATCAGAGAGAGAAGAAAAAGCTGTCAGGATAAGGAACTCTGGGTTAAAGCATGCCTTCGCTCGTTCGCATTGTCGGATCACGTTGCAGGATTTTTTTCTCCCCTTTTTGGACCAGCGTTGGAGGCTTGCTACTCCCCACCAGTAAAATCAAATGACAAATATGTGTGTGAAATGAGTGGTGTTTAAGCTGAAAACACTTTATTAGCTGCTTGCTCTTTCTCTTTGCACATCTCTGTGTATGTTACAAGACATCATGCTTTGATAACTCATATTCGGATTATTTCCCCTCTTGTGAGTAAGTTTTCTCGTCTTCGCTCCTCCATCTGGTCCATGCAGCCACTTGGACACATTGCAGCGCTCTTCATCCTTCATCATATGACCAGTTGGTCCATTTCATTCCTTCCAAGAGCAAAAGGGGGGGAAGGAGAGGCAGGAGCTTTTATTTCTATACCAAAACAAAGCAAATATTGCTAATTTGAGGAAGCTGCCAAGTGCGTGGGTTAAGCAGACTTCCAAGAACCAATTTACGATACAGCAAGGTTTTTATTGAATAAACTTTTTCCATGGAGTCATCTCATCTGGCCAGAGTGAATTCAGCACAGGTCACGTTTCTCCACATCATGAGATCTCTGCCATAATAAATACTTCTGTGTGAAAAAAAGACAAGTTAAAGCTATGAGCGGCGTTGTTTTGGTGCTTCCTGTCCTTGTCTTACCGCCCTCACTGACTCTCCCCTTCTCCTTCAGTGCTATACTACGCTGATCAGAGCTGCACCAGACAAACTAATAAAAATAAAACAAACACTGTTTTTCAAAATGGCAGCTTTTCTTTTCGTTTTATCTCCATTAAAAACATTTTATTTTTTGTGGCCTGGGAGTGGTGAAGAGGTTTATGTAGTTTTTAGAAAAATCGGCAAAAGTACATTTGTATAACAGAGGTTTTTAGCTAACCATGCCCACTTTCCTAATATGTTCATTTTGTATGTCATATAATTTTGTTCAGCTTGAGCCAACGATTCAAGTATGAAATTTTCCCAATAGTCCAGTAAAAATTGTGCAACAGGGGAACGCAACTTGCAACACTAACGGCGTTCAAAATCTACAACTTCTAATTCCAACATTTTGTTCCAAGTAGCTTCCCCATGATGTTTAAAGAGCTAGGAGGCAATCAGTCGAAATCCCCAAGAGAAGTGTAAATTTGCAAAAGATAATAAACATGTTTCAAAAAAAAAAACATTTAATTAGGCTGTCTCTTTCTGAGGTCAAAATTCGATATAAATTTAGTTGTGGTTGTAGACTTAAGCTGGAGGCATGTGTGTGAAATTTTGTGAAGATCACTCAAGCATAATCATGGCAAAATGTGAAATTTCATCGTTTCACACTGCCACAAAATGGCCGCCAAGCCATAGGTCCTGTTGCCATCCCATAATAATTTCAAAACTTCTTTTGGATATCCCAGACAGCCTTGATTTGGATTTTTACGTCTTTTTTTTTTACGTTTTTTTCCCGGTGTGATGACATCATTTCTTGGGTGGGGTTGTCACTTTACGTGCAAAGTGAGTTTTTGAGCATATGACGAGGGCAAAATTTTCGCTCAAACGCGCAGTCAGAAAGAGAAATTACGAACTGTATTTTCAGAAGAAACGATGCCGCCCTGCAGGCAGATCTGTGTTGTGTATTTGCTGCCTCTGTGGGTCCAGTTGGGTGGCAGCAGTCTGGGGAGTTGGCGCGCCACACTTCACTCGATCCACAGCAAAAAAGTCCAAGCATGAAAAATGAGAAGGAGTGCGCAAGCGAAGGAAGCAGCTGGTGAGAACGCCGTGCACCGCCTGCAGTCTGCACTGGATGTAGGGCAGCAGAAGTGGGATGGGAGCCCTGTGTTTGACCAAATGTTTCCCCAACTACCTCTCATAATGCGCCGTGAGTGATCGCTCTCATGCACAAAGCAGAGCGTTGATCCATCATGTCAATTCACGAGTGCCATAAATGTAATGTGTGCTATGATCAAATTATTTATGGCTCTTGAAACTCCCCAATACAGCGGTCTGTTTAGGAGCTCTGGTTGGTTGAAAGCAGAGCTGCCAAATGCTCCAAAGCAAGAAAATGGTACCGGATGATCACATTTCAGCGGAGGCCATTGCTCATTTCAAAACCCAAACAGAAATCTTCCCAGCAGCCCTGAATTAAAGGCGCGCAAGGCGTTGCAGGTTAAGGAAGCTGGCTACAGGGCGGCGCTCAGAGGCAGCAGGACCTGCGGTGTGAGAAATCAGCTGATGCAGAGTTTGAGGGTAAATGTAAGGAGTTTCAGTTTCTTAATGACAAATATTTTAAAAAGTTGCTAGTTAATTGCTAATTACATAACACACTAACGGTGAAGCCAAATATTAGTATGAAGGCAAAAAAAGTTGTAAGAAGGACTGGTTAAAAACAGCGATGACGGTGCACCTAAGTGAAACAATTGTTGACACGAACTGACTTCCTGCTGCACAGACAATAGATTTCACAACAGCCCTGCCTGGATTCAGGTCTCTGCATGGTTTATAGCAGTGGTCTCCAACCTTTTGAAGGCCACAGACCGATTTAACGTCAGACAAAAATATCACAGATTGGCCTGTTCGAGGTTGAAGTAGGCATCCTTTTTTTTTTTTTTTTTTTTTATGCCTTGAGTTTATTTTCATCCTCTTTAAAATATCTTCATTTATGAATAGTATGCATATCATAGTATGAAA
The DNA here is from genome assembly GCA_036245035.1 of Adrianichthys oophorus. Lineage (NCBI taxonomy): Eukaryota > Metazoa > Chordata > Actinopteri > Beloniformes > Adrianichthyidae > Adrianichthys > Adrianichthys oophorus. Next base: position 17,450,616 of record BSAI01000101.1, on the reverse strand, counting down.
ATGTCTAGTCATACAAAAGCTACAAATTTATTTAAACGTATTTTTAAAAAATGAAATGAACTCATAAACCAATCATATTTAATGAGGGATATACATTATGACATTAATCATAAATAAATCATACAGACAAAAGTCATACTATTTTTATTTTCAAAGATTTAAACAACATTATAACCCATGGGGTCATTAATGACAATTATCCCTCTGTCATTCTCTTTGAATCAAAACATGTCTTTTTTTATGTTTTTTTGTTGCATATTGATTCATTTAAAAAAATGCAACTTTGCATTATGTTTGGGGTACTCTAAATGGTGAAAATGGGCATACGTTACGTTCTTTTCTCTCATTCTTCTAAAATTAAAAAACAAAAATGTCTAATATGAGATCATATTCTGCCATCTTTGCAAACTGCCCCTCTTCCATTTCCAGTAAAACAACCCTAAAAAGTGTCCAAAGTATACTGAGAGCTGCTCTTCAGCCACATGAAGGAAATCAGAAAGCTTGGCCTCTTAAAAAAAAAAAAAGGAACATTCTAAAATGTTTTTATTCTTTCCCCAAACAGCGAAGAAAAGCCAAAAACAACTGAAATTTAGCCAGGGGGGCTTTAGCCTGTTCAAGGGTTCTGCCAAACTAGTCAGAAAGCATAGCTCTCAGCATTTGTAACCCCAAACTCAGATCACACCGCTGGCTTCCCCTGAAACGTCTCAAACTGTCCTGTGCTGTAATCAGTCTGACTGCTGCTCAGTGAAAGCGCTGCGTCGGAGCCAGGAAGCTTCACAGGGGCAGCTTGGGTTCACTGCTCGCTCAGACGTTTTTTCATAACTGAACTTGGCTACAAAGACGTGCAAATTCAAAACAAATGCAGAAAAACAGCAACAAGCCCAGGCTTTTAAGGTGTTTGCATTCTGGTTGGGTTTTTACCGAAGTTTGTTCACCTCTGAACTTGTGGGTTCCTGAACTGTGGCATTCATTAGGTTGTAAGTGAACTCTGGTGTGGTTTTTAAACAGTGTAAAAGACTATTCCACTAATTCTAGTGGAAAGGCAGAGCGGTTGACTTCTGATTGGAGGATCTCAGGTTCAGTTCCTGCTTCTCGGAGTGTCCTTGGGCAAGAGACTGAACCCCACGTTGCTCCTGCTAGCTCAATGCCCCTAACAACCTCAGCCTAACGTTACCAGTGCAACAAAAATGGCGACATGGATCTAGTCATCTACAAGTGAAGGCATCAGGATGGAGCGGAGCAGGGAGCTTGTGGCCCGCCCATTTTTGATGTCACTATTATACTAGCATTTTTGTCTGCTCCTGATCCACAACAATTTGAATAAGGAAATACTCATGCAAAAAAATGCAATTTTGGGTTTGTCTTCATAAATATGTCCTCTGTCATTAGAAAAAAGCCACAAGAACATGTTAAAGCACAATTGTTTTATCGCAGTGGGTTTTTAACGAAAGGTAAAAAAGCAAGATATAACTATTTACCATTTACCAAAAAATCGAGAGATCAAAAAGGTAAAGACAAGAAACAAGTCTAAAGAAGGATGAGTGACAAACAAATGGAAAAACGTTTTGTCCTTAAACATGGTGTGGTAAATAATTTCTTCTCAAATACACAGCTGCTCAGTGGTGCATTCTAAACATAGCTTGTGATTATCGCTATCTGCGAAGCAGTCATCTATATTTTTCTACAATTCCTACCTCTAGATGTTCAACCCTTTAACGCCAGTGTTTTAGCTCTAGTGCTTCCATTCTTTCGACTACCATAACTCTTCAACCGTTTACGCAATGAACGTATTCCAGTGGATCCTGAAGAGAGGAAATGCAGCTTTGTGCTGATATGCAACACTTTCTGTTCGTAAAGTATCGGCGCAAAGCCATTATGAGAGGCCAGAATCATCAGAATCACGTTGACCGCATAAACAATCAAAAAGTTACGCTAAGTCAAAGAGTGTGCGTTCTTTAGATGTCGCCAGCAACATCTCCAGTTGTGAAACCCCTCACAACGCACTTTCTACACTTTTCTCAGACAGAATTTTTTGTTCCTGTTTAAACACTCAAAGTTTCAATCTTTATCAAAAATGTGTCCCGATGTGATATGATCCAAGTTTAATGTAGATTTGGAAAGCGGAACACATTCTGTTCAGTAGACACAGAACAGAGAAGATTGATTGAAATTAGTCTACAGCCAATCAGGAGGCAGATCTCAGTGCCCTGCAATGCCTTCAATTGCGCCAAAAAACAATCTGCAAAATAGCAAAACTGCAAAGGAACTAATCATAGCGAGGTACAACTGTATGGCGTGATTCTCTGGCCAATCAAATGCAAGAACACCTTATTGTGGAATTATTCTAAACTGTAATCAAGATTTCTAATGTTTTGTCATTTTACCAAGACATATTTGACTTTTTATGTCATTATGTACATTTTAATGTATGTTGAAATAAGAGAAAAGAGGTCAAGACGCTTTAAACCGCCTGATTTCATAATCTGAAACTAGTTAAAAAATAGGCAAACACGGAGAGCTGAGGAGATTGAGTTTCAAGCCAAGTCCAACTGTTAGATTCAAGACTTTTCAGAGTGATGAAGGAATGCAAGTTCAGAGGAATCGGGCTGATTGGAGAAGGTATTGAGTGTGCAATGTGGGTTTGCATGCTTGCACCCATTCGTGTCTGTGCAAATGTCCGGAAAAGGCGGCGGATGCTGAGCAAACAGACGTTCCTGTGCAGCAGGCGTCTTGCGAGGGGCTTGACTGCAGCTGCCTCCCATCGCCAGGGTGACCTGGCAAGCCCGCCGACAGCAGGGAAAACAGAATTTGTCAAATCAGAGCGACTGCCGACGAGGGAAAAAACCCAGATCCGTGTCCCACACACAAGCCAGCCAATCAGGGAGCGGGCCCGTCCTGGGAATGAAGAAAGGAATGGAGCAGCGCTGTGTGTGTACAAGAGAATGCAAAGGACAACTCGGCGAAGCCACGCTGACTCCCCCGGCTGAAACACACAGGGAGTTGGGTTGCGTCTGGCTGCCGGCTGTGCACATATGTGTGTGGGGGGTAGTGGTTGGGGGGGGGGGGTATTCCAGTCATCCTTTGGCATTCAGTCTGCTCAGCCCACTCGCAGTGTGTGCATCCACCATGTAGCCCCAGGCAGGTCAGGTTCCCTTCTCGCCGTGAATGCAACGACAAATAAGACTGATAAGTTCCTTCCTTCCTCAGTAGCACAAAGCCCGACCTAATCCCAGAGCAAACACACCATCTGTGGGGAAAAGGGGGGAGTCCAACCTGTGGCGTGTTTGTCTTCACGGAAGGCCCAAAGAACTGCTGGGAGAATGGATCGATGGGACAATAGAAGGCTGGATTGAGACGGAGGGATCAATGAAGTGAAAGAAAAGGGAATGGATGAGGTTTGGAGAGGAGAAATGTGAACGACAGGAAAGCAAAGATGGAAGTGTGAGCGAAGGGATTAAAACAGTCAGGGGTTCAACGGCACCGCCCCCGCTGACCTCCAGTGAGCCTTAACACCTGACAAGGAAATGAAACATTTGATGAATGTGCAGTGCTGTTTGCCAAGGCTAATAGTCTCTGTACAAACACCCGCTGGTACGTAGGGCGGGTCTTTATGTTTGCAGAAGTGTTTTAGGTGTCCATGCGTGCCTGTCTGCAAACACCAGACAAGCCAGGCTTGTGGCATTTATCTCCCATCGAGTAATTCGTCCTTCGCTTGAATGCAGCCAGTATTTCAAATCTGTGAAGTTCATCACTGCTGCTGAAAGTCACATTCACACCGAATGTCGGCGGCACGCCACAATTTAGTTTTCCCCAAGTTATCGTTTCCTCGTGAAGACAGAAAATGTAATTCGCCCAGGCAAGCCGTCCAAAGAAAACCACCGCAGGACCAATAGGCGTTCTTCCATTTCAGTGCTGCAGTTCAGCAGAGTTGTTGGGTAAAAGCGTCAGATCACAGAAAACTCTAAAAGAACTTGGCTTTCAAAAAGCATTAAATGAAGACATTTTTTTAGGATTTGAGTTTGCATCGTCGTCACTACAGCTTAATTTCACAGGGTAAGATCTTCTAAAATATTTTTTTAGAAATCAAGAAAATCTTGATTGAAAATCCACTTTAATCATTTTTTGATCTTTTTTAAAAGTGTTCCCAGTGGTCTTTTAATCATAATTATGCGTTTTTTAGCTAAAATCAAGAAATGTACCACGTTTTCTTGGACATAGTTTATGTGGGCGGGACTGTTGGCAGCCCCGCCCCCTGGCCTATAAGAAAAGGAATTTATTTGAGTAGGGACGGATATAAAAACACACACATGCAGCAAAGCAGTAGTTCCATGCACATACCGTAATGCTTATAGCAAAAGCTATTTTGGAGCACTTGTCCCAGGATAGGCTGTTCACAGGCTCTCAGTCAGAGTAGGACTTTAAACGGTTAAATCTTAATTTTTTATTTACATTTATTTTTTAGGTCAAAACTTAGAAATCACTAAGCCAGTACTTGGTATGCAAAAAAAATCTTTTTTAAACAAGTTTGTTTCTAAACCAAATCATTTTATGTTTCTAATACATTAACCAGTGTAGTAACTCGTTTGACTCTATTAAAAAACAGAATACATTTATATTCTTTGGACTGAAACAGCCTGTGATTACGATCAGAAACAAAATAGAAATGGAAATTTTTTTATTTTAAAAACAATTACCTCTAAATATGTATGCATGTTATATAACAACGAGATGAAGCCTTTGTACCATTTTTACAGGCAATAGCGAATGGTGAGATCCATTCAGTGCTTGTTTCTGTTATATAATAGACATTGCTTTTTTTTTGTCTTGGTTGCAATAAAAGTTACTTCTTTTGAATCTAACTAATATTTTCTTTTAATTACTAAGTACCAATGTCTGTATTGGGGGCTGCCTAGTGGCCAGTGCTTTCGCTTCACGGCAAGGTGGCCGTGGTTCAAATCCCAGCAAGGATCCTTCTGTGTGGAGCTTACATGTTCACAGTCAAAAAACATATTTCATATGTTAATTGTGTCTTTAAATTGTGCTCAGATGTGTGTGAGAGAGTGGTGGGTTACCTGTCACACAACAGTCACAGGGATGGGCTCCAGCAACCCCATGACCCCAAAAGGGATTCAGCAGGTTCTGAAGATGGATCGAGACTTGTATTAACAGAAATACATGGTTGCAATCACTGGAAGATCTTGTTTTCTTGTATTTATAATTCTCACAACATTTTTATTCAAGAACTAGAGGATCTGTTTTATTTTGTATCGTCCCCTGCAGTTTCCTCATGGTCATACTGTTGGATGGTTGGGAGTCCCCAGGCAGCTCCAACTTTCTTAATTCCTCCTTTTTGTGTCTTTCAAGCATTAAAAAGAAGAATTAGGATCTCTGAAAAGCTTCCGCTGAGCTGGATTGTACCCTCTGCAATTTCTGTATGTTTCAGGGGCTCACTTTCATATGCCCTAAGTGTGTCTGTTTTTATGTGCTCTTGTGTGAGTGTGCGCAATTGCGTGTGCATGCGTGGCGAGGCAGTCGTTAGCAGAGGAATGAATAGTTGCCACCATCGTTCATAGTTCCCTAATGAGGCAGCTGGTTCCTCGTGTTCTCTCATTTCATACGTTCTGTGTGGCCAGGTCTCCCTCTCATCTCATGTCCTCACAACACCCAGGGGCCTCATTACCCTACCATCACTGTTTATTTGGAGGGAAAAGGAAACGAAGGAGAAGAGGGATCAAAGAAACCTTCCACCAGGCCAGGTCGGATCTCAGGGTCTGAATCTACAAAAAAATTGTTAGCATTTGATGCCATTCACTTGATCAGGACCAGTTGACTCTGTCATCTAATCCTTTCTCATGTTTATAGCTTTGCTATTTTGGAGAGACCCAGCTTCAGTCCTCACTTTGAAGAAAAATTGCATCATGGTTCAAAACCTGAAGCCTCATTGCAATCAAAGAAGAGCTGGATTTTATTGTTGCTGGGGAACATAATCTGACAGGGCGATTACTTCTTACTTTGTTTTCCTCTTTATTCATTCATTCAGTCATTTTCCAATCCGTTTTATCCCCTTCGGGGTCACGGGGCCGCCGGAGCCCAACCCGGCCACCCATGGGCGAAGGCAGGGCACACCCCTGGACTGGCCGCCAGTCTGTCGCAGGGGCCACAATCACACACCCATGCACACTCACATTCACACCTAGGGACAATTTACAGTGACCAATTAACCTATGAAGCATGTTTTTGGACGGTGGGAGGAAGCCGGAGTACCCGGAGAAAACCCACGCATGCACGGGGAGAACATACAAACTCCACACAGAAAGGTCCCCCAGCCAGGACTTGAACCGGGAACCTTCTTGCTGTGAGGCAGGAGCGCTAACCACTGCGCCACCGTGCAGCCCCGTTTTCCTCTTTATTTGCAGCCAAAACTAATAATTCTAAACAACTGCTACTTTTTTACAAATGTCTATGGATGATTAAGAACAATTCATGATTATAACCAAAAATTTAGCAAAAATGCTTTTTTTTTTTTTTTATAAAACCCTATTTTTTCGCCTTTTGTTGTTCTGATTACTCACTGAAGAATATATTCTGACTTTGAGTTGCTTAAAAAAAGGAAATTAGGTTACACATCCTTTTCCCCAAATGCTAAATGAGAGTAAAAAACACTCCAGGGAAAATGGCGTTTGTGGTGTTTTAAACATGTTCACGTGGCATTTTTCTGTTAAGGAAAATTAAGCTTGATATTAAATTCATAAGGGTTTCTTTATTCAAATCACTGTGAACTGGGACCAAACAACAAAAAAAAAGCCATTGGAATTTTTTTTTAGCTGTGTTATAAAAGCTTCTGTGATGCATGCTAATGCATCCACTTGCAGACAAAGAACTATGTATGTCTTTGTTTTTTCTTGCTCAAGCTAGATTTTGGATCAAAAATGTATGACTGGATAGCTCCAAAATTGTTTGCCATTATTGTTGCAGTGGCAATGTTATGTTGGAGTTGTGAGGGGCTGTAAACTAGGAGGAAAAGTGTAAACAGTTGGACGATAGGAAGGAGGCGGGCTTTCTGACAGTCCTGCCCACAACTCGGGGGGGAATTTATTATGAACTCCTGCCGCTCTGCATAAACTATGTCCTAGCAGACAACAGGTTTTCTGATTTGGCAAAAATCTGCATAATCATAGTTAAAGATCCCTGGGAATGCTTTTACAATACATAAAAAAAGAAGGGAGTGGGACTTTAAAATCCAAATGCAGTTTTACTGGAGACAATTCAGCTGGAAAAAGCCCACTTCTGCCACCAATTAACGTTCTTGGCTTTTTTTTGTGTAATTTTTTGGGCCATTAGATAATTTTCACTGTGTAGTTTTTGTGTTGTGTTTGGGTCATCTTCCATTGTTTCGTTCTACATTGGCCTCTTGCATATGATTGTCCCTTTCAGTATGTTGAAGGTTCATTTTCTAATCAGATCATTTTGTTACCCTCTGGGTTTCTCCGTAGTTTAAGTTGGTCATATTAGAATTTCTGGCACAATTTCATTAACTTGAGATTTGTCTCTGCAATTTTATTGAATCCAGTGTATCAGTTTATCCAGTTGACTTGAAGTTTTGCTGATCCCAAAAATATGACACTAAATTGTGAGATGAGAATCAAAAGGTATTGTATTGTATCGGAGTAAAGATTGTGTTTTTTTGCATAGTTTGACCTTATACTAAGGTCCAAATTATTTGGGATGTTTTATTTTTAGTAAAGCCTAAGATTTTTGTTATTTTCCCACTAACTAATCCTAGAGGGCACTGTATGTAGGTGTGCCTATCAGTATTTGCTAACAGCAACACTGAAGAAGAAGCCTCGGTGGAGTTAATCCAAAGCGACACAGACAGTGGGGAATTCCACAGAATTAGTGATTTAAAGCGATATGAAGAGTTTAGTTAACTAAACTCAACTAGTCATCTGAATAATTGTTCATTCGTTGCACTAAGAATAATAATAATAATAATAATTGTTTCATGAAGCTAAAAATTGTTAAAGAAGTGAAACGTTCATCCATTATATTCACTCCCTTATTGGCATTTAATCCGTTATTGTTATTTGTCTTTCGGGAAGAGATGTCATTTCTTGTTTCCACATTTTGTTAAATATATTTTTTTCCAAAAGTACAATTTATACATGAGTTTTTTTGGGGTTTTTTTATTTTGCATTTATTTTTTTGCGTGTGTGACTTATACTCTATAACCACTTGTTATCATAAAAGTGTGGTAGTTGTGATCATGATATAATATATAAAACATGCTCCACACGCCTGATAACATCCTGAAATATCAGTGTAAATAAAGTATTTGAATTTCTGCTGAATGTTTTTCATACATTAACTATGGAGACCAAAGTAAGTCCAGATTTTTGACTTAAAGGACTTTTTTCATTTTTTGGTTCGTGTAAAAACAATAGCCATAATAAATTGTACAAAAGATTTTTACATCTGTTTTTTTTTTCTCTTTGAGGTTCAAGGGTCTTTTTTGTGTTTCACCACAAGATGGAACAAAATTAGTTTCTCTGCTCGCCAAATTCACAGCAATGAAGATAAATTATTAGTTAAACTTAAATATGATTTAAAATAAAATGTGCTAAAAATAAACAACATAAACAACAGATTTTTTTTAGATATTGCATGAAATGACAGCTCGGTAAAGTGAATGCTTTCTCGGCTGTTTATTTCCAGCATCTAATTTTCTAAACTCAAACATTTTCAAATGCATGGCCCGGCAGACAGAGTGAAAGGGCTACAAAAATAACAGAGTTGTGTTGAAATTCTAACTACACTGTCAAATCCAATAGCAGAGACCTCGTTTACCATTGTTGCTCTGAGGTCATTTTTAAAAACAAGAGCTGGTAATTATAATCATCACCCTCAAGATGCCACTGAGAGAACTTGACAGGGGAAGCTTAATCTCTGCTGCTTTGATCCAGATTAGAACCAAGCAAATGTTTGCAGGGTTTCGTTGTGGGTCAGCTTTTGTCTTAAGTCTATACATACAGGAGGCTCAGAAGAGGAAATGTGCTTAAAGCTGGAATTGTTAATAAAGTTGATTTTTAGTGGCAATTTTCTTTCTCTAAGCAAAGCGTGGTTACAACTTCCAGTGGATTAAAAGTTAAATGATGTATACTTGTAAAGTGCTTTACTGTCTTCTTAGAAAGCCCAAACTGTCAATCACTAGCGCCAACCTATAACCACCAGAAGCAATGTGGGGTACAGCGTTCTGCCCAAGGACACTTCGACACATGGGCGCACAGAGCGGGAACCGAACCTGAGATGTTTTGATCAGAGGGTGACCGGACCATGGTCGCCCTGAATATTAAAGAGATTACTATATCAAGGGTATTCACATATGTTTAAACTAGGGCTGTCAACGTTAACGTGTTAAATGTTTAAAAATTAACACCTTAATATTTAATAACGCAGATTAATTTACACGTAGAACCAACAGGCTTCCATGGCGTGCGTTGATTTCTGAAAATACACACTTCATCTGGCACTATCCCACTTACAACATGGTCACTTACAAAAGAAAAAAATGTTCTATTGATTTTTAGTTCTTCATTCCTGTTATAGTTTAGGGTTAGGTCACTTTTTCACCAAAAGCAGACTATTTCACACATGGTGCTGCCCGTTGTCACGATAACGATAACACAACAACTCATTATTAAGCTGGCAAGCCTCAACTGCAGTTGCAAAGGAAAGCGACATATATATATATTTATATATGCTGATCGTCGTGATAGGTGCAATAAAGCATCAGTTCAGAGAGAAAGTTCACCTCTTACTGTTTATTTTTGTCCAGATGACGAAGAAAAGGTTTGTTTTTAAGATGTTTGCGCAGTGCTATAGAACAATTGCGCTATGTGACCAGAACGTTCTTTTTTAGGTGTGCAGGTATTTAAGGCCTTATCCTCCAATTCAGAGCAGCCACCAAACTTCGTACCTCCAATCCTGAGCCAGCAATAGTCTTCTTTCCTCCAATCCTGTGCAGCCACAAGTCCTTCTTCACCAATCAGATCACCTGAAAGAAAACATAAGAAACCTACACACATACATAGAGAAACTCACTCCATAATGCACAAAAAAGAAGTGACAATACACAACACTAACACTAGAAAAAAAATCTATATAAATACAAAATGTACACAAATACACAAAAGTAAAAGAACCAGTCATTACAAATAAACCTGTTTCATATGCTGTAGGTCTCATATACGTTGATTTTGCTGAAGCTTTCTTTGGAACAAACTTTTTTTTGCTTCTTTGTGGTAAAAATCTATTTTAAAATGAAGATTTTTCTTTATAGCTCATTGAAAGTCTGATCTTTAAACATTTTATGCCAGAGTCAAGACAGTGCTTGAAACAAGGTTTAAAATAAGCACTTTCTGGCAGATCAGTTGCCTTAGTGCAAAGTCTTCTTGGGGTCTGATCTACCATGCACTTTAAGAGGATGCAATACACTGATGGGTTGATTGCATGTTACGCCCAAAGCCCATCCATCCCCTAATGAGGAGATCAAGGACAAGCCTTTTGCAACTTGGACTAATACAATTTGATCAGGCATTCCCTGTAAGGGAGGAGAGTAGATGGAAAAAGACAAATCGGAGGTGGTCCATTATCTGATGAAGAGGAGCGCTTCTGTCTCATCTGTGTGGTTTCATTCACCAACAGCCTGCTCTAATAAATGAGCGCGTCCATAAACTGCCAAGTCATGTTGCATGCCATTAAACTAGATTTTGTGTTTGCAGATCTAAAATATGAACCTTTGCGATCACACAATTTTGTGTGTTTTGGTTTGATGAAAAATGTTACAGACAGCTCATTGTTTAATGACTTTATCTTCATTGGGATCTAAAGAGAAAAAACAGAGCATTTGCAATTAAGCCGTGGGTTGTATGTGTTAATAATTCAGAGTGACAACTTACTCAGAGTGGTGTGACAACTTCAGCACTTAAGGGGTGAGATGTCACATGTGTGAAAGATATATTTAACACTGTGCAGCTCGGTTCTGACACGCAAAGTAAAGATTTAATGAAAACAAAACATGAACCCACAACTTAATGCTTTCATGTTGTTTGCCATCCCTGCTTTACTTGACTTATTTAGCCAGTGTGGGGTGCTTCACACTGAGCTGCTTGGTCCACGCCTTGCCTCATGTGGCCAGTGTGAGTACTCGTCTAAATTTAAATAAACCCACCTGAAATGGAGATCAAGGAAGCAGGTGTCATTGAGGACTGCCTGGTGGTTGGCACCAGAAGTGGCCTGATCCCATCAAGTGATAAGGCCGTTTCGTATTTACTCTAGATCATGAGTGAGGAACTTTAGGTCACAAAGGCTGGTGTGTCTACACGATTTCCAGATATCCATGCTCTATTTATGCTCGATTACCCGTATCAGTTGTGTCCAGCCAGTTAGGACATGGTAGAGCAGGGTATGTTGGAAAATAACCAGGTATGCAGCCCTTGGTGCCCACTCTTGCTTTAGATCATCCCTTAGGAGTGTGTGGTTCTCTTTGTGTGACCTAGAATGATGTAGTGATGTGAACAGTGTTCACTGCCTTTATCCTAATAGTAGCTGGGATAAACTCCAGCAACCTTCATGATCCTGTATGGGACAGCACGATTGTCAAAAAGGAATAAATGACTGTAGTGTTGAGCAAATGAATAGCAATGAGTAATATTCTCCAAAATCCAAAAAGGTTGCTCAATGCCTTTACTGTAAATGTGATTTCGGAAAGAGCTAAAGCTTTACTCACCTGCACCAGCACAGGGGGCTGATCCTTCAGGGTTTTAGAGGTTTTTGGATTGTTCGGGCCCATGCAGGGTCGTAGGGAGGAGGGGCTAAAAGGGAGCACGGGTGTATCATGCAGATTCGTACGGCCATGTTAAACAAAAAAAATACATGACATTTTTTTTACCTATGGGTTTATAAGCGGTCTACAACTTTGATGTTTCCTGTGGGCCAATTGTGTGCCCCATACACAGCAGACAACTTGGATTCACCCAAAAGGGCAGTTGTGACTAATGACTGAAGGGGTTATCAGCTCACGAAAGACAGACGACTAGCTGGACCGATTTGTTAGTTTCTTTTGGATCAGATCCATAGACTGTATATCACTGGACAGCGTGACCCTCCCCCCATGCATACCAAATAGGAAGTACCTGCTGGCTCCAAGAAGCCAAAATCCTAGACTTCTATTGAGATTTCTATTGAGAAATAGACAGTTATTACTCAGTCATTCTATTTGTCAGAATATACATTCTTGCTCTGATACCTTATTAAAAATTATTGCTAATCATACTTTTTCTTTATCATAAGTTATTAAGTTATGAACTGACCAATCAGATTTCTCAGTAAAAACATGTGGTGCCCGCCGGCCCCCACCTCGAACGTTCAATTGACAGATTCTCCTGAACCCCTTTCAGTGGAAGGGGTGTGGCCTGAACAACCTCAGTCCTGATTGGCGACAGTATTTGCCCTAGAAATATGACTCAGACCGACTCTGACCAATCACTGTTGACTGGCGGTACCCGTATTGCGGAAAACGTATGACTGAATTGGATTCATTTTGCTGGAGCCGGAGGTAAGGCATTTTCAATGGGAGACATCACAACCACTTTGCCATTTTTTACCCACTTGAATAATAATAATTATCTAAGTGCAAAAAGAAGCTTTAAAATAAGCAAGAGAATAATTGTAAAGACTCAAATGGCTTTATTGAAAATTAAGAATAAATCAGAATAAAGTAAAACAACGAAAAGGTATTGTCTCACCTTCCATAAATACAAAAATAATTTAATATTTGCTGCAGAAGAAGGGGTTAAATTTCATCTCCACTAACACTCAAAGTACAGATGATTCTGTGATTAAAAAAGTGCTCTCAAAAATTGAATGATTTCTTTAAACGTGTGGGTTCATAAGCCCCAGAAAAAACCAGAGCTCGTCGACATGATTTGTCGATGCACCCCTGCTTTTCCTATCAGTCCTGTGAGGCAGGAGAAAGGAGCAATGCTGCCTGTTCTTTCTCTTTCCTCATCATCTTTTTTTTTCTCTCAGAGTAACAGTTTCTGTGTTCCTTTATCGCTCTTGTATACTTCTGGAGTTGCGGTATACTGTACTTCAGTGTGTATTTTATTCCACACTTGTGTTCCCATCCGTGCTGGGCATTAAAACCCACATCTATTAATAATATCCGAAGCTCCAAGTGACTGGCACACTCCAGAATTTAAAGCTCCTCTTTGAAGCAAATGACAAGATGTTTGGAACGCCGTCCATCACTGTAGTGGGTGCTTTTGGACAAGTTCTCTTTATTTCCAAATTACAGTCTGTTTGAGTGAGGAAATATTGCTTTGTTTTCAGTAATTAGCTCAGCTATAGAGTAGATTTAAGAGGACTAGTTCGCTTTATCAAAGTAAAATCTAAGAAAAAAAGCCCTTTGTTTACTACCTCTATTGTTGCTCTTTCAGCTCATACTGTTGGACAAATGAGTTCCACGTCAGTCATGCTTCATTCAGAAAAACCCTCAAAAAGCATCATAAGCAAGTTTTTCAAAGCCTCTATTGCATTTTAATTTTGTTATTAATACACAAATATGTTTATTTTTTAAAAGGTATTCACCCTAAAAAGTCATTCAGGGGGTTAGTAAAAATCTCAATTTTTTAAACAGTGTCTTGCCTATAATATTGTAAATGATAGAAAAGAATCATTTTGAGTTGATTATTTCTAAATAAATGACTACATTGTATTTGTTATTTAATCAAGTTTATTTCATAGAATAACATTAGTGCATGCCAGACAATCCCAAATATTTAAAATATACTTGACGTTTGTGTTTATTTCAAGTCAATATAGCTGAAAAAACACTACTGATAGATGTATTCATCAGTGCCTTATGCTGACATTTTTAATGGTAAAATATCATCTTTCATTCATTCATTCATTTTCCAATCCGCTTTATCCCTTTCGGGGTCACGGGGTTGCCTAAGAAAACATAAACAACGAGACTTCAGTGAGGAGGCTGCCAAGGGACTTTAGGGAAAGTGCAAGTTTGGGAAAACGTAGTAAAAAAAAAAAATAAATAATAACAAAAACTAAAATATTTATTTGTCTCAAAAACAACCAAAACTCATAAATAGTTTCATTCATTCTCCAATCCGCTTTATCCCTTTCAGGGTCACAGGGTTGCTGGAGCCTAACCCAGCTACTCATGGGCGAAGGCAGGGGACACCCCTAGACTGGTCGCCAGTCTGTCGCAGGGGCCACAATCACACACCCATGCACACTCACATTCACACCTGGGGACAATTTAGAGTAACCAATTAACCTGTGAAGCATGTTTTTGGATGGTGGGAGGAGGCCGGAGTACCCGGAGAAAACCCACGCATGCACGGGGAGAACATGCAAACTCCACACAGAAAGGTCCCCCAGCCAGGACTTGAACCGGGAACCTTCTTGGTGTGAGGCAGGAGCACTAACCACTGCGCCACCGTGCAGTCCAGGTGACAACCAAAAAAACTAAATTGATGAAACTTCTTTTACACTGACTGCCACCCTTAAAAACTCACTTTAATGAAAATTGTGTTTCTGTTGTTTTTAAATTGTTCTTGTAGCATTTATCTGATAATGGAGAGCATAACGATAATTATGCTTAAAATTGCATTATGATTGATTCTTTACTCAATTCAGTGTCAATCAGCAGCAGACGAAAAAATGCTGTTTGAAAAATAATTTTTTGTAACGTAAAAACTGCTATCAGCTGGTCACATACAGTATACTGTATACTGTACACTGTATACTGTAACATACTGTATACTTGCAGGCAAACAGATCCACGTGCGTCTTAATTTTCCTCATCCGAGCCGGCAATTGGCTCAAAACTGTACGGGTGAATTGCTCCAATTTTGCTCATAATTTTTGTAGCCCCTCCTTCAGAGAAAAATTGACTAGACAAGAAGAAATTTAAAGCAGGAACCCAAGAAAAGAAAGGGATTTTGCAGAGTTTGTTGGAAAAGAAGGAAAAAGAAAAATCTGCAGAGTGAACTTTGCCGTGGAACCCACTTTAGTCCTTATCAGCTTGAAATTATAAGAACTAGAGATTATTATTATTTACACCATGAAAAATAGCATTTTAATGGTGCAGTAGAAAGAGATGGACTTTAAACTGTTTTCTAATGGCTTTGTTGGTCTTGAAACTCTCAGTAAGCTGATGCTCTATGTGCTATATTTTCTTTAACAAAATATACTATCCTCACCTGCCACTTTCTTAGGCACACCTGTCCAACAGCTCATTAACACAAATTTCTAATCAGCTAACCACATGGCAGCAACTTAATGCATTTAGGCATCTAACTATGGTTAAGACGATCTACCGCAGTTCAAATCGAGCATCAGAATGGAGACGAAAGGGGACTTAATCTACTTTGAACGTGGCATGATTGTTGGTGTCAGACGGGCTGGTTTAACCCTCTCCGGGCAGGATCACCTAAACTGTACAATAGAAAATTGGATAAACATTGTTGGTCTTCATTTCTGCTGCTACATTCAGATGGTAGCGTCAACAACATGAAAACATGGATCCATCCTGCCTTGCATCAATGGTTCAGGTGGTGGTGGTGTAATGATATGGGGGATAATTTCTTGGTCCACTTTGGGCCCCTTAGTACCAGTTGAGCATGGTTACCACACCACAACGTACCTGAGTATTGTTGCTGACCATGTCCATCTCTTCAAGGCCACAGTGTACCATCTTCTGATGCTACTTCCAGCAGGATAAGGCGCCATGTCATAAAGCGTAAATCCTCTCAGACTGGTTTCTTGAACATGACAATGAGTTCACTGTAATCAAACCACCTCCACAGTCACCAGATCTCAACCCAGTAGAACACCTTTGGGATGTGGTGGAACAGGAGATCGGCATCATGGATGTGCAGCCGAACAAATGTGCAGCAACTGTGTGATGCTGTCATGTCAATATGCACCAAACTCTCTGAGGAATGTTTCCAGTACTTTGTTGAATTGATGACACCAAAGATTAAGGCAGATCTGATGGCAAAAGGGATTCCAACCCGATACTAGCAATGTGGACCTAAGGTGGAATAACACATCTGTAATACAATCAATCAACAGAGGTTTACATCCATAAAAACATGGCAAACACAGGCATTAAATGTTAGATTACTTGAAAGGGAGTGGGAGGAAGCGAACTTATTTAATCCCACCTCGGCTCGACCATACCATTTACTTTACTTGAGTTATCAACGTCTGGTTCATAACTTATGATCTGATATTTATCCCGTACCAACAGTGATTCGGGTCATTAAGAATCCTTAAGTAACAATAAATCACTTTGTATGTAGATATAACATTATTTTGTAGTTTACAAGTTTGTAATTTTTTTGTTGATAGAATAATAAATACCTTTTGTTTTGTTTGTTTATTTTTTGTTGCTAATATTTCAGACACCTTTCAAAATTGTCTAGCTAGTGTCTTATTTTTTTTGAAACCTTTGAAACCCATGTGGCTTGAATCCCCATTTTTGTCCACATTTTGACTACATGCTTGCTTACCTGGTATCATTTTAATCAGCACAACCTCACCTGTGGGACACTCATTTTATTTTGTCATCTTTCCATGCTGTATTCACACACTAGGCATAAAATCATTCAATAACAGAAAATTCCACCTGGGGAAAAGTCTTACATTTTGCTGTAGGAACACAAAAAAAGTTCAACAAACTATTTTCATGACATGGAATGAAATTTTTAACTGGAACTTCAAAAAACAACAAGGATACATTTCTTAATGTGTATTATATGAGAGAATAAATGTGTTAAACAAACCTATTTGCATTTTTTTAATGAAAATACAAGAAAAAATGACCTTGTGAAGGAATGGATGGAGAGTATACAAATGTAATAAAAAGTTTAGCCTCAAATACAAAAGGAGTATATATTAATATACACCTCATATGACCCAAATCTAAAATCTGTCTAACACAAGAGGCTTTTAGTGCTTATCGGTTTGTTCTGAAACAAACCCGCCCCCGTTCCCCTCCTCATTGTGCTACATCACAAATACCCTTTGTCAAACAGCACTTTTTAATCTGCTCCTGATTCACAATGATTTAAGTAAAGCAAAACACAGAGAATCAAGTCTGAGTTTCATTTTCTTTTTATATGTCCTCCATCATCAGGAAAATGGCACAAAAACATGTTAAAAACACAAAAACATATTTGTTTAATGAAATGGTCATTTGTACTCCACAGAGTGTGAGGAGCAGGGAGGTCTGAAAAAGAACAAGCAGGTATAAAACTGGTGTCCAAACAACTAAAACATCTTTACAGAAGTGTTAAAAAGCTTTATGTGGAGCTGCAGTTTACAACGCCACCTATCACTGCAGCAGCCGCCGTTCTGACAGGATCACCTTTCTGAGAGGACTTGTGAACACGCTTCTCTGCAACCTTAATATCTGTCCCTCTTAGGCTCATAATGATCAACAAGGCACGTAAAAACTCATTAAGTTTTTAGCTGAAAAAGATTAAATCCTAAATATCTGCTAAATTTTTCTCCTCACCGGATGGTGTAGAGCCTAGCAGATAAAAAAGAGAGAGAGAGATGAGAGTGGAAACTTAGCCCAGCGCCATTTAGCTCATTGCTTCCTACTGCCTGGTCCTCTCCAGCATAAATGTCAAGCTCCTGCCAGGATGGATGCGGAACGCTTCTGCTGATGCTTTTGGAGGAGTTCACTGAGCGCTCCTGCTGGAATCATGTTCTCCTTCCCTCGCTGTGGCGCTCCATATTCGTTGGAGGATGGAAGCAATTACCAGCGCCAGCAGCTGAGAGAGGGCCAGACCCCTGCACATCAATCAGCATTTAGTCCACCGGACACTGTGTCTGCCTAGAGGGGGGACAGAGCACCCCCCAGTGGTGGTACACTCCTTAAGCATCCATCCGGATGCCACACAATCTGCAGAAAGATCTGGGCTTCTTGTTCTTGAACTCATTTTTACCATCTAATTGCTGCTTTCATTAGCGGGACACAATGATGTCACGAAAAAAAAGAAGAAGTCCCAATTTAATTTTCGAGGCTGAATGTGAAATGAGTCGGAAAAAGAGACGCACACCATTTGTCATTTAGTTCATGTTAAACCTCGGAGCAGAGACAATTGAAGTTAATGTAGAATGAGGGGGAGAGAGAGGTTACTAAAATGTATGGGGGGGAGATGATTTGGCGTGGAAAATTGATGAGTCATCTTTTGTTCTGAGCATCTGATTGATACAAGAGCTAGAGAGCATTAGCATCAGAGATTGTGAAACTCCTCCTTTCACACTGCACTCACAGGCTTTGTGCGAGTCCTCTGTTGAATGTGAATGTGCCCACTCTAACATCTCCACTGTACTCGTCTCATGAGTACTGCTGCCCCATTATGTCTGTGTTAAAAACTCACTCCCATGAAAATTGTGTATTTTTCACATGTTTTTGTGGTATTTTTTTCTGATAAGGAAGACTGAAAATTGCATTTCTGAGTGTGTCTTATTCAAATTGTTGTGAATTAGGAGCAGATGAAACAATCCAGCTTATCAAAAATCATATTTGTGATGTAGAAAATACGCTGGGTGGGCCAAAAACTCTCAGTTAGGGCTAGAGCCATGTTAATACCTGCAGCAAACAACATTTATACTTGGACGCAATTAAATGACATGCAGGCAATGCAGCAATGTGCATCTTGGGCGCATGTGTTATAAGTGGCCAACATGAATTTCCATCATTTAAGTGGTAAACAAGTAAACTCTTGTAAAAAAAAAAAAAATACTAATAAAAGCATGCAAAATGACCATGAAAAACAGTAGGACTGCCAAAGATAAAGTCCATATAGTGAGGGGAACATTGTACTTTTTTGGGCTATAAAAGTCGCCCCAAGGCACAAGGACCCCACAAAATTCATCTTTAAATTAATTTCTTTCTATTAATTTTTTTAATCACATATAAGTCAGTAAGTAAGAGAAGAAGTCACACCGCAGGCCGAACTATGCCAAAAAAACTATGCAACTTATACACAAAAAAATATGCAACACATGAACTACTATGTTATCTCCTCTGAATGTTGCTCCTCCACTAAGGCGACGCCTTCATCCCAAAAGTTTTTTGGTTGGTCTTTATCAGTAATATCAATTGAAACAAATGTCTGTTTGCCTTTTTTAGTCCACTGATGAGTGGAGCGGAGCGAGGGTGTGCACGCCTCACATTCAGGTCGAACATCAAGGCCAAACTGGAGCGAGATGAAAGAGATAGACGGGGTGCTGTGTCCTGTGACGAATGATTGCTAGATACAACTCAACCCCGAGGGTAAACAAATGAGGCTGATTTGCCATTTGCTGAGAGGATTTGGGGCCTGGATGTGTTGTTGGTGCAGAGAGACAACAAAGTGCTGTGACACCGAGGCCAGCACTCTCTGAACCATGCTTCATACTCGCATAACGCTTGATGAATCCTTTGATTCAGTGATATAATATTTAATTAAAAGGGGGAAGAAGGTGATGCGATGCAAAAATATTCCACCTTTTAACTCTCCTGCATTTGAAACATCAGTGTTGGAGCCAGGTTTCACACTCTGTCGCCGTTCTCTGCAGAGACAAGCCTGCTGCTGCTAAGAAGAATAAAATGAGCTGATGCGATTGGTCCCGAGCGTCGCCATCCCTCACGTCGTCCCTCGATAAATTATTTCTCCTTGTTCTGTTTCCCCTTTTTAAGATCTTACACATTTAACAAAGGAGGAAAGAAGCAGGTAGGCCTCATAAATGTATTGCTCTGGTCTTATAGATAATATCTAAATGTCATTTGATTTTGATTATCTGCCGATAACCAGTCTCGATTTGATACTTTTTGTAGCACATTTACAGGATGAAGGAATGAAATATAATTAATTGAATAAAATCACTTAAATTGTGACGTGTGAAATATCTTAAACTATCAAGTAAAAATAGTGCAGCTGTTAACTAGAAAAGTGAGACGTTTTGGTGACTGTAGCGTTAGCATTTTAAAATCATTAGCAAACATTAGCTAACATCGTTTGCATTAACATAAACATTTTTGATTATATGTGATTCACATCTCCTTAGGGCTGCACGGTGGCGCAGTGGTTAGCGCTCCTGCCTCACAGCAAGAAGGTTCCCGGTTCAAGTCCTGGCTGGGGGACCTTTCTGTGTGGAGTTTGCATGTTCTCCCCGTGCATGCGTGGGTTTTCTCCGGGGACTCCGGCTTCCTCCCACCGTCCAAAAACATGCTTCATAGGTTAATTGGTTACTCTAAATTGTCCCTAGGTGTGAATGTGAGTGTGTATGGGTGTGTGATTGTGGCCCCTGCGACAGACTGGTGACCAGTCCAGGGGTGTACCCTGCCTTCGCCCATGAGTAGCTGGGTTAGGCTCCAGCAACCCCGTGACCCCGAAAGGGATAAAGCGGATTGGAAAATGAATGAAACTATTTATGAGTTTTGGTTGTTTTTGAGACAAATAAATATTTTAGTTTTTGTTATTATTTTTTTTTTTTTTACTACGTTTTCCCAAACTTGCACTTTCCCTAAAGTCCCTTGGCAGCCTCCTCACTGAAGTCTCGTTGTTTATGTTTTCTTAGATTTCCATTTGCGTTAAGACAAACCATAGAGACACCTGCTGTGAGTTTTAAACCGTTTATAAAAATGTTATTGCGCCTGGAAATCAAAATCTGGGAATATCTCGCTGACTTTACCTAACTATTTACTTCCTGCTCCAAATAGTGCTTATTTTGCTGCGTTTTGCGGCAGTAAAATGTCGTGATCTGTTCATGATATGCAGCGATTCTAGTAGAGTATTTTTCTGTAATAATAAACTTGAAATATTTAGCAATGATCATAGTAACAATTAAATAAATACTAGAGTCCTGATTGTGGTACAACACCCAATCATGATTGAGACTAAAACCATGTGATCGTGTCCAATTTCTGATGATTGAATTATGACAAATCTAGTGATTATAGTAATGAGATTAAAGTAAATATCCAATCCAGATTTGGATACTCCATTCAGTTTCGATTGAGTCAAAAACTACGTGATCGGGCCTAATTTCTCATTATGTGATTGGACCGGGACATCCCCACTTACAGACACTGTAAAAGTCAAATTTACCAAAAAAAAATTCAAGTTTTTTTTTTATCTAAAAATTGTCAATTCTGAGAGTAGAATTTCACGGAGCTGAGACAAACCGATGCAAACCGGCTTTCTAACATGTTCTGCCGTGGCGTTTCCTAATTGTTTGGGTTCCCAGTTTCCTCATGTGAGTCACAATGCCTAATGGCCTGACCAAGCTGGCACAGTTGTGGCAGATGGGCAGCTTAATCTTAGTGATACATGTTGAAATGCTGTCTCTTTGATCACAATTTTACCCCCAAAAAACAGGAATACTTGGAAACTGCATCATTTTTTTTAAAGTGGACTAATCATTTCTGTTTCTTCACGGAGGACTTCTTGCTTGCCCAGTTATAAATATATAAAATTGGACTATTTTAGCTGCAACAGCCCAGAAAAACTGTTATCTTAAGCACAGCATGATGCATCTAATGTAACTACATCCATTGACTAGAATAAGTCATTTTAGCACTGAATTTTTTTAAAAGGTCCACAAAATTTGAAAAAGCGTTTTTCTCAATATAGTCCCAGGGTCATCATTGTGTCTTAAACACCTCTCGAATGGTTACCAATCGTGTGTGGAGTATGGCGTCACATCTCTGCCATTAATTGAAGGGCGCGTATTTGATAACTGAGCGAGCGTATCTTACAACTGCACTGCGCAGTCCTAACTGAGCGCGCGCGGGGAGAGCTCTGCGCGCCCGCTCAGTTTCAGGGGGAGTTTTTGTCACTCAGGTGGCGGTAACCTTTCTGGTTGATCTGATTGGCCGAAATTTCTGGTCAAATCCGTGAGGCAATGGGGCGGGGCTTTCTTTTTTTTAATCTGCTTTAATAGAAAAAAAACGGCGGATGAAACGTTGGTGAGAGCTCTGCGCGCGCGCTCAGTTAGGAAATACGCGCCCTTCAATTAATGGCAGAGATGTGACGCCATAGTTGGTTGGGGATTGAAGGACATCTGAAAACAGAAAAGAGCATCTGACACTCTGCACGAATGTCCCACTCCAAACATCTACGATTTATTGTAAAAGCATTCCCCAGTGTTTTTTTTAATTAGGATTATGTCCTTTTTAGCCCCCCAAAAAACTTGCGTTGTTTTCTAGGCCATATTTTTTACAGAGCGGCAGCAGTGCATTAGAAATTCACCCCTGAAATATGGGCGGGTCTCCTGACCCAGAGTGAGCCAGCCCCCTTTACTCTTACACATCTGTTTAGGTGCTCTCCCTCTCACTACCCAATCTGTATGTTTCACCGCTCACCCTGCTTGCGTGAACCATACGTCACTTCCTCTAACACATTTTATGACAGTTATGTTACATGGTAGTGGGTGTTGGGTCACGTCCAGTGATGTTACAACCCATTCTCACTCCCAAGTTATCACATATTAATGCTTGGGTAAGGACCCCTCCGCGTCAAAAATGTACGCTTTCGGTTTCCCCAACTTGTCACTTTTGGCGTGTTGGTTCATCCAATTAAATCAAGGCTCTCCAACCTCCAGGTTGCCAACTGGTACCTGTCTGGTACCAGACCACACTGGTACCCTAACCTTAACCAGGTACCCCAACTCTAACCATATTCCGGTACTGGACCCAGATCGGTACCAGTTCTGGATGCTGTACCAGTTCCAGACGCGGACCGGGTTGGATGCATCCCAAGGTTCATTTGGTACAGCGTCCAACTAAACGATTGGACCCCTGATTTAATCGGAGTTGGGGACACCCAAAGCGTCAAGAAGTGACACAGTGATGCATCAATATGTGACAACTTAAATTAGAATGTGTTGAATGTTAACAACAAGAAAACCTCTTACGATGGTTATAACATTGAAAATGTTTATCATAAAACATCTACTTCAATGTTTAAAAAAACAATAAAAAACAAATGTTAAGGATCAGTACTGCACGATCTTGCACTGGCTTACAAACGGACTACAAATGTTTTCTCATTCTTCTGCTTCGTATGACGGTCAGTTCACTCCCCAAGTTAAGAGCTTAACAGCGCCACTTACTGACACTTCATTAACTCTGTTAACACAGACACCTCATCAATGGCCAAAGCAGCAGCAGCAGCCCGTGACATCTTCTTAGACTAAAATGCTCTCATTTCTCCTATTTTCCCGTTGGCAATATATGAAAAATAAAAACGATCAAATGGAGAGAATGACTCCAAGTCGTGTGGCTGTCGTTCTATCACGTATTGTTGAGATTTTCCATTTTCTGTAATGAAAACAATATATGATAAAACGGTGTTGCATTTAGGCAAAATTCTGTTTTTTTGTATTTGATGTTGTAATCCAGTCAGGAGAAGCTCTCTGTTGTTAAGAAAAACAAATTCCTGAGATCACGGAGTTACTGTTGTGAAATGATAATGCCGTAAAATAGTCGAAGAATGGCGTATGGTTCGCGCTTTGGGGTCAGCAGTGTAACAGATAGAGTTCTGCATGCAGAAAGGGTAGTGACACTCCCACTAGCTTACAGCACCTCACAGCCTCAACATAAGTGCAACACAAATGGTGATTCTCAACAATCTGAATAAAGAAAAACTCGGAAATGAGAAATGAATGAGATGAGATGAATGAGAAAAAGGCTACAACAACATGTTAAAAGCACAAGAAACATAAATATTTTGAGTAGGTCTTTAAATGCTATCAGTCCATTTAAAAAAAAAATTAAAAAATTGAGGTCTATACATATTTTTTTTACAATTCTAATATTGTGTGATTTCTAGGGGAAAAAAATGTCAAAAAATGTACTTTATCCCAGTTTGGATCTTGGATTATCACCTGCTGTCCAGTGAGATGCAAGTTTTAATCCAGATGGAGTTTACTGGACTGGCTACAAAAAGCCATGTTGAGGTCATGCTCTGACTAGTAATGATAAACTGTACTAAAAATAATGGATTGTGGAAACTAAGAAGAGGATTGTCCAAGGGACACATTAAATGTATGAAGACAACATTACAGCTCAACCTCTTCATGCCTGAACTTATTACCAATAATATATATATATATATTTAAAAAATACCGTTTTTATTTTCTTTAAGGTGATGCTAAATTAATTGGAGGCCTGGATTAAATCAACAAAATACAGCGTGATGGGTTATATGAAGTTTCACATATTTGTGGCTCCTTTAAGGGATTTTTGCTAAAACTGATGCAAACATGTATTTTATCCGCAATGTCAGAAAGGATTGAGATATCAGTACAAAATGTATATGTTTTATTGCATGGAATGCACATCAGTGTGAGTTTAGCCCAAAGTAGATGACAAACCATGAATAAGCTTTAACCTCTGCAGGTATCGGATAAATAGTTGTCATCCCAATCCCGCACACTTCCAGGTAATTAAAAAATATAAAGACCTATAGCTGTCCCTTTGCTCTTGCACTCAAACACATCATCATACTTATTCTTACAATCCGCATGCTAAAATAAGCAGCTGTTTAAACTAGATGAGATGTTTTGTTGTCAGAGACTATTTTTGGACAGTTTATGCTAATTCTTTTTGTTTCAACGTAGCTGAAAAAGCTAACTTAATCTCTTTTTTTCTAGTTTTTGTAAATCAAAGTCTATTCTTAGCATCATATTTTTTTAAAATTACCGTGGTTAAGTTGCTTGTTTGTGAAATTCAAGTGTGGATACTAAAAACTAGAATTGAGTGACCATTTGTGAGTAGCTCCTTGGAAGTGTTGTAATTCTCTTCGACATGCTAATAACTAATTCACTGTGAAATCATATTGCATGAAAGCAACACGGGCTGCACGGTGGCGCAGTGGTTAGCGCTCCTGCCTCACAGCAAGAAGGTTCCCGGTTCAAGTCCTGGCTGGGGGACCTTTCTGTGTGGAGTTTGCATGTTCTCCCTGTGCATGCGTGGGTTTTCTCCGGGTACTCCAGCTTCCTCCCACCGTCCACAAACATGCTTCATAGGTTAATTGGTTACTCTAAATTGTCCCTAGGTGTGCATGTGAGTGTGCATGGGTGTGTGTTTGTGGCCCCTGCGACAGACTGGCGACCAGTCCAGGGGTGTACCCTGCCTTCGCCCATGAGTAGCCGGGTTAGGCTCCGGCAACCCCGTGACCCCGAAAGGGATGAAGCGGATTGGAAAATGAATGAATGATGAATGAAAGCAACACCTTTTTCAGTGACTGTCCCTCAAATTTACCAGTCCTCCATATTGAGTGCTAACACAGTTGTGGTGACATTAAATAAATCTTCTTCTGAACTGTTAGCAACCCAACGTGTGAGATGCAAAGTTTGTACCAGTTTTTGTAAAAAAAGGTCTTTGCTTGCTACCTTTGCTGCTCTTATGGTTAGCCAGCTTTACCTTTTAAGAATCATTTTTTTTGTCTTTAAGGCAGGAAAATACTTTAGAAATGTACTAACAAATTCAGGATTGTCTTTTGGACGTTGTATATGAAATAATTCTCACTCTGATAATCTTTTGATCTTTTTAGCTTTAGTCTTTTTGTCTTTGAAATAAAAAAAAACCTGTGTTGTTTTCTAGAACAAAGTTCCTACAGAGCAGCAGACGTTCGTTACAAATTCATCTCTGAGTGCAGCGTAATCCTGCTGTCATTTCCCGTCATACAGAACCTTCATTTACACTCCCTTCAGCTAGCTTACAGCTCCTAACATCCCCAACTTAACATCAGCAAGGCAACAAAAATTGGAATTCACAACAATTCAAATAAAAAATACACATACATTCAATTTTAAGCCTTATTTTCTTCATATGTAACCTCAATCATGAGACAAGTGCGACAAGAACATGTTAAAAACACAAAAAACACCATGTTCTTAGGAGTGGGTGTTTAAGGCTGTGAGTAAAACCTTGTCTGATGGCAGGTCTGTCCTCATTTCCTGGTTAAGGGAAACATGAAACATTGAAACGCTGGGAGAGAGTGACACCAGGGGAGGCAAGGGAACATATCAGTGCCCAGAGAGCTGACCCACAACACATTCACACTTTGCTTGCATTCTGACATGATGCACTCTGGGAAATGTCCCTGATTTGTCTGACTCTCCCTGATGCAGAGAGGATGAGCATGTGAACGTGCAGCGAGCACAGAGGAGACACTGGCTTCTTAGAGAAAACTTTTAAAATAGCATCACCACAGGCACGGGCTCTTTTCACATCCCTTTAAAGCATGACGGGAAGCTGTAAATTATAATGAAGCATCAACAAGAAGTCAGGTTGAATGTACTGAGATGCAGGTTAAACTGCTTTAGGCTTTGTGCTAACAATCCAAACTTTCTAAATAGTAATAATTTAGCTATTCAATAAAATGAGCAGTAAGAATGTTTACTTGAAAACTTCTTGTCTTGTTAGTGGCTAACAGTATTTAAATATGCTTAGAAGGAACTGTTTGCACTGTTAACATACGGATTCTGAAAGCTGAGAAAAACAGCTTGAAATACTTTAATTCTACATACACATCAGGCATGTTATGTGCTTACATGCTTTTAGCATCCAGTAGTATACATTGGACTGACGCTGTCCAATATTAGCGCACCTACTCACAGTTGGAAGAGCTTTGGTGGGAATCATTGAAGCGGTGCAAATGTTGCGAATCTTGCTCCAGACTTTTTCTTTCACAGCTCTTTTCTGATATAATTCCAGTCATATAATTACCAATTTAACATCCAGCAAACAATTAGGTTTAACTGATGTTTTACAAACTAAGTATGTAGCAATAAGCAAGAAACTGAAAAGCAAGCTTCTCCTTTTTATGAAAGGCTGTACATCGCTGTAGTGTTTACCATGGTCGCCTCACATCCTGAAGGCCCCAGATCCTAGCTGGGTCTGTTCTGTGTGGAGTACATGATGGGTTTTCCAGAAACTTCCCACTTTGTCCTTCAGTCCATAAACATGTTTCGTAAGTTTACTGGTAACTCTAGGAAAGAGTCTCTGCATGTAGTTGTTAGTGTGGTTCTGCAAAAGACTGGAGGCCTTTTCAGGCTGTACCCTTTCCTTTGCTCTACAAAAATAGCTGGGATTGGCTCCAGCAACCATCGAAAGCCTAATCTAGATAAAACAGAAAAAGATGATGGATGGCTTGGTGATCCTTGATATCTTTCAAGGTAATTCACTTTGTCAGACAGCTTCTGTTGAAGTGAGTTTGTGATTAAATGGGACAAATAGCAAAGACGAAGCTGTAACTTAAACTCAGACTAAAAGTTTGACTTTGAGACCTTCAGATCTCCCTGGTTTAAATTACATTTTTATATGTATTTTTACTAAATAAAAACTGTATATATGCATTGTTTATTACTGTAATATTGTATTTAAATTTACAACTAATGAAGACTATATTAACTGCCTTAATGACACAAAAATGTGCATAGGGATTGCTTTAGACAGGAACTACTGCACTTGTATCTCCGTTTAAATACATAAACACCTATTGAAGATAAAGGTTACCTTGTGCTTTGCTAAAATTTGCAGCAAGGAGCTTCATCTTTTGTTTATTTTCCTCTCAGCCCAGACACGAAGGCAGAAACAGCTTAGCAGCTGAAAATATGGGACAGGAAATACTAACTGATCAGCCACAGTTGTTGCTGACCACATCAATTTGATGCATAGTTACATTTTAATGGAGGTCAACATCAGGCCATGGCATAAGTTACAGTCTAGGGTCACTACTCCAGGAACTCATTGGAGGCAAAAGCATAAATTGGCTGGAAGGTGTTATTTAGGTGTCAGGAGACTGAGGGACAGATGGCATGTTTATACAGTTGCTATGGCTTAGCAGTTATCCACGGTATAAAGACAAATAAAATGCAGTAAACTAGAACTAAGTGCCCCTGGACTGACTTAAATTTTTTAAATTATGATTGCATTTAATTTGGCAATTTATTAAAAAGTACAGTATGTCTGTCTTTAACTCATTTCCTCCCTAAAAGTACACATCTTGCTAATAAGTCACTTTAAAAAATGCATTTTTATGACATTTAAATCTCTCTCCAAATATCTTTGCGGTCCAAAAGTTTGGTTTCTTCAAAGGGTTAGAACAGGCATGTGGACCAAATGCAGCCTGCATTCAAATGTTCACAGGTTTGCAGGTTCCTGCCCTATAACCAGCAATGTGCAGCTCCAAGCATTTTCTAAGGACTACATTTCTTGATCGTTATTGACTGAGTTATGTTCTAATATCATAACTCTGTGGCAAAAACCTGTGGCTACTTGACCTTCAGAGCATTAGAGACCAAAAGAGAAGAACAGATTTATTTGTTTGGTGATCAAAACCCCACTGAATTACATTACTATTCTTTATTTTCCTATTCACATGGTTTGAATTTAGAAGTTTACAGTGAGCTTTTAATAATAAAATTTATGAAAATTTGTATGTAAACCCAGATTTCATCTTGACAAAAGTTTTTCCTTTTAAAGGCCTTTTTTATTTTAGTTCTGGTCTTCAAAAATGAAATTCACAGTAGTTTTGGTAAAAAAAAAAAAAAAAAAAGGATTTAGATTTTCTTTTGCTCTATGGGAAGAAATGAAAAATACCCCACTGCCAAAATACATAAATAGTTCTGTTTTAATGTTATTGTAAGGGTTCAAAGAAAACAAGCTTATTGGTTGGCCCTCTTGGCAAAAAGTTTGAACACCCCTAGGTTAGGATGTAGACAGGGATCATTAATATTCAGTAGACTAACGTTTTCAACATATTTGTGATAGGATCTCCTACATTGTTCAGTTTGGCCAGTGACCTTTATGATGTGCTTTGGCTTTATAATCTGAGGGAAAGCGGTCGACACAGGCCAGTTTATGATGCCTATTAGCCTTAGAGAACCTGGAAAACCCCTAGGAAACCTGTGAGGATGAACATTTATTATGGTACACTTATCACTGTCCCAAAACAATGAGGCTGGTATGAAAGATAAGGTGTGTGTGCGTGCGTTGCATTTTGATCATTTTAGCACATTTTAAATTTAGAACCTTAAAAAAACCAGAGGTTAATATGGATGATGCTGAATGACGATGAGAGATAAGGGCTGTTCAAACAGGGAACATCCTGGCTTGGAATTGCCTCCACACACGCGCGGTACAGCCGTCATTTCTAACCCGATTAGCTTTACAAGCAGCAATATCCTGAGGAGCAGACGGGGGGTTTTGTTCCACCCATTAGCGGCTTCACAGAATCGAAGCAAAGCAGGAGATTAAGCACAGCGTCTCTAAGAGAATATTTGATGCAGACCCGTTTAATATACATGCTAAACTTAAGCCAGAGTGGCCATAATGGATATCAAATAGAATTTTTCGTCTGTGAAATAAATGATCTAAAATTAGGTCTTCCATGCGCTTATCATTAATCTAAATCAGATACCAGATCAGAAAAGGAACTGGTGTGAGAAAGAACGATGAAGATATATTTCTACCTTTTTCTTTGAAGCTAGCAAGCCTGCATGTGCAGTGAAAAATGTCAGGAAATGCATATGCATTAGTGATGAAGTCAATATATTCTTTGCTGACTCTCAAATATTGGCTTTGGGGAGTAAAGGTAGGAACGAGGCACTGAGGACATCCTTGGGTTTTAAAGCATTTTTGAGAATATAAATCATTAAACACTATCAGATACGTAAACAAACCTGAGTGATGGAGAGGTGATTTAAATAAAACTGGAAGTGGAGATTTTATCTTTAAAATGTAAATACTGTATCTAGTTATGTTGTTTTACATCAGTCAAGAATATCATTTTGATCACTAGAAAATGAACTGAAGAACAGATTATGTCAACATCATGGTGTCGTTGTGGTTACACCGTTGTGCAGTGGTTGGCATTCTTGGCTCACATTGAGCTGTATGGAGTTTGTCTGTTCTCCCTGTGCATTTCCTCCCACAGTCCAAAAACATGCTCCATAGGTTAATCGATGACTATAAATTGTTCTCAGATGTGTATGAGTGTGTGTGGTTGTGTAACCCTTTAACAGTCAGTCAACATGTTCAGGGTGTACCCTGCTTTTGCCCAACTGTTGGACTGGGTTTGCTTTAGCAACCCCATGACCCTGAAAGGGATTCAGCAGGTTCTGAAGACAGATGGAAGGAGCTTGTTTGTGGATTGGATGTAAAAGTGATGTGTTAGTTTGAGGTGTTATCTTGGTCTCTAAACACCAGACCTGAATCCAGTGGAAAGAACACAATGGAACTGTTATTGTGTGAAATGTCAGAAATCCAAATGTTTGTGGAATCCAATTCCTGGATAGTTCAGAACTCTTTCAGCAGCAAAAAAACCAGCTCAACTTTAGACATCCATCCATTTTCTAGACCCACTTCATCCTTGTTGAAGCCACGGGGTTGCTGGATCCTATCCCACATACTGTTGTTACACTCACTGAATGCATATGAGAACTGGAGCGAGTGAGTGTGACATCAACTATAGAAAATTATGTACGTTCTGCGCCAATAAGATCAAGTCATGATACTCGCCTTTTTTTTTTTTTTTTTGCAAAATAGAGGCCGCCATGTAAGTGTAAATAAATAAATGTAAATGAAAAATAAATTAGTATTATCAAGTATGTAAAAAAAAAAAAGTAGCAGAAGCAGAGTAATAATGGCTGAGCATAGCAGCTTTTTTCTCAGGGGAAGTCTATAGAATATTGGCTTCTTGGAACCTGCGGGTGCTTCCTGTCAGGAACGTGAGGGGGGGAGGGATTGCTCAGTCCAGTTCTCACATACAGTCAATGGGTTCTACCTGGACAGGTCACCAGTCTTTTGCAGTCGAACATAGATTTCTAGTTAATATTGGTATTTTAATATAGTTGTACGTTTTCTTTTATTGTCAAACTCTATCTAAACAATTTCTTCTTAATGAGAAGTGAAATTTAGAGGAAATTCATATTTTTTTCTTTTGTTTAGAAACAAATTTTGCACAGTACATCAGTGCTTAGTCAAATCAATATCTGTTTGTATAGAAGCAATGTCTCCATCAAAAACACATATCTGTATATTTGTTACTTTAGAAAAAAAGGTAAAAACCATTACCTTCCTGGGTCAGAACTTTCAAAAAGTGAAATGTTCTCCAAAAATGGCAGCTTTTGCCTTTTTTCTTTTTATTTCTAGTAATGTGACATATACAAATGGCTTTTTGCGTCCCATAAATTCTGCACCTGAAGGATAAGATTTATTTTTCCACATAGAAAAATCCTATTGAACAACTTATAGGAACCCAAAGCACTCAGAACGCTGGATCAGACCTGCTGGGTATTTGCACCTGCACATTCAGTCAAACAGAGGAATAGCGTGTCCTGTGAGATCTGGTCTGCTTGTAAAAAGTATTTCAATACATATGCACTCTGCATGATGTTGACCTGGTTAAACTTTGGTGCTGCTCCATTTCTTTATGCTCTTAACTTTTGCTTTAGATATAAAAATCCTGCACCATATTTTTCCACAAACTTTTAAAGATATTAAACCACTGCATAAATAGGGCTGGAAGAACAGGTGGGAAACTTCAGTAAATGTGAATTTCACAAAGCTTTTAGTTCATTTATTAACAGAAGAGGATAAAGTGTAACTTTTCAGCAGGTCTACTCTCAAAATCTGATCTGACAAAAGGGAAAACGTTTATTAATCTAAAACAAGGTCAGTTTGATGAATCTCACTAATTAAATGTGTTATGGCTGGATAAAGTGTTTCTTTTGATGACATCCTGTCCTCGGAGTGTTCTTTCATTCAAAACCTTAACCTAACGTTTTTTTCCTGCGGAAAAAAGATGTACCAAAGGACAATGGAGTTTTTCTCCACTTCATTTCAAATAAATTTTTAATTAGACACTGCGCATAAGGTTGACTATGTCAAGTAAGGACCTTTTTAGCGGTTGAATAAAAACTAGGAACAAATCTTTCTTCTGCTCAATTTGTGCATCAAATTTGCGTTGGACGCTATTCCAAAGATGTGTTCATAATCTTGATACTTCAGACGGGCATTGGAGGAGATACTGCCTAAAGTTTTCAGTGTCATCATTACATGGAAGCATTGACTGTATATCTCATTTCTAATGCATGGAGGACCGGGATGATGTTGAGCAATCAGGTTTACTTCTTTTGAAGAGCTCTACACAAGCATCGGTATGAGTTAATATGATCGTTCAATACAAGTTTTACTATCTAAAGCTGGAGCTGCATCTCAATGACAGACGCTTTCAGCAGTACTTTTGTCTCTTTGTGACTCAGTTTGACAACTTGACGTGCAGCTGCCAAACCCTGGTACTGTGCCCAACGTTCAAAACACAACACAGGACCTCTGATTGCGTCTGTACATTGACTTAACGTTAAAACTGGACATTCCTGGCACGCAAATTGCACTCGGTTTGAATGCGGCTTGAAACATCTAAGGTTTAGCTCCAGTGTCAAGGTTCTTGAAACTACTGTAATTCACAGACTGTTTACACAATTAACATCAATTCAGCTGATTCTGAAGCGCGGAAAAGTAGCTTGGCACTGATACGCAACACTTTATAGTAGTAAGTGTATACGCAAACAACGTAAACCAGCAGATTCTGATGCTGGCATCTGTAGGAATCACGTTAATTGTGTAAACGTTTGCAGAGTTATAGTAATTCAAAGAGTTTGTGTTATTTCCTGTCACCAGGAACAGCTCCGGTGTTAAAGGGTCAAATATAAACATAAAAAAAAATACTTTCTACATTTATTCACTAACTTTTCAAAATGTTTTAACTTATGTCAAACTTTTTTATTCTAACCATAGGATTAACATTCAAGATAGTAGGAAGTGTTTGAACCATGATGGCTCTGGTGGAACACCATGCTTGAACAGACATCTAGTCAATATTAGAATAGCATTAGGGTTTAGCACTCAAAAGGCGAGTTTTTAGAATAATGGCTTTTATATATGTGCTACACCAGAGTGTACATCACTGGTGTTAAGTTCAAAAATTTTGAGAGAAATCTACTTCTATGCCCTAATTTCACAAAATGTTAGGAATATTTCATGAACGTATCACATACTTTCACCTGAATGTCAAATGTGTAGGTCTTCACTTTCATTAAATTGCTGGTTTCTATGTAAAAACAAAAGTGTGTGTACAACTATGATGACTTCCTCTTTAAGTTACTTATTGGAAATTGAGCCAAATGAAATGGTACAAACTGGACTTGAAGATGGTGAGCAGTGGTGATTTACTCTTACCTACCTTCATGTATGAACCAAGCTTAGATTCTATGACTGCTTGTGTGCAGTACATCCATGTTCCCATGTTTGTCGGCTCATGTTGCATCGCAAAGTAATCCACACTGAACTGTAAAGGGCTCGGGCTTTCATGGTACCTCAATGTTTCAGTGGCAAATGACAAAAATAACCAAAGCAGAGAGACAAAGACGACTTCAGTAAAAATAGCTTGAAGATGGTAGGCGGTAAAAGGGTGTGTGTTCAGATAGGATGAAAAGAACGAGTGGAAAGCGAGAGCGCTGACAGATGCTTGATCGTTGGAGTGCACAAGGCCAAATCCAGCCTTGTTTTTCCACTTCATTCTTCTACATTCTTTCAGATCTGCGTGGCCCATGTCTCCAACATCCCTTTCTTCTGATAATTACTGGGACTTTTTTATTTTAGCAGACGCACTAATGAAACAGATCACAAACAATAGCTAAAAAAAATGGAGATGTGGCTTGTCTCGCACAGTTTTGGAAGTTACCCTTAACGTTCACTCCTGAGGAATGAGATTGTTGACTCCACAGCGGCAGCGGGTCAAAGTGATTATAAACGACATGAGAAGAAATCCTCTGATGTGCCTAAGCTAAACTGCAAGCCGCATAATGCGGATCATCAACCAGAATCTATGAATCCCCAAAATACATGGCGGCAGCTAAGAGTTAGATCAAGCGTGTGCTCTGAGCTGCACAAGCGTGCAGACCCAACACTCCTTTGTGGACCCACCCCGGGAGGGAGCGGAGCCTCTGGGGACGTAATTAGAGGAAATATTTTTTAAGATAAGAAGTCTTTCTGGCTGGATTTGTCTTGCAGTGGATACGGGATTAACTTTACATTACATGGCTTTCTAATCCATAGACACTAAAGCACGAATTAGGATGCATGATTAGCATTTAAGACAGCTATTAGGCGAGAATAATTGTGTAAATCACCTAAAAATGGCTTTTAGTGTTTCCACTGAGTTGTAGCCTGCACCAAGGAGTCCAATTATGCAGAGAAAAAATCTATTAATGGAGATTTTGCAGACTACAAGCAAAAATAAAACACATTTTTAACACTTTCCAGCCGCTATCTGACTTTTACAATTGCTTTTACTATTCTGCTAAAGGCAAATGGGGCCTATTTGATTTCTTTTCAGATTTTAATTCATGTATGCTGCAGTGACTAAAGTTTAGCTCTACCCAAGTCATCTCAACATGCTAGACAATGAATAGGAAAAAAAAGGAACATACTGTAGAAAAGACTCTTATTGCCGCATTGGTTCCAAATATTTCTTGTGTGTTCGCATTATCTTTACCGTGTTAAAGCTGCGTTTGCTC
The DNA here is from genome assembly GCA_036245035.1 of Adrianichthys oophorus. Taxonomy (NCBI): domain Eukaryota; kingdom Metazoa; phylum Chordata; class Actinopteri; order Beloniformes; family Adrianichthyidae; genus Adrianichthys; species Adrianichthys oophorus. Next base: position 17,415,942 of record BSAI01000101.1, on the reverse strand, counting down.
CAAATGTGATTTGCATGTGAAATTTCCATCTGACGCCTCTCTTTCAACACGTGTCAAATTTGTTGATGGACACTGGTCCAAAAATGTGTTCCTAAACTAGACGCTAAAGACGCATGTGGGAGGGGCTACTATCAAAAATTTTTAGTCTCGTCACTACATGGAAGCATTGACTGTAAATCTCACATTAAGTGAATGGAAGACACAGATGATGTTGAGAGATCAGGTTTATTTATTTTGAAGAGCTCTACAAAAGCATCGGTAAGCATATCTTGAGTTGATGAGATCATTCAGAGTACAGTGTAGTATGACGAGGTTCACCATCTACTGCAGGATCTGCATCTGAATGATGGCTACTTTCAGCGGTACTTCCATGTCTCTCTGACCCAGTTTTAATGACTTGCTATCCCGCTTTGGTCTGAGGAGGGAAAAAATCTGAATAAAATTTAAAAAGTCAAATTGAATCCACCTTTGGGGCCATGTATCCCTTGTTTAACCTCCAGTAAAAAGCATTGCATTTTCTAATCCCAGCTGGGATCCTTCTTGGTTGCTGATGTTTGAAAGTGGACTGGAACTAGGCTACACATGCTCCTGCCTCTTTCTTTTTTGGAGAATGTTTGCTTTCAAACTTTTTTCTGGCCCGAGGGTACAACTAACACAGAGGAAACTTTTTACTGACTTTCCTCCCCTCAAAACAGACATCAATGGATTACTCCTTTAAAACTCCTTTTGTTAAGCCCCTCACAAACCTTTTTTGTATTCCTTTATTTCCTCAGAGGAGACTCTTCCAATCTTCCATCTTTATGAATTCAACCTTTTGCTTCATGTTCCTCAAGCTTCTTAGGGATCTTCTAGCGAATGCTCTGTTCTTGCATCAGTATTCCGAAGATGGAACTTGCTCTCCCTCGTACTTCATGATTGCAGATGTCTACACTTTGCCAGTGGCTCCCTGAGGTCCATCCAACCTAGAGTTGCCCCCTATTCCTATGGTCAGATGCACAAAAGGCGTATCTTGGTCCAAACTAAGAGAGAAGTAAATACAGAGCGATTTGATGAGAGAATGTGCTGCATTTTTCACATAGATCCAAGTAAAACTCTCTTAAAATCCTCCTATTTGGAAATGGATTTACAGCGTCATTGGTCGCATAAGCAGCCTTTAGAGCAGTGTGGAGAATAGGTTTAACTTTACTTGCCTTGTGCTACGGACAGCTCAGCCTTTGTATTCTATGTCTATGTAAATGCATGTATGTGCACGTTTTGGGCTTCCAAGTTCAAAACTCTTGTGTTCATGTGTAGCTATGCAGGTTTTTGCGACCGTTTTCAGGCTCTACGTATAAAACACACAGCCACAAATTCAGTTGAACTTTGACCAATCAGGAACTAGGATTTTGTAGTGACAAATGTTTGTAGATAAATGGTGAAGGAGGAATTAATAATTGCTTGTGTCTGGACAGAATTATATGACATTAAGTTTTTCTCAGAATAAAGCTGTGAAAGAAGAAGCCTGAAAAAAGATTTGCCCCACGTTGACATTTGGACCAAGCCTCTTCCAACTGGGAGTACATGCACTAGCATCAGTTTGCAACAGTCCAGTGTGAACACCCTTAGCTAAAAGCGCGTTCAGCATTTAGGACATTATTGTTTTAAAAAAGCTGAACACATTTGAAAAAATGTGTACTTGAAAAGAAAAATGTTAACATAGATTTTAAAAGATGGCCAAGACGAATCTAAAATTTTTAACAAAAACATTACCATAATTCAGAAAATGACAGAAAAAGTCCTGTGGTTTTAGTTTTTAGACAAACCACATTGTTTGTCCAAAAAGAAAAAACCACTTTCCAAAGTAGTTATCGGCGCTACATTTCAAACATATGTCTTTCAAGTTGGATTTTCCAGTAAAAATAAACACGCAAAAAAACATGTTTAATTAAGAATTGCAAAAATAAGATTTGTTATCATTAAAATCACTTGGTTAAACCACTCCTAACCAAAGCATTTTTATAATGAAAGCAGTAAATACATGTTGCTACCTCTATCATAGTTAGAAAAATAACTAAAGACAGAATTTATTGCTAGTTTTGGCTCTTCTTTGGTTTCCCCTAAAAATGTGCAAGTAGTCCCAAACAACCTCAAACTAACAGACTAATTATCCAAACCTAATCAACAAATAAAGCCTAATCCTTTATTATGCCTCTTTGAACAGAAAAAAGAAATTTTCAAACCACTTTATGAATAATGAAAGACACATAAGCAAAAAAAAAAAAATTAGCATTATACTATTACATGTTCATAAATGATTCTGCCACACTAAAGCAAGCATCTAATAATATATTGCCCGCCCTCACCGAAGCATCCAAGTAAAGCAGAGGGCATTTGCAGTGCTCTTGCAGAGGGAGGGTTGTTGATTACGTGCCAAAAGGCTGTGAAATTAACTTGCCTTTCACCTTAAATTCCAAGTGATTCCAGGTTCTGCCACCGAAAAAAATGGATAAAAGTGCAATCATGCAGAAGTGGGCTCTGCACTAAGGTTTGCAGAACGCCGGAGTTTGCGCAGGGACAGAGGGAGAAGAATGTGTCCTGTGGCAAACCGTGTTTAATTACACGCTCAAGAAAAGAATATAAGGGCATCCGTTATATCCACTAACCTGGCAAATATTCAGCTTTAAGGTAAACACAGGGGTACCGGTTATTTTTGACAAATGTGCTCTGGAGAGCCTGAATAAATGTGAAGGGTAAAACCTGGGCCTGGTATGGATTAATATTAATGAATTCAATTTTTTTCTAATTTCAGCTGAAAGCTTAGCTGTAAGTAGGGCTAATGGGTGTATCTGAATAGTTTTTTTGCCCCCCCCCACACAACTTTGTTAAATACAGACATGCTTTATTCAGAAGGGAAGTAAAAGTTCAGAGCATTGCTTGGCTGAATCTGCAGATTGATCTGAGCTAACCTCACATTTACGAATTTAGATGACAAACAACTGTCTGACTTTCCTTTCTCACAGCCTCATCTCCACAGTGTCGGAACTGCTCGTAAAAGTAAAAACTTCAGCGGATAGTTCACGGGGAATTCATGTACTATGCATGGCACTGATGAGAAAACAAAAGCCTTTCTGCCTTTGCTCCCTGCAGTTACCTCTGCAGGTATGGTCTTTCTTTTGTGTTTTCGGCCTTGATGCCTACTTTCACGGTGTACAACTGTTGCAGGTCTTTTTTTTTCTAATAAGGGAGGCGTTGCACCCGGGTGCAGTCAGATTTCATTTCTTTCTGTGGTTGTTGTTTCAGCTTCATCAACCTGTCAATCAACTTTTGACCTGACATGCACACCAAATGGAAAACGCACAGGCACATGAAACACAGGAAAAACAACATGAAGTACAGCAAAGTAAGATTGAAGGAAAAACTTGTTTCAACCTTTCTGCTGCACTCCAGAGAAAAATATGAAGTCTTTTGCCAAAAACAGTTCTTTTTTTATTGGGAATAACCATTACCACAGCTTTAGACCTCATTCAAAAAATTTGGATTTTTTTTTTTCTCAAAATATCCCTAAGAATTATCTGACAAATTGCCAGGTTCATGAAAACCCATTCCAATCATTCCTTTTGAGCAATTTTAAAAGTAGTCTGATGCAGTTTTTAGACAAAATGTGTTGTTTTCTAGTTTCATTAGAAAAGTAGTTCATCAGAAACTAGCCACAGAGTCGTGGACGGGATTGTTGGCACGGAGCAACCCCGCTCCCCACCTACCGTCACCATTACCGAGAGCGCTCTGTTTACATACTCTCCCACTAGCTTTCAGCCCCTCACGTGCCCAACCTAACACTACTGGTGTAACAAAAATGGCGAACAATATCGGAGCTATCCAGTTGTACAGTTTTGAGCCAAATTCAAGCTCAGACGAAGAAAAAATAGATGCACCTGGATCTATTTGTCTGCAAGTGGATGCGTCAGAATGGAGCGGAGCAGGGAGCTTCTACATTAAAAATACAATATTTTTCATAAATAATTTTTTAGTCTGCTTCTGATTCACAACAATTTGAAAAAAAGATAAATTCAGAAGTTACAGTTACCTGTTAGTTACAGGTATTGTGAATATGCTAATGTGGCTAACCTGGCTAATGTATAGCATGTTACAAACAAGTTCTAGAATAAATGTGAGCGCAGTTAATAAAATTGGACTAACTAACGGACTCATCTCTGATTCTCTTGACTCCCTGAATGACAAAGGTTTGAAAAAAAAAAACAATCCTTAAAGATGAGCCCTATAGTGCATAAAATCCAGAAAATGTGTTCAATGTCAGATTATCAGTCGCTTGTAGTTTATAGATTTAGCTCCCAGCCAAGATAAAAATTTCATTAAAAAATTAAATTCCAAAATAAAAGAGAAAAGAGTTTTAAGAGTTTATAAGGAAATAAAGGAATTTGTTACAAAGGTATTTTCATTTATTTGAAGACAATTTGCAACAGAAGGCAGAGCTACCATTCCTATTGCAACCTTATCAAATGAGATGTAATTATTTTTCTGATAATGATTAAATTTTTTTAAAGGTCTTTTGGACTTTTATTGTCTTTTAAAAATGTGTGTTGTTTTGGATTGCTTCTTTTGTCAATCGTATTTCTTCATTTCCTTTTGCGAGTCAAGAACTATTTATCTTAGAACTGAGTTTGCTGTGTCCTGATCATTTTTATCACATCGAAATAACCTACTCCAAATTGTTTGGAAATTGCTCTGAAGTCTTTATTTTTTCATGCCCCCCCTTACTGATGGGCAGCACAAAATAGTTCTCGAAGGTCAGAGTAAATTTGTTTTCACCGCAATTTTACAAAAACACCCCAGAACAGCAAAAGCATGGAGAGTGCCTTCAGTTCACTACACAATACCAGTTTATTTGGACTATTCTTAGTTTAATAAAATCATTCAATAATTCATGCACCACTACTTATCAGAAAATGTATACTTGCATAATTTGCGACCAAGCAGGGGGTTTTAATTGTGTTTTTATAATGGACTAAATTTCATTAAATGTCAACAAGCAATTACGCAGCTCTTTATTTAATGAAAACCACTTCAATCTTAGTAAAAAAAAAATTAAAAAAAACAACTTTATATAGTTTTAATATCTTTTTTTCTGTAACTGTTGCATACTTTCCATTTTAATAACAATAACATAGTAGTTCAACATAAAATAAAAACGTAAAGTAGTTTTCACATGAATTCTTCTGTCACGATCGAGGTAAACATGTTTAAAAATGGGGTAGATGTGGTTAAAGAATTGAACAAAGGTCCTTATACTCCACATAAATATAGACGTCAGTCACTATAACATAATAAATGAAATAATTATGGATTGCCAATTCATACAGAGCTCGTCTTTGTTTTCCATCCCAAGCCTTTTGAGTCTCGACGGCAGCTGGAAGTCACTTCTATTGAAATGCCAAGGTTCTCCTGTGCAACGCGGCAGATTGTTAATTACGACAAGTCTGAAAGAAAATTACTTTATTGATTTGCATCAGGAGAGCAACTCATATAGAGAATACAGAGAGCTGGGCTTGGATTTCACTGATCTCGATACAAAACCGCCTGTGTAGTCCCAGCTGCTCCACGGAGTGTTTTATGTCACTTGTGACAATCCTACCTTTGCCCCCGTGTTGTATGTATTTGCTATGCATCATTGGCATTGGAGTCACTCAGCCTTGGGCCACAGTCCCATCCCCCATGTGGCTGACAGTTCCTGATATGTCGCTCCTGCCTGGTTGGCCATAGCTCTGCTGGGGGAGCTACAAGAGTTCAGCGGAGGTTGCCCATTTGAAAAAAAAAAAGGAGAGAAACACATAAAAAGAGAGGTCATAGACCCAGAACAGGGGTAGCAGGACAAAGGAGGAGAAAATAAAAGGAAACGGTAATGAGTCAAAGCCGGAGCTGGATAGATGGAAGCACTTTGGGCAAATGAAGACATCAGGACTGACACAACTGGCTGAAGTCCAGGTAAAACGAAGAAAGGATAAAGGAGAAGACTTGCTGTATGAGGAATTAACCGAATGGCCTGAGGCATGGCTTCAACAGGCAGCCTGAAGAACTGACAACTGTAGATGAGGCAGAAGACACTGAGGAAAAATGTCAGGCAATCACCTAACGCTGACAACCATAGCCATGGCCACAAAATAAATACATTAAAGAATTGGCTGGAAGATGGAAAGTTTCCTCTGCAATGCACAAGGAGATGGGGCGGCATGGTCATTCAGCAATTTTATTTTATTTTTTTCACATATCAAGGGATTAAATTAAGTCTCAGCAGTCAACATGCGTTGTGGGAGAAATGTGTAATCTTATCAGACTGTCCCCGCTGCTGTGGTGTAATTGTTATGATTTTCACTCAGACATGCAAAACTCCTGACAGCCTGCTGTTGTGCATCTGTCGACAAACACGTACGATCACGCAATGAAAAACACATCATTCACACACCACAGTTCTCATCTGAGCTGCTATGTATATCAGCATAATTAAAAAGTCATCTTCTCCTCATCAAGTTTTAAACGTAACTTGAGGCTCGGATGAAGAACTTGTTTTTCTAAAATGCCAGCTTCCAGCTTATTTGAAATGCTTAGATAAATTCAAGAACCACCAAAAGGTGTTTCACACCCTAAAGGCCTCTGCCTTTTTGTTCAAAGCCTCAACAATGAGATATAACCATCTATGGGTTGTAAAAAAATGACTCATTGCTTCCTTAAAGGTGTGTAAACGCTACAACCAGTTGATGGATTTGGTTTAATTGCACAAAAAATATATACGTCTTCATTTGGTTGGTTTACTTACATGCTACCCTTCCATGAATGTCAATTTTAGGTTGCTTTTACACTGGGATAATCCCTATAGACCTTGCCCAAATAGGCTGATGAAATTCACACCTTGGTTTTATTTGGTTTTCTTTTCCACCTGGCTTTTTCAGAAGCCGTCCAAAGACTGAATTAGACCAAACTAACTGGAAAAGCTAACAGTGTTGTCTGACCAATATGGGGTAAAAAAAACAAAATGAAAGCCAGCTGGTGCTTTTAACCCTTTGATTATCATGTAGTCATAAGGATTTTCACCTTCTCCCTCCACTACATTTGAGCCTTTGTCACATGCACCCATACAAGCTCAACCCCCCCATACGGGTGCATGCTGTGGGTTCTCCAGGCCCATGGAGGGTTATAAAGAGTAACGGAGCGCAGGTGTGTCTTGCAGTTCCCTTGAGACTCGTACGGCCACCTGAGTAAGGTGTGAGTACTGGCCCCTTGCTGACTGGGATGTGCGTTTAATACGCATGTGCCTGTGTAACACCCGGTGGATTCTCACACAAACCCTTTTCTGTTTTATTTCTTAATTTCTAACAGTCAGGATGCATGTAAGCAAATAAGGAGTGTGCACTTATCACATGAACAGCATTAACAGAGCACTAACAAGCTCCTGGCGCAGTTGAAATACAAAAACATGACATGCCCGAGTCTCACCTACTTCACCCTCGCCTGCAACGTACACGTAAAAAACACCAAGTGGTCCACGAAATTGAAATTCTAAGCAGACCACATAAGTGTCCCGTACAGATTTAACCATTTCTCACTCGTAGACTGTTCGTTATCACCTGTAAGGGCAATTGTGACAGAGACTTTGCCCTCTTCCACATTCTAGTAGATATTTTCCAACCTTTTGTGAGTCCTGTTGCTTTAGCTGTGCACAATGGGCTTGTTTAAACACCAAATACATGCCACTTGCATATTTTTTCCTTGCACTCTTCGATTCACCCTCAAGGAAAATCCTGGCTCTCATGGAGGACCAGGGTCCAACTGCTTGGTTTGCAGCTGCGTTTAGGTAAGCTTTTTACCTTTGCCTAAAATCTAGACTTTCTGAACCAACAAACCTTTGGACCAAACCAAACCTGCTGGTGTGAATCCTTCCTTAAAAGCAATCAAGCACAAAGAAAAAGTGCCCAATCCTGCAAGCTCATTACATGACATTGACCTGAGAGACATTTTCAGATAGTTTTCTTTTTTGTGCTTTATACTACAGACCTACGGCATCCACACTATCACAGCACCACACCAATGTTCCCTTGCAAGCCAAAACTAAAGGTGGACCATGATTACACTCAGGGGAGTTTTTACACCTCTCTGAGAAGCAGCTCAACGTAAAATCATCAAGTGAGTAACAGAAACACAAGATTGGATTGCAACGTTGCATCAAAAAATGACCAAAAACTGTTTTATTTGAGAAATGGTGTATTAAAAAAGCATTTTGCTAGTAAAAACAACTCCTCCTTATCAGTGGCTAACACAGTAGTTGAGATATTTCAGGCTGTTATTGCAAGTACCAAGGCTGAACACAAGTAACTCAATGAGCAGATTATCAACCTCCAAAAACCAGATTAGTCTGGAATAGAATATGAGGCTTTCTTTTGGAACAACATTTTTTTATTTTATTTTAAATACAAAGGTGAAACAATGCTATGAAAGATACTAACGAAAAAAAAGTAGAAATCTGATAAGATTTGACCTTTTTTTTTCTCCCCCAGTCAAATCTCAAATTTTGTCAGTTCAATTAATACCAGATAAACGTCTTTATTAATGACTCAATTTAACGTGTTGCTTTTATTTAGAAACCTTTTAAGTATAGATTGGGAGTCAAGGTCAAATAACAATTGCCTCCATTACCTTCCTGATATCAGGCAGCTAATTTGCCAAGGCAGCAGCAGATCAGATAAGCATACTCATAAAGGTCAAAGCTTTTAACATGTTTGATGAGGATATCCCATAAAAGTGAATTTTTCAGCTTCTCAGGACAGATATTGCAGTTGCTGACATGGTACTTTCTTTAAAACAAGTGAGGAAATAAGTGACATAGTAAAACAATAACACCAACAAATGTGAAGATGCCTCCTGGACCTGATCATTTTTTGCTGCCATCTCACATGTGCTGTCCGCTGTGATGAGACTTGGTCATTTTTATGTTATAGAAAAATAAACCTACTGTGTCTCAGTCTAAATGGTATTTTCCAATATCAATCATAATCAGTTTATTTTGTTTTAAAATGATTTTATCATGGTATGGGTTAATTTGATTGACAACTTGCCTCAGACAGATCAATCTGGTCGGATCATAGGAAAAGAAATGGATTTATTGATTAAGTGGATTAATCGCTACACACCTAAGTCCTATGAATGCACTCTCTTCCTCTTTGGCTAGATTTGATGGTGGCGGTTTGGCATTGGACAGAGCCAATGCTATGACTCAACTTGGATGAAAGCAAACCTTTACCAACAGACTGGAATCCTACCTAACTCCCTGTTAGAAATGGAGAACTTAAAACAGTTTGGAGACAATCAACAGCATGAAAGCTGAAGAATACTTTGTTATAGGCTTTAAAACACCTTACGAGGTTTTCAGTTTTCATGAATACTGGTTTAAATAGTGAACATCTTCCAAAGTGCGAGAAATGTTAAGACAGGTTTGTGGACTGCCCCTAACGTAAGGTAAAAACAAAAATATAAACTTCAAAACGCTATTGTGACAGCTTGATTTGGGTTGGTTGTGTTGCAGAGGTAGAGCAGTCAACCTCTGGTCGAATGATCACTGGTTCAGTTCCAGCCTGGCCCGCCTATGTGGCGAAGTGTCCTTGGGCCAGACACTGAATGCCACATTGCAGTGAAGGATGAAAATATTTGTAGTATTTGTGTGGGCTCCCCCCAAAGACATCTAGATTCAGAATAAATCTGTCATCAGCATGTAATTGTAGGGTTACTGATGCCAGTGTATTATCCATCAGTGAACTGAGAAAGGGGAGGGGCTTCAGGCACCTCGGACAAAACCAACAATGGAAATCTGCTTTTTTTTTTTTTCTTCATCTGCTTTCCTCTAAATGACACACCCCTTGCTTCTGAACTTTAAAGCAATAAACAGAAATATTTTGATGACTGATTGCTAATTGCTTTCCCACTTTTTACAAGCGACTGCGCTGCACCACGGTGGCCCGGGTAAAATAACGACACTGGCGGAGACTGGATTAACAAACCAATCATCCGGCATCTCTCCCGTTTCTCTGCCTCTAATGTCATTAAGCGTGATTCAAACACTTTGTTACCATCGACTGGGGAGTAAGGAGGCCTGATTACTCACACACTTTACGCTTTTTATGAGCTTGTGGGTTACTCTTGCCTCTCTAACCCTTTTTCTAACCATTAATCCAGCAAAGTAGGAAAAGCTGAGGTAATTACGTATTGATTGCAGAGAGCAGGTAAAGTATTCAATATGTGGATTTGTTTTTTCATAGGATAAGATTTCTGCCTTTTCTCTTCCGTCAGGTTTGAAATATGAAAATTGCTACTTCTTGTTAAGTTTATGGTGGTCTGTTTTGTGACTCATGAGTCTGAAGAATGGCTCCTTCTGTACGTCCAATGAGTCTTTCATTTCTGTATAAACTATGCATGCGTCCTTGGCTGGTGTAATCCAAATAAAGCCTCTCTGTGGATTGCGCTATAAAACACTGTGTTGACTGATGAGGATGAAGGGATTAAGCGTGTTTCTGATTTATTGGTGAGCAGCTTTACCTGTCCCAAACACTGTTTTATTCAGATAGGTTTGTGCAGCTTCTTTAAATGATCTTATTTGACACCAGAATGACAATGTTCCCACGTTTAACCCATTTTTTCTGTTTATTCAAAAGATATCTTTTCTAGTACGTCTGTATGTTTTCAGAGAGCGTTTCCGATGAGGTCGTTGACATGCTCACCAAACTCGGATAACTAAGTAATCAGATACTTTCAATTTGATTGACTTTTCTCTCCTTTGATTTCTACTGGAGACCAATATACATTACAAACTTTTTGTTGCTTCCTAAACTTCAGCTGATAGATTCTTCACAGACCTGGTACAAAGATTTGGGCAATGTGTCCTAAAAATTCACACAAAATTTGCTTTCTGATTTTAGACATTTTTTTTCTTCCTACTTTTACTTTCTTAACCAAAAATGACAAATAACAGAATAAATATTACCTAAAACACTTTTGTTTTAACATATCCGTTGGGAATTTATCTTAATTTAAAGAGCAACTAATATAATGTTTGATTTTACACAACAATCTTTTTTTGTTCTTTTTTAATTCCCATTTCAAACAAACTTATACAAAGTTATCTGTTTTTTTTGTGGGAGTTCAACAGATTTTGTAGTATGCAGTTTGCTCCTTCAAGTCTAAAGATGCATAACTGAACCAGTTCCGGATAACTCATGAAACTGTTCCTTTTTTAAAAACAAGTTTCTCTTTGATATTTGCCATTTTAACGTCAACGCTTTAGTCAGAGAGGTGGGCTGACCCCACTTTGAACTACAAAAGTCCAAGAAAGCATGCTAGAAAAAATAAAGATCAGAATTTTTACAAAAAGAAATTTTCCTGCAAGGCAAATTCAAATTGATTAATAAATTCAACTTGCTGCTCTGCCCTATGTCCGGCTAATATCCTCAAAACACGATGTTGCCGTCCTCTTTTTATACTCCACTATAAGGAAGTGGAAGTTGCCTAAGTTACGATTGGTCTCACACCTTTATCTGACATCTATATTTTGCCTATTTACACGTGTGCAAATGTGAAAATTTAAAGTAAACCTAAATAAACATTGAAACATTAAAAATGAACTTGATATTTTAGAATCAGAAGGCTGTTAGAAAATAAGGCATTGGCTTATCCGGTTAACTTGTCACTCAAAAATGATGACCAGGCATTTACTGTAACCAGTCTCAATGTTTCGGATTATTTCAGTCAAATTCCAAATTCTGTTCCTTTCATAACCTTGCCCCCACTCCCTTAAATAACTAGAATGTTGGTTTAGCACATTTCTAGTGAAAGTCTTTCTGAAGTTTATTGGTAAATTTCAGACTGTGACAGAATGAGTGGTCTTAATCGAATAGCAGGGTGAGATATATCAACATCAATATATTCAAATTCATAAGTGTGCCAGCAATGCTGCTTAAAAGTAGTAAAACCAAAACCACTAGAATTAATCAAGATACTCAAGGCAATAACACTGTCATTTCTTATTCATACAAAACCTGAGGTGGATGCAGTTTAGTTTTCTCCACTAAAGCTCTCTGCTGAGTTATTTTTCTGTATTTGTAGTACTTAAAGCTCCAAGCAAAAAAAAAAAAAAAAGATTCACAGAAAATCTGCTTTTTAAATCATGTGTTTTATCTGTCTGCAAAAACAAAAAAAAAAAGGTCTATGAGTCTAGTGTTTGTATCATTCAGTGTAAGCATAGTTTCCATGTGTTGGGGGTGTTAAGGTGTCTTTTTTTTTTTTTTTTTTTTTTTTTTTACAGAAACAAGCCAGAGGACAGGACCTGGTCTCTGTGCTCAGTGTAAAGGTAAAATTAATGTGATTTGTTGAGATTAGAAAGCCAAACAGGTCAGGACAGAAATCCAGCCCCCTTTGCATTTGCTACAAGATGTCATTTTGTATTTTTCTCACATCATCTTCATGACTTGTCCCCCTAAAACTTCTATTTAAAAAAATAAAGAAATGGGTTAGTATTGTATTACTTGAAAGACATTACCAGTAATTGGGATTTTTTGTCTTTTTTTTAACTTGTAAAATAAATTAATAAATAAATTATCTTAAATCCTTAGAGTTTGGAGTTTCTTTTTAAAAGCGTAAAATTACTTTGCTATCATTTTTTCCTGAATTTCGTTATGATTAAATGCCACACTGCTAATTTGTATGCAACTCAATAGATATCTTTAGACTTTCTGCCTCGCAGATGAGCCTAATAGGACACTTTTTTGAGAAATCCATATGAAAAATGTCATTTGACCATTTTTTTCTAAAGCCTACGACAATTTTCTCTTTTAATGCTGATCGCTGTTGCCATGACACACAGGCAAATTACCTCATGTTTCCATGAAAGGTCTGAGTAGACAACACACAGGCTTGCAACAGTGTTAAAGATGCTACAGAGCCTATGAGGCCACAAACCCTGATGTATTTGTATTCCCCCCTCTAAGCCTGTGTCTTTATGATCTGGGCAAACACAGCAGCAGCAAAATGAAAGTGACACAGCAGGGAGGGCAATGTTTCCTGCATTACATCCCGCTCTTCATGACATGTTTACGTGTACGCCCGTGGAGCGTGCGCGCCTGTTTGTGTGGGAGTATGCAGATAGAGCGTGAGGAGGCAGCCTGCCTTCTCAGCGTTCCCCACAGAGAACGTGATTAGCTGCTCTCTCCAGGACAGAGACCCCAGCCTGCATCTGTTCCGCCGCTTCCAGACCTTATTGATGAGCTGCCGTTGGCGATGACAAGTTTGCTGTGTGTCATAGCGCGCCTCCTGCAGGAGAGCCTTGGGCAAGAGCAAAAAGAAAGCAAGGATAGATTTTTACTAGCATAGACCATGTGACTCAATCAGTGTGTGGTCTAATTGTTGAATTATAACCAATGTACAGTCTTTTCTTGCATTATTTCAATCAATGTTCAATAAAAATTTTGACCATGCATCGGAGGAATTGAACTTTTTAGACTTTGGACTAATTTGAAACAATTTTTTCGCTTTATCATCTGGACAACAACAAGTGTAAGAGGTGAACTTTCTCTCTGAAATAATGCTTTGTTTAACTTGTGATGTTTAGAGGAGGATTGCTGTAGGCCCTGTGACCTTTACCATGACAACGCATCACACCGCATTTTAAAAGTCTGCTTTTTGTAAAAAAAAAAAAAAAAACACGTTAAATCTAAAATTAAAACAAGATTAAAAAACGAATAACTGATTTAATATTTGTTTTATGGCATATAGTAAGTGGGATAATGCCTCGATCATATGATAACAGATAACTTATCAGGCTTTATCCCTTACATAATAGATAAAAGTTTTATTCTTTCATTCATTTTCCAAACCGCTTTATCCCTGTCGGGGTCACGGGGTTGCCGGAGCCTAACCCGGCTACTCATGGGCGAAGGCAGGGTACACCCCTGGACTGGTCGCCAGTATGTCGCAGGGGAGATAATAGTTTTATTTGATTAAAATTTTGATAAACACAATTAAAAAAATTATACGCTAAATGTTTTGTAATTATTTAATCGCAATTAACAAAATATTTTGACCCCCCTATTGTGGGTTATTTTTAGAACGTGACTCCTGCAATGAACGAGGGAACACTATATACAGTAATAATAAGCCTGTTAGCTGATCCAAGGATAAGGAACAAGCCTGTGAGAATCACAAAGACTAAAAAAGTAAAGATAGGAAATATTAACAAACCAACAAGACCAAGGAACCTCCAGGAGCTCCCTAAAGAACACATGGAAACTCATCAAACCACCCTTAAACCAAACGTTATAGAAAGCATTTAAAACCTTATTTTCAAGCGACCTGGACCTAAATTTAAAAAAGAAAAATCAGATTTCAAAACTTGTTTTAAGTTATCTATAGTAAAGAAAATGGTTCTATTTTTGCCTGCATATGCAAACGTTTCTCTTCCAGAGCATCTGAACTCTGTCTGGGCTTGCGGCCATAGGTCACCATCCAGAAGATCTCTGCCGAAGCCACTTCACTTCACTTTTTCTTTTTTTTTTTTTGTCCGTCCACATAGCATATCTTCCAGCACAGAACAGTCATCTTTTGTGCACTTGTGACTTATCTGGACGCTACTGTCTTCATAGAGGCAAAGATGTTACATCAGCCCGTTGCATGACTCCTTTGTCCTGGAGACAGGTAAGAGAAAAGGCAGCACTACAAAGGAAGGTATAAATCATCTGTCCTTTGTTATTATAATTGAAAAATGCTGGCAGGTTAGGCTGCCGAAACCAGAGACGGGAGCTATGAATGATATCAAGGCTGTTGAGGTGTTCACTTTGGGAAACTAATTTCATGAGTTCACTTGAGCTGACTGTAAGTGCCATAAAAGAAAATTACATTTATGATAGTATCTAGATCAGTTTGATATTTAACAGGTTGAATACAGATTTTGCTCAAATTAAGTGAGATGTCATCATCAAATAAATGAAAAGATTGGGAATAAATGAGTAAAAATTCACCAAAGCCATTAAAATAACAGAAATTCCTCTAAATACAAAGCAATGTTTGAATCTATTACAATTTTACCTTTTAATTCTTTTTTTAAATAAACAATGATCATTCAAAATTAACATTGATTGGACTTTTCTTCATTTTATTTCATTTTTAAAAATAGTTAATAAAAAAATAAAAAATAATAGTATTAATAATAAAATATTAATATTACTATTATTCATACTGAATAAATTATCATTAATATGAAATAATACATCATATTTATTTTATTTTAAAACAGTTTTGTTGCAGAAATGTAAAAGAAAAATGAGCAGACTCTGGGGAAGCCATAACCCTGAAAGGCAATATGGTATAAATGTGTATATTATATTTCATGACACTTTTTCTAAACTTGTTGAGATATTACTCTTGACACTTCTTGGTCACTTTTATCCCTGGAGAAAAATAAAAACTGTATTTCAGATGTGTTTGTCTCACACAGCTTCTTGTTGACTTTCAGCAGCTTGTTCCCTGGAGTGCACTTACAGTAAGAAACGGTGAAACCGGTGAGTGATGTGTGACCCTTCTGTGGCTCCTTTTTCCCTTCCTCAACCAGCCAGTACAGAGCAAATGTATGATTTGGTCGAATTTCAGTTTGAGCCCAAACAAGCCATTACCAAGGGTGTTGGCTTGTGTTACAAACAAGAGAGATGAAAGAGGATCCTAGCTTTCTTGTTAAAGCACAGAAAGAGAAACACACCCCTTTATTTTTAGGAAAATTTGAAGGAATGCATCCAATTTGCCTTCCCTTCCTTCTCTTTGTTAATCGCTAAAAAAACCCCTCAGCTCTCTGGAGGTTGTTCGGTGGACTTCCACGCATCTCCAAAGGCTCCTGGAGCTGTTTATGCACCATAAATCTCCTTCCCAAGCAAAGAAATGTTGAATTTCAGAAATACACGAGCATGTGTGACCCTCAATATTTTGTTGGGTGTGCTTTTTTATGAAGTACCGATAATCATCCCTAAACCAGAAATGAGCCTTAAAAATCAGCTGTCGTGACTTTGAACTTGATGAAACAGAATTACCCAACAACAGGAGATGATCTGGCAACTTTTACACTAGACTCCATGCTACTTTGATTCTGAACCTCTCCCTTCAACTAACTCCTGGACATTTATGTCTAAAAGAATGCAATGTTTACTTGCATCTTAAGCTGCATAAACACAGGGCATTTGGGACAAGTTTTACCCACGCTTTGAACGTGGGTATTGGACCCGCTTGGTGTTCATACAGGTCTGTCACTACCCGGTGGTGGTGCCACATGTACTGTGTTGGTAGAGGTATGGTGGTAAATGTCAAAGCGGTGCTTCCTAATGTAGGAGGCGGACATGCACTAGTACAGAAGGCCCTCCCTGCTTGCCCAGTGTGAACACCATGGCCTAATCGCACTTTTATGAATGTGAGTCAAATTCCCACTGTGTACATAGGGAATGCTCAGCCACCCTGTGAAGGCAGCTCATTTCGACCGCTTGTATTCAGGACCGGTCATGACGCAGCACTCATGTTCAGGTGAGTATTAGAATGACTTGACTTTCTGACTTGGCTCTCTCTTCTTCACAACAGACCGGCACAACGACCACACAACGCCACACCAATCCGCCTATAAATCTCATGCTCAAATCTTCAATTCTAATGTTTTTTTTATTCTGTTAGCTTTCTCTTTACCGGTTTGTGGAGTGCCGTACTGGACTTACAATACTGGTTACCATCCAGTCACAGAGTGGGTGTTGTACTAAATTTCTCTAAACGTATAAAAAAATACACGTATCATAAAAGTTTCTCTTTTTGAACCAAGTTACTTGAAGAAAATCACATTTTCAAAGATGTTTTCTTTACATTTATAAAGATTTGCCTGTAGATGCCAAGGCAAACACAGATAAAAACCCATCCATTTTATTGCTACCTAATGATTTGATAAACACTTTTATTGAGAAGCGTCACGTGTAGAGGTGAAAGCAACTCCTTTCTGGTCAAAGCAAAGCTGTTGCATTTGTGTTTGTTTTCCAGGCACACTATGCAACAGTGACTCCAAAGCTTGTCACTTTAGGAACAAACGGCAGGAAAAGAGCGTGCACGAGTAGTCAAGGTCCTCTCTGCCCTCGTGGCTGCTCACTGATCGCCAATGATAAATGGCTGAACATGGCCAAAGCCTCATTTGGCTCTCATGGCATCAGGTGATACAAGTGGAGCCCTTGTCAGGGATGGAGTGTGCTCTGCTCGGCAAGGACAAGGCCTTACACCCACAGAGAGGAGAATGGATTTAATATTCACTGCAGGCAGGCTGCTAACTCATTGGGAGATGGAAGAAGTGGAAGCAATATGCCAAAAAGCAGGAATTTAAAAAGAAGGATTGCAGGTGGAACTGCAGTTTTTATTTATAGCGTAGGTCATCATGAAGCTTGGTGTTAAACCTGCTTACCTGGAACTCCTATTTACCTGAACTGATTAAAGTGTCTGGCATCAAAGGGACTGGGATCATCATCTCAAAAAGTGGACAAAAAGTAGAATGAATAGACACCTCTAATTATTTTCAATCAGTTTATGTCTTAGTTACAACTGCCCTTACGGGTGGATATGGGGTACGCAGGTGGCCCGCACAAAATATCAAAGATGTAGAGCGCTTGATGAACCCTTTGAATGAAAATGTTTATGTGCATTTGGGGGTGACGGGTCAGAGCGAACACTTATACAACACATTAGGCTAAGTAATTAACAATTATCACACACATGTTCCTGATGCCCTTTAAGGTGGCCACACAAGCCGTAAAGGAACTGCGAGACACACCTGTGCTCACCTACAGCCTTAGTCACATGGACCCATACGGGTCAAACCCCGTACAGGTGCCGCAGGTTTTTGGGTTGTCCGGGCCCATAGAGAACTGTAGACATGTGTGACAGGATCTTAAGAGGTGTGTCTTACAGTTCCCTTGAGGCTCATGTGTCCACCTCATTAAAACTGAACGTACCATTATTGTGCGTGCGGTAAGTGCATTGTGAAATATTGTTAAGGATAATGTAAAATACACACACTTATGCTGCACAGTTCCCTTTATGAGGCTGAGAATCCAGTAACCATCACTACTCCAGCTGAGGAGTTGGCTGACACTTGGGGTTTGCACGTGATGCGTAAGATGCCTGTAGGTCACCCCCACAAACTACACACTGATTGTCTAATTTCTTCATTTCTAACAGCCAGATTATGTGCAAAAGAAGGCGCAACGACACTTACAACTTGAACAGCTCTAAGGGGCTTCCTGTGTAGTGAACAGGACTCAAGGAGGTTGAAAAAAAGGAAAAAATCAGTACAACACACCTCCGTCTCACCGACTTCACCCTTTCTTACCCTTCCCTGTTGTTTAACCTGATTACAACCTGATGCCCGCAGCATGCCCATAGAAAAAAAATTGCATGAACATTTTATCCTTACGGGCTCATAAGGTTGTTTACGCTCTTAATATTTTGTACGGATGACCTACATGCCCCGCATAGATTTACCCATTTTCACCTTTATGTACCCATAAGGACAGTTTTGACTGAAAACTTTAAGTATTTGACCCTCTACGGGCCTGGACAACCCAAAAACTCCACATCACCCGTAGAGGTCAACCCTCTGTACCAGTGCATGTGACTATGGCATTAGGAATGTGTGAGGACTTCAACAAGGGAGCATTTTGTAATCGAGCAGGCAGTTTGCAAATGCTCACCTTACTGAATATAACATGCAGCCTCTGCCATAATTTATGATTTAGCTTCATCTAAAGACAGTGAACAGCAGCCTCAAAGGAAATTCCACTGTCGGGTGCCTTCAGTTCTAATATCACACTCTGCACCTTCAACTCTGTCTCCTCATCTCCAAAACTAATAAAGCTGCATTTGCATGCATGCTAGCAACACTATGTGATTTGCTTATTTACCCCTCTTCTAAAATAAATCTTCAAAACAATTGCTTTGTCATCGCAAGTTTATTTTTGGTCGTGTCATAAAGGGGAAAAAACATTTTTCTTTGCGGGGCTGGAGGAAACAAAAGAGAAATCTCAGCTATCAAAACAGCATGAATGTTCAAAAGTACAAATGTGATCATTGCCAAAACTTTGAGCTGTTTTTACAAAATGTGAGACGATGTACGAGTTTGTCCAAATCCTTCTTTGAAGAGAAATGTCAGCTGATTAAAATGTTCTTTTTTGAGCACCAGGGTTCAGGCTTTTAAGTCACAATGGGGTTCAGAAAAAGAAAAAGATCAGAGGCACCCGTGAGGTAAATAACTATTTTTGTTCAAAAAAGAGGAAGAAAAAACTAAGCAAAGACACTTTTCAGGCAGAAAACTCTAAATAAAAAAAACACTAAACACTTTAGGATTAAAAGCAAAGGTATCAACGGAAACTAACAATAGAGAGTTTGAAGGCACAGTGGGAAGTCTGGGGAAAACAACAAAAACTTCATTTTTTGCTGTAACTCTTGCTTTAACTCTACAAAAGCGGAATTTAAAAAACCATCGACCAGTAATATATGAAGAGATTATTTATTTTCTATTGTTTCAGTGAAGCAAAAATGCAGCAGCTTTGAGATTTTTTTCACAAAAATAAACAAAACCATTAGTTGCACCAATATTAGGGAAAAAATAAACTGCATCCACTACCTTCTGGTGTAAAATTCCTTGAAAAACAACAACAGACAGCTTTCTTGCAATCCTTTAACACCCAAGATGTTGCCGGCGACACCTAAATAGCATAAAAAACACACGCTCTTTTACTTATCGGAACTGTTCGACTGTTTCCATGAATCAGCTGATTCTGACAAGTAGAAACAAGCCCGACAATCAAACGTTTTGACACTGTGGACCACTGTGCACTTCTCCACAAGCACAGAGGGAGGAACCAAACTGACTGGAGCCAGAAGAATTTGCAGAAAGAAAAAACATATATCGCACACCCTGAAAACCAACCCTATGACTGAATCTTTGATTCCAATTTGCTTCAAATCTTCTCTTCATGCTTCTTTTTTGTGATTTGTGCTCACTTCTATTGTCATTTTCTTTCCACTTAATCCTTTTTTTTTTTTTTTTAAACTTGTCCTGTCGAACAGCTGGGCAAACAGATATGAGCTGAGAGCCTCTTGTATTAGACAGATTTTACTCTTACAATCGGGGGTTATAAATCATAGCGAACACAAAATGTATGTTGGTATAAGCCCCTTTTGTAATTGAAACCAAACTTTATTAATATGGATTTTTTTTTTTTTTTTGTGTGTGTCTTTTTTGTTGGACCGGACGGAAAAGGAAAGGGGGAAAAGGAGAGAGTTGGGGGGGGGGATTATAGAAGTTAGAGAAGGACTACTGTGAAGGGAAGGTAGAGTTGTTAATCTACAGGCAACAAAATGCTGGAGCTTATACCCATTGCAATAGTGAGTGTTGGTCTAAAATGGGCAGGGCCTGTCCACACACTCAGCTGTTACATACCTGCCGGCTCCAAGAGTGTTCACAAACTTGTCCACATCCAGTTCACACGCACACTTGTGCATACCAACCAACACATGTAAAGCATTACATTCTGTCACGCACACTATTCGAAGGTGTAAAGGTGAGCTGACGCCTGTGCTCAGGTGAATGTTATGTTAAGCTGAAGTGGATGATGGAATGCACAAAAAAGGAGGGAGAACCCCCAGCCATCCCCACACCAAGACACCCGCCGAGGCAGCAGCGCCGACCAGGGCCCGCCCCCGCACCCATACTGTGGGGTCAATGGAGGAGATCCACCCGCCAGGCAGCCCAGCCAAGCACCCAGACCAGGGCCCGCAGGACAGCCACACGGGCCCCCAACACCCGAGCGCAGTGAGGTACGGAAGCGCAGAGCGCAAGGCCCAGCCCAGTCAGGAGAGCAGCCCTCCCACCGCGCCAGGTGGCCCAGCGCGGGGCCCCACCCCCGAGAGCCCCACCACCCCAGACAAGCCGCCCACCACCACCCAGGAGTTCTGGGCATCCCCCCACCCCAGCCCCGGGTACGAGCCCGGGCCCCCCACGGGAGACCCGCTCCAAAGCTCCAGGCAGCTGCGGAAATCCAGAAGAGAGCACGATGGGGGTCAGCTACCCCCATCTAGAAAAGGGATGACCAAGAGAAGTGGGGGTCCCCAAAGGTGTACATTGCCTGACCAGGCTCTCCTAATGTTGTGACCCAGAAGGGGCTCGGCACCCGAGGGTAAGGGCCAGAACCCGCACCACAAGGACACAGACACCCTCCAGGCTCAGATGGAATATGATCCCCCGCTCATGGACTTGCCAGAGGACAAAGGGATCCCTCTCCCTGCGTGGGGAGGGGGCCGCCGGGCCCAGGAGGCCGACCCCCAGGAGACAAGGCCACCGCTGCTGAAGGCCCTGTTCCCTCTACCAGGGATGGGGTAGGGGACCGAAGATCAGTAGTCCCACCTTCCTTGTGTAATGTATTTGTGTGTGTGTTGAGGTGTGTTTCTTGTGGTTGAAGGGTGTGTGTAATAAAGGGTGCAGTTAAAATTGGCGAGCAGGGCACTGAGGACATCTCCTGATTGCTTACAGGGATGTCCAATCGCCCTCTCACCAAGGAGCCCTAAATGTCTACGGTGCAATTAAAATTGGAGGGTAGAGCACTGAGAGGACATCTCCTGCTTGCTGGCAGTGATGTCCTAGCACCCCCCACCAAGGATCCTACGTGTCTAAGGTGCATTTAAAACCAAGAGAAGGGGGCGAAACTGTGCGGAGACCATGGGAGGGGGGGACCACTGCCAAGTGGCTCGGCCCCTCGAGATATTCCGCAAGCACGCCCCCCCTTCCAACCTAATAAGTGGTCGTATGAGGAAGGAGGGAAGGTCGGGGACAGCTACCAAACTGACCCCTGATGATGAAACAACCGTGTCCCGAAAGTGAGGTGAAGAATCTGTGAAAGAAGGAGGATTCATCAGCATTGGGACCATAGATACTGGCTATACAGAAATCTTTATTCTGAAATGATATGTTAATAATTCCAAATCTGCCTTCTGGATCAACAATTGTGTTCTTATGAGTAAATGTAATATTTTTATTAATCAAAATAGCAACTCCTCTTTGTTTGGAGTTGTAACTAGCTGAGTAGATGAATGGGAATTGTGAGCAGCACAGGAGATGATCAGCTGATCTGGATAAGTGGGTCTCCTGCAGTAAAACTAGATCTGCTTTTAGATCATTCAGATGGTTGAAAACTTTCAGCCTCTTTGGCCCAGAGCCAAGTCCACGCACATTCCAGCTAAAGATGAAAGGGGAGAGAAATAACTGATTTGACGAGATGGAGGTGTGGATGATTGATGAGCTGATTTTCCATTAATTTAAATGATTTTAGTTGGTTTCATAAGCGCATTATGGAGGTTCAGATCGCAGCATCTGAGGGTCTTCAGCGCAGCCACGGGGTGATCTCGGGGTCCCGAAAGAGCCGTCCATCAATGAAGAGTTTGTCTACAGAAACTACAGCTCGAGACCCGGCGGTGAGGTGCTTCCTCCTCAGCGGGAAAAGGATCTTCCTGCGCCGGAGGATCTCCGCCGGGAACTGGTCGTTGACGCTGAAGTGTGTTCCCTTCAGCTCCCGGCCGCGGCTCCTCACCAGCTCCTTCTGTTTGTAATGCTCGAACTTAGCCACTATGGGTCTCGGACGCTGGTTATCAGACCTCCTTCCTCCGAGTCGGTGCACTCTATGGAAGGAGATCTTCTGGACCTCCTCCTTGGGGAGCTTCAGTTGGACCTCCATGAAGGACTTCACCGTGGCCTCCGGGTCTTCTCCCGCCTCCTCTGGAATCCCAGAGATGACCAGGTTGTCCCTCATGCTCCTCGCCTGAAGATCCAGGAGGGTTTCCTTGATGGAGCGGTTCTCCTCAGAGAGACAAGCGGTGTCGCTGCTCAGAGTCTGGACGGTCTCTCTGAGGGCCTGGTTCTCCTGCAGCTCCTGCACCTGCTGCTGGCTGAACTCCAGGGACTCTCGCAGGCCTTGGAACTCTTTATGGAGAATCTCCAGCAGGTTCAGGCGGCAATCAAGGCTGGAGAGCTTCTTATCAATCGACTCCAGGATCTCGCTGATGCCGCTGCCTGGAGAAGAGGCGGCCCCGGGAGAGTCTTCAGGACGGCCACGTTTGGAGGAAGGAGTGGTGGTGTTTGTCTTCCCCATGACGAAGGTATTATAACACTCGTCTATGAAGCTCTCCAGGTCCTCCAGGCTGTCAAGGACTTAATAATCTTTTTAGAGGTTTAATGAATATTGTTATAATTATGACTTATATGGCGGAAAAAGAAAAGCAGACGGAAATGTTTGTTCAACCGCTTTTCGCGCCGCCAAGTTGACTCACCATACACGTCTCGTCGACTCTCGCGATACTCACAGCATCTCACGCCTTAATCTTTTCTTGTTATTCAATTCATTGAATAAATAGGTTACGGTTTTCATTTCCACACGCCTCCTTTCATGTCCTACATTGTGAGTTCCACCCATAACATCAAGAGAAGCTCATCCAATTCAAGCAATGAAAATATGTTGTTGTTTTTTTCCTTCCCTCCAGCTGGTAGAAACCATGTAATGTCAGACCAAAATAAAGAAGAGTTCTGTTTAACATACTGTACACCATCTATGATGATTACAATAATTATCCTTTTAAGCTTTAGGCTTTCCTGTAATTATTCAGTCCAGTATTAATGTCAATATGTCAAGGTTCTAATTTACCTCCTGTCACTACATTGCAGCTTGCCAAATATTAGCCATCTGGCACGGCAGCGTGTGGGGGCACAAATCGATTTAATCTGTATGCTAAAGAGATGATTATAAATTATGTCTAATAGCAATCTCCTGAAGCTTTGGTGATTTCCATAACTCATTATATTGTAGGCTTAATAGCTGCAAACATTCCTCTTCATGGAGTATATGCATCCGTCAAACATATTCATATTTAAAGGATGTACGGTTCTCCTTAATTATTTTTTTCTATTACTATTTTCTTAGTCTAACAAATGACATAAATCTACGTTAAATCTAAAATCTGCTCAGGTTTGCTGGGTATCTAAGATTTACCCAGAAGGAGCAAGAAAACCGATATGCTACGTTCACACTTCATTGACTTATAAATGATGCCATCCAAACAACCCCATGAAGTCGGCGTCCCTGATTGGTCAAAGTTGAACTGGCTAAACTTTTAATGTGTGTTCAAAGGCTATGCGTTTTGTATGTAGAGCCCAAAAACATACTTAAAAACTTGAGTAGCGATAAGCACAAGAGTTTTAAACACGGAAGCCCAAAACGCTCAAATATGTAATATGAAATGAAATATACAGTAAATACTGCCCAATGCATTACATTACACATATTTTGAGTTGCAAAAATAGCTAATAAGTCACAATTGCTCTTACAGGTGGTTACAAGTCGTCTGTACGGGGTACGCAGGTGGCCCACATGAAATATCAAAGTTGTAGACTGCTTGGTAAGCCCATAGAGCGAAAACGCAACTGCATCACAAGGGCTGCGTGACCTTACTAATGACTATTAGAGAGTGGCGTAAGGGGACTGTATGACAGTGTCCTCTCTACGTCATAAGTACATGCAATGAATACAGTGAATACAAATACTTGCTAAATCCTACTATGCACATTTCGGCAAACGTTGGTTATTTTTTGATTGTAACTCCGGCCAATGTACTTCATGATACACTTATCACACGGAGGACAATCGTACAATCCATTTTCAACAAAGCTCAAGGGAATTGAAAGATAGACCTGAGGTTCCCTCTTGAATCAGCCGCTCTTCTACAAGCCTGGACATCCCAAAAAACTCCCAGCACCCACACGGGTTGAACCCAGTGCATCTAAATGTATCCTAATGTCACTTCAGCGATGGCTTAAGACAAGTAAATTGAAAACCTTTTACTTAGATTTTTATTAGCGGATATACAAACTACGTCGTTGATACTCCAGGAGTACATTTAGATAAACTCCTTCATTATTAGAGTGAAGATCTTGATTTCTTATGATGCCCTGCTTCTAACTGAAAATATAGACCAGAGAGAGGTGTATAGAAATAAAAGGACAAAGCATGAGAGACTGAAACAATAAATTACTAAAAAAACCAAAGGAGTAAAAGAGAAAATAATAAAATATACATTAAAAGTTGTATGAGGACTTACACTATCTTTTGCCTATAATAATAGCCATACACACAATTGCGAATGCATCGTGATCATAAATGCCTACAAAACCAAAACATCTAGAAAATTACAAATAAGCACACATGCATGCAGTACATATAACCAGACATATATTCACACAACACACAATACAATATCAAACTTGAGCCATTATAAATATGAGTTTTTCCCCTGCATTCTGTATATCATAAATATTAAAGCATATTTCCCAAATGTGTTCAGAAAAGAGTGAGCGGGCTTGTGCGGGTTTGTGTGGATGATTGTTTGTTTTCTGGAATTTGGGTTTCTGACATGTGTAGAAATTTGCACAAATGGCTTATTTCACCTAACAAAACCTGCCTAATCTGCATAAGAAACAAACTGAATTAAAAAGACTTGATTGTGATTATTTTTATAGTTTTGTGCTTTTTGATTTAAAAAAAAATATTTTGAGAGTAGGAGTGGCGTTTTGATTTTCTTTTAAGGTCAATGTTTTTACATAAAACTTTTACTTAATAAGTTGGAATAATATTAGCATTGTTGATTATCTAATAAATTAATCAATGAAACTATCTTAGTATTTGCAGAAAAGTGCAACAGAAAATACATGATAAAACATTCAGGCCAAATCATTTACTAAAAAACTACTTTAATTCCCAATTAACCTTTACAAATTTTTGAATTATAAGTGGTATACAGTGTAGTTTTGTTGAGGCTGTCAGTATTCTCTAAAGAGTGTGTTTGACTGAAAGCAGGTATGATGGGGCATAATGCTACGTTTACACCGGGCATGTGATTCTAATACAAGAACACATTGATCACACTGGATTGTCGCTACCCGATGCTAAAACATGTACTCACACTTGGAAGAGAAATGTCAAAGCGGTGCAAATCTCGTGAATCTTGCTCCAGGCTTTTTCTTTCACAGTTCCATTCCAATATACTGTATACTTGGTGCCAGATAACTTCAACAGGGCACAAACTGCAATTAATAGTTTCTCCTTTATGATCTATTTTCAAATAGTTGGCCTTTCAGTGAATAAAAAAGAGTGATACCCACACGTATGTCATTACTAAATCTGAGTCCCTGATTGGTCAAAGTTCAGGTGGTTTAACTTTCAACTCACGTTCAGTGGTCGCATGTTTTGGAGCCCAAAAACGAACTTAAAACCTTGTGTAGTGGCACATGAACGCCCATCTACATGCTTTTACCTTGACTTTTAATTGGACGCGTGTTGCAGAGGGCGGAGTGAAGTCGGCATAATGTGTGACAGAGAGCGCCATGTCTTTCTGGACTCGTTTTTAAAATATTGTAATCATTTAAGGACAAAGAAAGCGTGACAGTTGCTGCAACCCACGCTCCTGCCTTCAGTTTTACCGTCCACTGCTGCTGTCTCTCTGACAGGAAGTGTTTTGAGGCTGTCAGTGACACTGGATTGGCAGGTGGAAAAATATCTGTGTGTGTGCAGGGAGATGTGTGAGCAGGATGATTGGCAGCTTAGTGTCTACATGAAGGACCACTGAAATGTCACTCTGACTTGATGGTTGGTATGTGCAGAATTGATGTACAGTTCTTAGCGTCTAAGTAAACATTCATAACAATTTTTTACCCGATTCACAAATTAATCTTCATTTATTAACTTTATTCTTAATCATAGTGTTAACTGTTTCTTTTAGGATTAAGATTATCCTGTTTGGACAGATTAGACAGCTTCTCTTTGAAGAAGTCAAATCTCTAAAATCCTAATGTGGTGTTGCAGTAAAAATTGAGACTCAAACGCAGAGACTTAATTTATGTCAAGACTGTTTTATTTCTGCTTTAAAACCATAAAAGATGATAAACCAAATAATGTATCTCACATTAAACTCTAAATAAAGGCCATATTTTGGAATCTCTGTCTCCACATGTCCCAGGAACAGGAATTCTCCTTTACATTTTATGAGCAAGTTCAGAACAAAGCAGAGTCATCAGCAAATGACGACCCAATGTGGGACAATCGTTAAAAACTCTCAGCCAATCCAAGAAAAGGCAGGATTCTTATGTTTTTGAACTTTTGAAGCAGCACACTCAAATTTATCACACATCCGGTGAATTTCCGGACTGAAGTTTTAAGAATTTGTGCTGTTTACCAAGTAACCACTAAGCATGATGGTCCTCATATAGATAGAAAGAAATTACATCCTAGTCCACAAAACTTAATTATCCACATAGGTGGTTATAGATTATAACATTATTAACTGTAAGAATATGTGACCTCACTTTTTTGATGGACGTTTACTCCACCCAATTCAACAGTATTTCCAAAAAAGAAAACGGCGGTAGAATCAAATGAAAATCCATCAATAAACCAAAATGATTATGGGAATTTTATACAACTACCCACAGTTCCCCTTCATGAAATGGGTTTTTGAAACAAGGATGTAGATACATTTATTTTTGGGGGTAAAGTTGTCATTTTTTTATCAATGGGATCAAGTAGAAATCAGTCTTTTCTGAACCAGCCTCAAGTGGTCGTTTGAGGAACTGCAACATCTGGTACTTTTGGCCAGGCCGGCTCTTCAAGGGGTGGAATAAAAATACATAGCACCTATAACAACAAGTGCATGTTTTGGAACTTGCTGGTCTTTTGACTGACAGGTGGATCAAAGTTTAAAACATTGTTAATGGGTGTGTTCCAACAACTGCGAACATTGTTCTGCCTTTTTTAAAGTTTTAGAAAAATGTAGAAATTTTGTAATTTCTGAAATAGTGGCATTAACTGACATCGTAAATAATTACAAACACAATAACAAACACACTTCAATCAGTACAATCCAATCCAATGATTTACGTGACTGCACCTTGTGTTTGTCTCTTAAGGTAAAGCATTATTTAAAAAAATATTGCAAAGAACACAAGGGAAAAAACCTTTGTAGCGTCTGAAGCTACATACACATCAGGCATGTGTGGCGCATTGAAGAACTTGCTCAATCAGCATTCTTGAACATGCTTTTAGCATACGGTTTTAAGAACACTGTCGCTACCCGATACCACTGCATGTCCACCACTTCTAGACAGAGGAGGCTTGATACGAAACGTCTAAGCGGAGAATCTGCGAGAAAAGCGAATCTTGCTCCAGGATTTTTCTTTCACAGCTCTGTTCTGATATAAGAAAGACTTCCAGGCACAAATCGCAGTGATGCGTGAATGCAAGCGTTTTAAACGCAGAAGCCTGAAACGCCCATGCATTCACATAGGCTTTTTATAGCAAACAGTAGCTCAAACATGCCTTTCCGAGCCCAATGTGTACGTAGCATTAGAATGTGATTTTTTTAGGGCATAAAAAATACTTAGAAATTTCCATTTCCTAAAACATTAGACACTTTGATTTTTGATGATTAAAGTAATACTGTCAATTAATCTATAAACAATATATTTTAAATTGGCATAAGATTGGAGTTTGTTCTTGACCTATAGAATTTGAAGGATAAATATTCCTAATTTAAAAAATGTTAAATGTCTAAAAGTGTAACGAACTTCAAACATTTTTTCTCACTGCAAACTGCAAAATTCAACAGTTAAAGTAGAAATTGAAGTAGTTCATGTCCAACATATTATCATTTCTATTTGGAAAAGAAATCCCAGCTCCTTAGAGTGGCAGCGTAGCATCTGCTCTGGAGTGTCTGTCTTCTGTCACTCTCTGATGATTGGCAGCTCCCATTCTGGAGGGCAGCCATGAAACTGCCTACTCAGCAGGAGCCCGGGGGTCCTGGCTGTGCTGATATGATTTATGTTGGTGCTGATTGTGTCACTTGCTTTGCAAAATGATTGTTTCACTCTGGCCTGTAAACCCATGCCCTGCTGAGACTCTCCTAAAATCGTTTTTTTTCTTCCAAAAAGCAGTTGTGGTTAAATGTTGTAACGAGTCTCTAGCGCTAAGCTGAGAACATGTGGTTACAGACACTAAAAACCTGTTTTCTGACAAGTACAAGGAACATTTTCAATATTTTGCCTCAGTGAGGGCTGCACGGTGGCGCAGTGGTTAGCGCTCCTGCCTCACAGCAAGAAGATTCCCGGTTCAAGTCCTGGCTGGGGGACCTTTCTGTGTGGAGTTTGCATGTTCTCCCCGTGCATGCGTGGGTTTTCTCCGGGTACTCCGGCTTCCTCCCACCGTCCAAAAACATGCTTCACAGGTTAATTGGTTAATCTAAATTGTCCCTAGGTGTGAATGTGAGTGTGTATGGGTGTGTGATTGTGGCCCCTGCGACAGACTGGCGACCAGTCCAGGGGTGTACCCTGCCTTCGCCCATGTGTAGCCGGGTTAGGCTCCGGCAACCCCGTGACCCCGAAAGGGTTAAAGCGGATTGGAAAATGAATGAATGAATGAATGCCTCAGTGAGAACAAGGAAAAAAGGTCATCTTATAAAACTGTGATAAATACTAACAAATACCGTTGATTTCATTTCAAAAAGTGCCATAAAAATTAAATAAATAAATAAATAAAATAAAATAGTTTATTTTTGATACTATTGTGATTTTTCTGGGTTTTTTTATAGATCCAAATGAAGAGTAAGCTTTTTGGAAGTCCAAATCCCT
This sequence comes from Adrianichthys oophorus, assembly GCA_036245035.1. Taxonomy (NCBI): domain Eukaryota; kingdom Metazoa; phylum Chordata; class Actinopteri; order Beloniformes; family Adrianichthyidae; genus Adrianichthys; species Adrianichthys oophorus. The sequence goes on along the minus strand of BSAI01000101.1, from coordinate 17,386,133 downwards.
TCCACTTCAAATGCAGGTTACACAAAAATCTGTCAAAACGTTTTGGACGTTGGACGTGGGAGCCAGCAGGTATCACATACTTTTACTGAAGCGTCTGATTGGCCTGATTATTACTTGAATAACTTGCGCTACAGAAAAAATATATAATGAAAAAAAAGGGAAGGTTCACTCTGTCCATTTCTCATATACAATCAATGGTTGAAACTATTATTTTAAGGCTAGAAAGTTTTGGGGACTGTTTTGGACCAAACAGTTCAGTGTGAAACTGCCCTTCAATGAAGTCTTACCTTGACATTTTTATGCAGACATTGCTACATACTGTAGAGCATCTAATTATGTAGAGTATTTAACTTTACAAAGTTCTTTTTTTATTCATGCAAAGATATAATCTTATCACAAAAAATGTTGATTAAAGTGTTTATTGTAGTAATAGCACCTGGGCTTTTTTATGGAGTCTTGTGTAATTTTTTAAGTTTTCGTTGCTGCTTTAAAAGATTGGAGAGCCGAAAAAAACCTCAGTCATTTGGAGAAACTCTGCTCGTGCCTGAGCTCACAGCAGCAGTTAAGTGGACAGAATTCAGATAAGTGTTCCTTTGGCCCCTCATTTGGATCTATAATTCACTCAGAGGACAGCGTGAACTGAAAAAAAGGAGATTAGGGTTTGAAACTCAAGTACAGGTTGGTGATGCTGTGAATAATTGTAGGTCACATGCTGGAGTGAAAAGATGTTTTATTGTCAGATTTCTACACCACGCTGCTTAAATGTTAGCAGATATTATATAAAAATACATGAAAATGCATGTCGATTTTAATTGAAAAATGTTCAGTCGGAGAGCTGATTTTTTGTCTGAAGTCCTGCAGCTCACATGGCATTATCAGTCACACTAGATTCTTGTAGTTTGTGCCTGCAATGTGTCTTTATTTCAGAAATGTATTACTTCAAAACAGGTCAGAGAAGCAGTAAACCAAATCAACAGAAAAGAGAGTAAAGAAAAAGCTGCATAAAGATTTATTTTAAACAACTGTGAGGCCACATGACAAATGTCTGTCAAATGAAACAGATCAAACACAGAACTTGAAGTGAATTTTGAGGTGTCCTGTTGAACGAATGAATGAGTGATCCTTCACACTCATCATCCTCACACTTCTTCAGAGTCACTGTAGCCTGTCACGGCGCAGAATGTCACAACCTGCTCATCTGTGCTCACGCTGTCACGAGTCCTGCTGGTCTCTGAAACTCCGAGAGCAGCTGCTCTGGTGCATCATGCTCGTCTGCTCTGTTAAACTGGCTTTAGAAACATACAGTTGTCCTCATATTATCATTTCTGCAAAAGGAGTCTTTTGTTGAACTTCATTGTATTCTGTCAGAATACATGTCAGCAGTTTCAATAACACGTGTGACTGAGCTGTCTCCATAAACAGCAGATGCTGCTATTTTATCCATGAGGTTAGATTCATGTCAATAAGCTGTTCCAAGAAACTGTTGGAAGAGTCAAAGAAATTATCTGTTTAGCATTGACTGTGTATAAGAACTGCACTAAGTGACCTCTCCCCCCTTGCTTTCCAAACAGGAAGTACTTGCTGACTCTAAAAAGCCAATGACTTCTATTTAGAAATAAACGGCTATTACTCAGTCAATATACTATCAAAATATCTTGTTCTAATGTTTTTTTTTCCTTATGTTTTTTTCTGAATCGCAATTTATTCAAGTTATAATCTGACCAATCAGATGCGTCAAAAAAAGTATGTTCAATGTTCAAAGCATTTGATTGACAGAATCTCACAAACCCGCTTTGAAGCGGTAGGGGTGTGGCCTTCAACAAGCTCACTCCTGATTGACGAGAGTGGTTGGCATCGATACTTTGACTCAGACCAACTCAGACCAGTCACTGCTTATTGATGTCATATGGCTCCAACCGTATTGTGAAAAAATGCAGACTGAATTGACTTTTTTTGATTGCAGCAAGTGGTAAACCCTAGGTGATGTCATACTCAGTCCAAAAAACAGAATTTTGTTACCATGGAGCGTTATTACATGACAAAATATCTACTAATACTCCTCCAGTTCATTTTGATTTAGTGAAACGTCTAAAACTGTCAGGAAACAAAAAAAGGGATGAATTGAAACTTTGATTTTGGATAAATTCATTTACCACAGTCGTAATATGTAGGCTTACAGACACATAGTCTATAGCAATCCTTATGTTTAATGGACATCTGAGAACATCTGTTAGTATAAAAAGGGATGTATTTCTGCAGGAAAAATAACTAGGTGTTTTAAGCTAATAAAAGATATTCGGGCTTCCTATCACATTAAGCAGTTAAACATATAATGTGAGCTCTACTTATGTTGCTGTCTGAGAAATCTGTTCACACCATGATACAATAAAAAAATTAATTGTAACAGCGTGACATTTTTACCTGTGAAACGATTATCCACAGTGCACGGAAGGGAACGTTTCTATTTCTTTTATTGTAAAATTACGTCATTTTCTTAGTGTGGACTGCATGCATGTCTGTGCGATGCATCCACTGGTCGACAACTAGATCCATGTACTTTTTCCTCGTCTGAGCTGGCATCTGGCTGAAAACTGGACTGCGGGATAGCTCCCATATTGCTCACTATTTTTGTGGGACCGATAATGTTAGGTTGATAGTTTGAGGGGCTGTAAGCTAATGAGAGAGAGTGTAAACAAAGGAATGATGGGAAATGAAGGTAGGCTCACCCACAACTCAGAGGTGAATTTCTTGCCGCTATATCTAAAAAAAAACCAATGCTTTATAGTTTTCGGTAAAAACGGTGAGAAGTCTGTGCTTGGGTTTTGGTCATGTTCTGTTCTGAATTGTCTGTCAGTCACACCAGTTTTTGGTTCATGATCCACAGCTCTCTTCATTTCTGTTAATTGCCCTCAGCCTATTTAAGTGTCTGTTTTTTCTTGTCAGGTCATCTGCACTTCCCTGTCACCTTTTTGTTGGTCCCATGAGCGTTGGCATGGTTCAGTTTATTTAACATTTTACTAATTACTAAACCCTGTCTCCTGCATTTTGGGTGCTCCACCACCACTTCCTGACAAAAACGGCATAAACAACTGCTGGGAACGCTATTAAAAAGATCAAAAGATGATTGGAGTGGGACTTCAAGGATAAACAGAAATATAACAATATTGTCCTTTTGGACACACAACATTTAACCAGATGGCTGAAAAAAAAAACAGATGCATCCATGTTCCTTCAAGGACAGAGGACAAAATCATGCGGGTCTTTGCAGGCCTTTTTGCAAGATCCCTGACGGCTTCCATCCCCAGCAGGCAATCTGCACAATTACCCAAAAAGAAACATCAATGACCTTCTTCACGCCTCTAAACCTGTTAGAGACTCAAAGTGCAGATCCAAGGTCCCATCTGCAGTGGCGTTGCCTGGTTACCTGGTGTTAAGCGTGGATAAAAAGGTCAGCCATGGGTCCCACCAAGTATTTTATCAAATCACACAGCTGTACGTCTGCTGAGGATTTGAGTGTGTGTCTGTGCGATGTGCCGTGTGTCAAGCTTTTGGAGTCGGCAGTACTTGCCTGTCTGCCCATGCATTTAATATCGTCTTTGACTCAATAGCTACAGGGATATTCTTATTGTTCTCAAAAAAATATACTTCACCTCTGTCTGAAGATGTTTGGAAACTGTCGTTGCAGTTGCCTCTACCGAGATATTCTGAAAAAATAAAAACCCTACAAAATAAGAGTTGCATTAGAGTTGTAGCATCAAGCGGTGAGAATGTGTTGAGACTGAAAATCCCATCAACTTCAGTGAAGGTATTGAAAAATGTACTGGAGAAGCCATGCCCTTGAGTCTTAGAGAGAAAAGGAATGGAGGGAAAGAGCAGAGAGACTGAAGAGGGCTGTCAAGATGTCACTGCAGCTGCGTGATGGCATCAAAGGTGACCCGTGACCTTTAAATCAGCAGTGAGCAGCATCCGTAAATGGTTCATCAAACGGTTCTGAGGGTGCTTGTTAAAATTAATCAGCTAATTTCTCCATCCAGGGCATAGAGTGAGGACGAAGGCTGCATCATTCACTTAAGCTATTAAAAAAAAAAACATCAGGGGTCAATTCTTTGATTATAAACTGCAATCTCTGCTTTCATACTTGCATCATACACTGTCATATTGGGACATGTCGGTTCTCATCTGAAAGACAGTTTAGCACTGAAATATATCCCTAAATGACATTAAAGGGCCTATACCATATTTTTCTTAAGCTTTTTATGGTAAACAATATCCATAAATATGATCATAAATTACCTTTGACACAGTAAAGAACAAATAATTTGAGATATGAGTTATTCCTGTGGACTCTTTTCACACCCAAAAGTAAAGCAACTCGATATCTGAGGCTCCGCCTTTCGCTCCTTGTGGGTGACGCCGAAATCATGACATCAACCTAAAGCCTGCCTCAGCAGCGTGTCTGCGCGATTCCGTTCATGAAAAGAAACAACACCGAACTTTTTTAAAGATGGATGTGCATGTTGTGGAGCCTAACATTCTTCACTTGCAGTCTGATCTGGAATTTCTATACGCGAGGCGCAACGTGTAGAAATGTAGCACTAGCTCGTGCATTTTATGCTTATACTGCGTAATTTCAGCAAGTTGTATGATTTACTTACAGGTCTGGCATCCTCATCAGGTTTGATTGGAGGAATGGCGGCAGCTCTGAGGATCAGTCTGCCGGACGATCCACTTTGAAACAGGCCATGGTTAACAAAACACTCAGCTGTGAAGTGGCGGTAACAGACAAAAAGTTGCTGGCCGGTCTGTTGCGCACTCCCAATGATAGACTCCAACTGTTTCTGATGAGCAGGCTCTTCTTTGGGAAGGCTGAACAACCAACAAAATCTCTCGCAGCCTAAAAACATTTTCTCCACTTAAAAGACGTTGCATTGCAAAAAAAGTTAGCCGTTATTTTCTCTGCAGATCAAGAGGAACCACTTCTTTTTCTGTGGGTTGTTTTGCTGATCACCGCTAGCTCCGCTGGGAAAGTGGGTGTGTGTTAGCCTAGGGGCGGGGCTTACAGCGCAGACTCTTCCTGGTAGAGGTGTTCTCACTGGTCTACATCACACGGTGAGGTCCTGCTCGTTTTCGTGGGTATGGGAGGGGCTGCGGCTGAGAGCAGTGGTTTTAGGAGGATTACTCAAAAATGCATGTTCAAAATCAAAAATAGATCAAAATACCACTTTGGTGTTGTTTATACTGAGGAATGAACAGTATAATACACTTAAAAGCTCAAAAATGTTTCATGGTATTGACCCTTTAAATGATCTATATATAATAAATAATTTATATATTGATGTTCATGTGCGTAATGCACCTGAAAAATTGTGTTTAAGAGCAATTTCTGTCTCAAATAAAATAAGGGTTTTAAAAAAATTAATTCAATTTTAGTGCAATTACTGACAAAGATTACAAGCTTCTTTAAGAACTGAAAAAAATAACAAAGATATATTTTTAAATTATTGAATGAATGAGTTAAATTAATAAATTGTTCTCCTTTGCTACCCTTCTAAAATCTTCTTTCATTCTCACATTTAAAATGTTGTAGCTCTGCCACTGGTTTTCTGTTGAAATGAACTGGCTGACATAGTTACACAACAAGCCACTTAGTGGCATTTTGCTGAAATCAACCTATTCAAGTTCTTTTTAGTGTTGTCTTTCATCAGTCTGATGAAGCTACCGTATTTTCTAGATATGATTGCACTGGAGTATCGCACCGCAGAATAAGTCACAGAGAACAAGTCACAGCAGCCAAAAAATGCATAATAAAGAAGAAAAAAACTTGTATAAGTCACACTTTTAATAGAATAGTGCAAACTAAATTAGCCAACTCAGCGTACTGCTGCACTTACACAGAAATTCAATTTTGTAGTTTTGCTTTTTTGGTGGCCACAATTCCTCTCACTTTCAAAGCCCTCTACTTCCTGTGATCTTTTCAGGCCATTTCCTTTGTCGGGTTCTCCATTTTTTCATTAGCAGTTTGGTCAGGACTGAGTATAACTTGCTCATCATTGTCATTTTAAACTGTACCTTTTTGACTTATAATATTTGTAGTTTTGAGCCAGATGCCAGCTTGAACAAGGAAAACCAAGAAGGAGACGTCTACCAGTGGATGCATCAAAATGGGGTGGAGCAGGGAGCTTGTGGCCCACTCAGTGTATTTTGTACATCACATGTAAGCTCTTTTTCAAACTGCATTTTTTTCATCTGCTCCTGAATCACAACAATTGGAATAAATAATTAGTCAGGAATTCAATTTTGAGCTAAATTTATCCTGTATCATCAGAAAAATGCCACAAGAACATGTTGAAAAACACCAAAAAAACACTATTTTCATCGGAGTGGGTCTCAATGTGGTTGTGAGTGGAATGTCAAGGTTTTTTTTTTCTATTTTTCTACTTGCGCTTCACCTTCTGTCTCTGTTCAGATCTCTTGGGTGCAGCTCACCTGCCTCCCCAACATTTTTTTTTAAATGAGCGCAGTCTGAGAATCCCCTCTTTGTAGAACATGATGGATGACGAGTTGGGAAGAAAGTTTCACATCCTCTTGGTAATGCCTTTTTCCTTGACCTGTTCTCACACTGCAGGGCCTGTCTGTATTTTACATTCTGACAGGGGTTTGAAAGATCTCATTTTACAGATGACAAGTAAATGCACCGTCTAACCGTGGAGAGGCTCCTCCAACATTTTCATAAACACCAATCATTTCCCTGGTGAGAAACCCAGGCCATCGTGGATCGACGAGCGACCATCCGGCTCAGAGAACTGCTTATTTAGCCTGTTAGCCTGACGCGTTACTGAACTGTGCTGCTGTTAATACAGCTGGAAGGGATTTAGGCTCCAGCATGGTGCTTGCCTCATTGTTTCTCTGACATTCAGTCAGTCAGGGGAGACATTAGTTTGAGGAAATGTACAGCGCAAACTCCCATCAGTCTTGAGACAGTCATGAGCGTAATGCTGCTGCGGGAGAAAAGCATGAGTCCGCCCCCACCGCAAGCCATAAAAACTTTGTTGAACCACCGTTGAAAGACTCCTGTGATATGCAGCCAAATGAAAACATCTGTTCCAAAAGGAACAACAAAACTTTCTGATGGAAAGAGGAAACCCGCCGAGATTTGACAAGTCAGCCAACCTCTAAACTCAAGATGGCTGACATGGAATCGCCTCAAAAATATGTTGTCAGAAATGTTGTATTGTTTGTCTGAACACCAAAACCTTTTCTACACAGCTTCTACTGAAGCTTTTATGCTATGTTCAAACAGAACTCAAAAACGCACTTTCAAGTGACTGCTCCCTATTAAAAGTCTATGTAAATGCAATTATGCGCGTTTTCAGGCTTTATAAGCAAAAGTTGCGGCCACTGAACGTATGTTAAAAGTTAAACCAGTTGAACTTTGATCAATAAGGGACTCGGATTTGGTAGTGAAGGACGGATGGCGTCCCTTGTAATTCAGAGTTTCCAACTGTTTGAACATTGATTATGGAGGAGAAATTAATAATTGCGGTTTGTGCCCGGACAAAATGAAATGACACAAATTCTTTCAGATAGTGAAAGAAAAAGCCTGGAGCAAGATTCACCAGATTTGCACCGTTTCAAGCCTTTTTCATCTGTAGGTTCATACACTTATGTTGGGTAGCAACAGTCCAGTGTGAACACCATACACTAAAAGTTATTTATAAATAAAGAACCAATACAACACACCGGTGTCTGATGCCATCAAGGTTGTAGACCACTCAGTGAGCCCACAAAAAGGTTCTTGCACATTTTCTACAGGCGTGCTGCGAGTGATAGGTCATAGCGAACACTTATTTAACACCTGATGTTAAAGTAAGAGTGAAGTAGGTGTCGTACTGATTTTTTTTTATCCCCCCACAAATTCTGAGGTCTGAGTAAAGACCATGCCAGTGTTGTTCAAATGAAAAGTTTATGTTATGTAAAGTCTTGCTAATTTTTCGCAAGTACAGTATCTATGGGCAGTTGTGACTAATGCATTACTAGCGGCTAGAGTTTGGTGAAAGGGCACTGTACAACAGCATAACCCATACGGCATAAGTGGCGTGAAACTTCTACCAGCCTTATGAATATTTCATGATACATTTGCCACACGCATGACAATCGAATGCTCCAGTATAGCTTTTTAGTAATTAAAAATAAAAAATTTAAGGAAATTGCAATTTCCAATATGGAAAGAAAGTATTATTTACTTTCTAAAAATATTCTTTCAGGAGTTTTTTTAATGCTGCGTTCACACTGGACTCAGAAACATGCGTTCGGGCAACCACTTTCAATGAAGAGTCTATACAAGCCCGTGCATATGTGCGTATCGGCCTCAGCGTTCAAAAGTCTCACGTTCACGCATCGCTATGGAAGTTTTTAAGTATGGTATGAACACCCCTTGAAAGTTAAACCAGTTGAATTTTGACCAATCAGAGACTCCGAATGTGTATCATGGAGGTAAAACTTATAATTACAGTTTGTGTTTGGCTGGAAATATATGACACCAAGTCTGTCAAATATTGGAATAGAGTTGTGACAGAAAAAATATGGAATAAGATTCAAGGTTTTGCACCAATCCTTTTCCAGCGGTACCTGCGCTTGTATCGGTTAGCGACAATCCAGTGTGAAAACCGTATGCTAAAAGCATGTTCAAGAACATGCTTATCACGTGCCCAGTGTGTATGTAGCTTTATGTTCTCAGTGAGAAGTTTTATTTCCTGTTCTGGGAATAGCAAACAAAATGATCAAGAGCACTTAAGCAGCATAGCTTACATTCAAACCCCTCACTTATTCGACATATAATTCGTTTGTTTTTTTTTTGTTTTTTTGTGAATGTGGCCCACTCTGTGCAAGAAGAAAGCATGTTCTGCTTCCAGGCTCATCGGAGAGTAGTCACAGGGAGGGTGAACACAATTTGCTCGCTCCTCAGTTGCTCCAAAAAAATCGGATGTATGACATGTTTTCCTCTTTTAAATTTTTACAGCGCACAGAGGGTGGGGGAAGAAAGCAACCTCGCCGCCACGTGCATTTCTCAAAGTTGACTTTACGCGTCCGCTGGGGGAGCGGTGGAGGGTCGGTTTTCACCGATGGCTGAAGTGATGACAAACAGCATGAGAATTCATTAGAAGGGCGGAGGAGGCCTGTGAACTGTCCTTGAGGCTGTGGGAAATAGCTGCAGTGGATCAATCTGTTATTAATGCAGTCTATTCCGTTCATGCATCCTCATTCTGTCTGCTCCTTCAGGCTGAATTAAGCAGTGAACCAACCAGCACATTAGCAATACTTGGCCTGAGTTGATAAAGGATTATAACACATCACAGGAAGATGATAAGAGTATAATGAGGATATTAGCAGCCGTCAATTTGGGACGTTACATAATCATTTCAAAATATGTCAAATCTCAGAGGACTTAGTGCTTTCTGGGGTGACATGGGCGTCATCACAGATCAGAAGAGTCTTTTCAGGATAACTGTCAGCGTTTGCGCAAAGCAATCCTGCGACAAAACAAAGTAAACTGGCTCGTCTTTTTATCTCACTGAACCAAAACTTTTATAGAGGCGCCGGTTATCACTTGACATAATTGTATTCTTCTGAAACCCAAGCTGATGAACTCATTACAGTGCAGCAATCAAACGATGCTGCCTGGAATGAAATTAGCCCGCTCCCCTGGTGGTTTCTCGTTGTCATGGAGAAGAGAAGCCGTGTTAATCTAAAGTGTCAAATAAGGACTTTTGATAGCTTTACCCGATTGACGATCTTTCTTTGCAAGAATTCTCCAAACGAATTGGAAACTTTTTAGAGCTGGCTCCTGTAGGGCCTGTAAAAATTCAAAGGACACTAATTAAGCTCTTCGAAGCCTTTTTTTTCCCCTCCATTAAAAAAATTGCTCTCTGTGCTCACTAGCTAAAAAGACTGTGTCTTCAGGTGGGGATTATGTGACAAGAGTAAAAACTGTTTAATGGTCCTTAGAGGAAACGCTGCTGAGACAAAACGATGAAAATGTGTGGTCCTGGAGCTTTCATTCGGAAAAAAATAGGGGAAAAATTTGCTCCCGCAATGGGAAAACTGTAAAGAGTTGAAATAATTTCCAACAAAATTGCAATAATCATCTTTTAGGTCATTGCCGCTTTCATCAATCAACAGCAGCTCAAACAGCTCTGAAATAAAGACTGCCTTTATTGCATATTATAATACTTTATACTGATCAAGAAAGATTAGATCTGATCTGTGGAAGTTTGTATGTCTCCAAATTATAATAAAAAAATATTTCTTCCAGTCTGAAGTGAAACATGTTGTTTTTGAAAATCTAACAGAACTGCTGTGTTCTATTTATCCATCCATCAAATTTTCCATCCAACCAACCCAACTAATCAAACCAACAACCCTATCCAACAACTCAAACTAACAATCAACTAACTAACATAACCAACTAAGTTAGCAAACTAGTTAACCAAAATAACCAATTAACTAACCAAGCTCAACCCCTTGCAGTCAGACTCGAAGGACCAGGTTTGATCTGAATCCGACAAGGAGCTTTCTCGTTGAAGTTCCAGCCGCTAGCTGGGCGGACCACATGGAGCTAATGGAGGAGCTAGCTGGAAAGAGGGGCAGCATGTGGACCATGATCAACTACCAAACAAACTAACTAACCTAACCTAACCCAAGCAACCAACTAACCCAATTAACTAACCAACTAAAAAACTAGCTAACCAACCAAACCAACAAACCTAACAACCCAATAGACCCAACCAGCCAACTAACCCAAACAAACCACACATGAATCAACAAATGAATAGACTAATAATCAATCTTGAGTAATATAAGTTCATAGAAAAAAAGGTTTTATTGCATTCGATTTAATTATGGTCCCATACTTAATCCTTTACAGTTGTCACTAGTTCATTGCGGGGGTTATGTTCTAAAAATAACCTGCAATAGGTGAAATCCACTAAGTAGGATTATAGATGTTTTCAACAGCTCAGTAGCTGAGATGTCCCGAGGAAGATTATCACCAACAATCAAATCTGAAATAATTAGCTGTGTTTTTGTGATCAGATTAACATAATCTGGTTTGCATGCTTGTACAATGAGACCTTTAGTGGCAAACAGTTTGTGTTTCTGGTGTTTTTTTCCCCTTTATCTAACAGTCGCAGGGCTCACCGGCACACCGTCCGTGTGAAGCGAATTTCTTTCCCCTTCTCAGCGGGAGCTACAACAAGCTAATCCTCTTCCAGCTAAGTTGGCCTAGCAGCCCATTACAGTCGGCTCACAGCGAGCCGTGCCACTGGGCCTGATGACAACAGGCCCCGATAAGCCATGAACATTCCTTTGATTTCGGCTGTATGATTGGACCGTTGGGCATATCAGGCCCCTTCAGTGGATCAGTGCAGGTTGAGCACCCACGAGAAAATTCCACTACCCCAGTTCGCCAATTCAGTTTCATACTATTCCTATTTTTTTTTAACTCACAAGTGGTTCATGTGTGAATAAAATGTGCCTGTCTTTAAAGTGGCCAATATACAGCTGCAGATTGAAAGAGAGATTGCCAGGCTTAGCATCTGTGACCTTCCTCCCACTCCTCCTCGTCCTCCTTCCCTTTGATGCTGCTGTTCTCCGATTCGATGCTATATTTCTGGTTGTAGTTTTTTTTTTTTCTTTTAATCTGCGGCCAAAAACACGGGCCTTCCATCAGCCGATGCAGCTGGCGTTTCCACGACACCACAAAGATGGGTGAAGCCATGCGTTAAATTGCCTTTTTCGAACGAAATGAATAAATACATTTAAGGGAATAATTCCTTGACTGTTCAACATATAATGTGTGCTTACATAAGGCTGAAAATCTCCCTGTGCTGTGTTGTGTCTGCTGTGTTTGGTTCAGTTAATTCTGAAATTAAAAAAAAATGCATGAAGGCCATAACTGGATATGTCAATAAAAAGTACATTCACACCTAAAAGCATTATTTTCCTTATGAAGGAAAGCCTAATATGGGTCATATGACGCCTTATATGGTCATTCAGGTGATATTAAATCTAAATAGTTTTAAACCTCTGGATGCAGTGGCAAACTTTTGACAGCAGTGGAGCACGAATGAGTTGAGACACCGGATTCTGCTGCTGGTGCATTGACTTAAAATATTCCAATCATCTTCTGATCTATTTTCAAAGAGTTCCCAGTGGGCTTTTAATTATGTCATGTTATAGAGTATAAGTTTCGGCAGAGCGGCAGTAGCTCATTAGAAATTTGCCACTAGAGCAGAGCAACCCCGCCCCACCTTCTCGTTGCTGAGAGCTCTCTGTTTACATGCTGTCGTGTTTGCTCAAAGCCCCTCATGCGCCCCACCTAACATTGGGGATGCAAGATTAATGGCGAGCAGCGTTGAAGCTTTTCATTTGTAGGAACAGTTTGAAAACAAAGACGTACATGGATATATCTTCTGTATCCCAATGTAGAAAATAGATCCAGTAAAAGATGTGCAGATAAATAGCACAAGAACATGTTAAAAACACAATTTTCATCAGAAAATTCATCAGGGTCTTTATGCAGGAACAAGTAAGTTTAGAACAACTAGAACTGCTGGAGTAAATGAGGATTACAAGTAAGAGAAGACAAACCAGTGAGATAAAGATTCTAGACTTCATGTGGGCTAATTTTAGCCCGCTTAAATATATGGATACTTCTACTATTGGTTTGCAGGCTTATCGACATTGGGTTTTCTGAACTGTTTTCTCTCTGATTTGGTAGTTATAAAATGTGTTTTTAAAAAGTTACAAATTTAATTTGGATTTTCTGAAACAAATTATGTAATGTGTGCAGTTATATGATAACATTTATGAATGAAACAGGTGAATTCTGGGTAATTATTTTACTAAAACAAGCGTCATTTTCTTTTCAGCGGTCTTCCTTGAATATTAAAGTCCCTAAAAGGGTTTAACATGTGTTAGATGTTTTATTATAGAGTTCCCTCGGTATATCAAGGCTCACCTTTTACTGTTTCCCAATTTTTTTCAGTCCAATTTTGCATTTCTCTTTTTGCTTTTTCAACTGTGAGAACCTTTTCAGATCTGTGTGAACACTAAAAGTGGATTCAAAAACTTATATTCAGCGCGTTCTTGAATACACCACAGAGTGCAGTCACTGGTGTGTGCCTCATACATGTAGTCTACTACCGGCTAACACTGACTAGCACTAAAACTGACTGTTTATAACTTGTTTTTTGCACATTCCATGATCAAATGCTGCAGAGCTCCATTGCTTGGAAGACAACCGAAATGTAAAAAATCTCAGAAGCTCCTCAAGTCTATTGCAAAGATTTTCTTTAGTATGTTACCACTCAAGATCCCATTATTACCACTTTTTTTTTTCATTCTTTTGTAGCTTTTCTTCATATCCCCTCAGCGCTTTTTCTGAAAATGATTTAGATGTCATACATAATACATGACTCCTTCCCAGATTTTTACAGACTCCATAACACTGCAGTCACACATGTTACCATGATTTATCCGACAGTCAACGGGGGACATTTAGGAATGGTATTTTTACATTAACCCCCCTGGAGTGAACTCCCCCATATGATGTCACTCATGCTAAATTCTATTTGAAAAATTCATTGTAGATATGCAATCAGAGGTAAATAACACATGGGACTCAATAAATTAAACTGTTTGGGATTAGGGAGTTTGCATGTTCTCCCCGTGCATGCGTGGGTTTTCTCCGGGTACTCCGGCTTCCTCCCACCGTCCAAAAACATGCTTCATAGGTTAATTGGTTACTCTAAATTGTCCCTAGGTGTGAATGTGAGTGTGTGTGGGTGTGTGATTGTGGCCCCTGCGACAGACTGACGACCAGTCCAGGGGTGTCCCCTGCCTTCGCCCATGAGTAGCCGGGTTAGGCTCCGGCAACCCTGTGACCCCGAAAGGGATAAAGCGGATTGGAAATGAATGAATGAATGTTTGGGATTATTTTTGTTTTATTGGAAACTGGGGCTGCAACTAATAATTGCTTTGGTTTTTATCTGATAATTTTTGGGTTTTTGGAACGCTTAGCATTTTTGCTAATATTAGAGCGCATCTTTAAGGCCTCATATTTTATTTTGGCAAAATAAAATGTGAAAATGTCCTTATATGTATCCGCCATATTGCCTGTTTTGAGAAAAATCTGTTTTGGTAAAAATGTATACGTGTCAAATCCCAAAAACTGATGTCAACGAATTTCTGCACAACATAATCCATGACATGAGAGAGCTAATGCATGCCTGCTCCAAATTCCCCAAATACCAAGGTACCAAAATACCTAAAAATTAATGGTGTACCTTTGTTCTGTTTTAATTTGACTCTTCATGGTGCAAGGACATTTTTTACAAATGCTCACAAGTGTTAAATATCTAGTGAAGACTATGAAAATAGGCATTAGGCATAAATATTCCTCTATTTCTGAGGCTGTTTTCTAAAAAAAAAAAAAAAAAAAAAAAAAAAAGGAGAGAATGGCAAGCACTTACGCAGAAAAATAAATCATTTCAGAGAAAGTCACCCATATCATTTGTCAGCTTTTGTTACTTCCTGCAGCTATTCCTGCTTTCTTTTTTTATTCAGCCATCAATCAAGAGGGAAATAAGCACTGACAGTGATTAAGACCCAGTTACAGAGCATGGTCCCTTAGAACTTTTGACAGGATGCAGAAAAAATCCCAAAAGAAGTCAGAGGGAACCTGGAGCCATGAGTATCAGGAGAATCTGTTGCAGAGTAAAAATTGACATTCAGCTGGGAGTTTCAGGACATGGTATTTTTAAAAAATGCCTGAATGATGAATAGGATTGTAAATCAAATGTAGATGCAGTTGCATAAACATCTTCATATCACCATTTTTGTTGGAACATGCCCTTGACATGTTTTTTATCTTCTATTTTTGTTAGTTAATGCACAAAAACCAGTTTTCTTGGATTGATAAATGTTTGCTAAAGGTAATGTCACACACAGATGCAGCGGGTTTTGGGTTGTTTGGTACCAAGGACAATCGTTGAGAGAACCGGCTGATGCAAGGCGTGTCTTAATGAGATTAATGAGTTTTTGTACATGCTTTTAACATGTGGTGTTCACACAGGTCTATATCTACCTGATGCAAGTGTATGAACTCACAGTTGAAAGAGGCTTGGTGCGAAATGTCAAAGCGGTTCAAATCTTGCTCCAGGCTTTTCCTTTCACAGCTCTCAATATTTGAACATCTTTGTGGAGTATAATTCTGGCCAGGCACAAAATGCAAATATTCATTTTTTCTTCATGTCAGTTTTCAAACGCTTGGCGCTTCCATGTTTGGAAAAAGACACTTTCCATCCATCACTACTAAACCCTGATTGGTCAATTTCAACAGGTTTAACTTTGAATGTGCGTTCAATGGCTGCGCATTTTGTAGGTAAAGTCCACAAATGGACTTAAAAACGTATGTGGAGACATGTGAACGCGAGAATTTTGAACGCAGAAGCCCAAAAAGCTCATATTTGCACGTGTACCACACACACGGCAATGGTACGTTCCATTTTCATGCCATCTCTTGAGGTGGCCGCACGAACCTTGAGGGAACTGCGAAACACACCTGTGTTCACACCTGTGATCCTCTTAAGATGCAGCCGCTCTTGTCTACAAAAAAAAACATGCAGCGCCAGTACGGGTCAACTCCACGTACAGATGAATATTACTAAGGCATAAGGCTTTAATGAAGCAAAGAATACTGATTTAGCCCAAAAAACAGTGATTTCTGAAGTTTTTTAATTTTTATTGCCCTCTTAACTCTTCTTTCCGTCGAACTTCATTAACTTTATTGCCCTATCCTTGAGCGTTATCGCGAAATTGATCTAAACGTAACTTTCAAATACCCTGACGGCTTCTGTTTGTTTTTTTTTAAACGTGTTTGATGCAGATTTTTAACAGATTACTTTGCACTGTATAAAACAACTAAAGGTAATGCAGAGGTGGCACCTTCAATGAAACACTAAGCTGGAAATATTCCTATTTCATCAGGTTGTAATGAATAGACACGTGATCCAAAAAGTCCGAATTGACTTAATAACCAGAGCAGAAACTAAAGACTGTCTAGCAGCAGAGTTAGACACAAATATTTTATAAAAGTATTAAAGCCAGCTGGATGCAGTGATCCCACCTTCAACACACAACAGAGGGCAGAGAAACAGCCACAGATTGTCCCATTATCTGGTCTAATGGATCCCTGTATGCTAGACTCGAAATCCCCGGGTTGCTGTGCATCAGCTCATTTGATGATTGGCCTATGTACATCCCACATCGATGGAGTCAATTAAAGGCTTCATCCGTCGAAAAGTTTAGGCATCCTGGCTTCAAACCTCAGTGTGAGACACACAAACTATTGTTCACTCACCAATTTACTGCCATGGGTGTTGTTTTTTCCCCCTCTTTCTCTCTGTGATGTGGTCTTTTCTCCTTTTCTTTTCCTCTTCTGTCTGTGACCAGGCTACCAGGCCGACAAAATGAATTCCATCTCCCTTGTGCTGTCACGCACAGTGAACACAATTTCTCACTGTCGGGTTTCAAGTCTAACTTTACATTTTAAATAACTAAATATATTGGAAATATTCTGTGTATTTTGTATTTAATATGTAACCCACATGAAAAATGACAAAATACAGCAGGCACAGCATATTATAAATTAAAGGACATTTAGGGAAAATAGGTGGTTTTACAATGAGCTCATAAAAATTTGCATCTTGAGTTTGTTTTCAGGCTTAGTCCCCATGTACAAAGTTGGGTTCTGAAGCCTACACATGAAGAGTCAAGATTTGCGGAGGTTTTGCATCAAAAATCGATTTGAAGACAATAATAAATTAAATGAAGGACAAAAACCCTTTTTTATATGTTTTTTTGCAAAATACATGACTAAAATGTTAAATAATTACAAGAAAGAAGCCTTAAAGGTTGAAGTTCATCATGTTTTTTTAAAACAGGGATCTGTAACCTGAGGCTCTGGAACCAGATGAGGCTGTTTTACCCCTACACTGTGGCATTCTGGTTAATAAAAATGTCTTTAAATGTAGTAGTTTTTGAACAATAAGGCTCTTAAAGCAAAACAAAATAGTCAGATAAGTCCAACTTCATTCAACTCTTTCACAAACAGTTAAAGCACAGTATGTACCACTCCACCAGGCTTCTAACTTCCATACCCACAATGCTCGAGTAACCCATCAAGCAATGGGGCTTTTACTGATGAGCACTTTGACTCTTTCCCAGGAGTAGAGTAAAAAAAAAGAATCGGCTCTCGATTCTCGACTCTTTACAAAGGATTTTTTGCGAGACTTTATTTGACCATAACTTTGCAAAAAATATTGGTTTGTACGTTAATAAATGCTTTAATGTGTATAGTATTTTCATGAGAAGCCTTAGAATTGCCCATTTTTTGCATTTATTCCATTACAAATCATTCTTTTAGTATTTCAATCAAATGTTAGCATGTTAGTTCTTTTGTTGTGTTTACTTTTCATTACTTAAGCTTTTGATTTGTTGTTTTAAAGAATTAAATGATGAGGGCAGATAAGTTTTTGTTTTTTCTGCTCCTCTTCATTTATAAAATTGTAATATTGTTTGTATTGTCTTAATGTTAATAGATTAATATAGATATAATAAATACTAAATCTTTTTTATTTAACAAATTAACAGTTTGAAGACTTGCAGTTCCGCATTGACCCAAGAAGGGACAAATATAGAGATAAAATTTGAGGATCTTCTTTATTATAGTCTCAAGGAAAATAAAAAAACTATTGTGAACTAAGAAGAGCTGACCAGGATGCCTCTCCACGCCGCAGCAACTCTGTTAGCCAGTCAGCCTCCCGGAGACCGACATAGTGAGCGTGACTGCTCTAGCCCCATGGGCCAGGTAACTGGCGACCTGCCCAGAGTGTGCCCCGCCTTCACCCAATACTAGCGGGACGGGCTCTGGTGGGAGGATGAGAACGTTTGGATTGATCCTCCAAGTACTCCTCTGAACGAGTCACATGCCCAAAGGTGAGTCCCTGTGTATGAAATGTGGCAACCATACTACTACTACGACTAAATGTGATGCATTGAGATGATTCTGTATGGTACAGGGTGTCTTTTATTTTGAAAGGAAGTCATGTAAACCTAGTTATTTCATATTTTTTAAAGTCTATTTTTCTCTGTGTTTATGGTTTTTAATGCAAAAAATACCGTTGATTTATATTTATCATAATAGTTATTATACAATAACATAAATACAATTCAATGCATTATTTTTCTGAAAGGTGGAGAGAAAAAGTTGCTCCAAATGGAAAAAACGTCAGTCAACGTCTGCTGTTACCAGTTTGGGTCTGGAGGAAAGACACAGATCTTCAACAAATAAATTGGTAATTAATCACTCAGGTGACCCAATGGATTCTGAAAGGTCAAAATGAATGCCGAAAGTGGGACTGGCGCATGAACTGGTCTTTACTCTGTTTACCTCAAAAACGTTCCAAAATTGACTACTGTGCAGACAATCTACCTGCTAATCAAAGGAAACGGTACCCAAATGATGCTGAAATTTGAGCTACAAAAAATATATATTTAAAAAAAAAACAACTAAAGTTCGCCCTGAAAAGGAAATAAAGACATAAACATGAAAGAAAGTTTTATCAATGTGAATAAAATCTGACTTTTTCACATCAGAGTCGATGAAAAACTGCTCCTTTTAAACACCAGTCTCTGTTGGCTTTTTGAAGAACTGCAGCATTTAATGTTTTTCAGCTTTTTTATCAAATTTGGGAAGATAAGGTGGGAACTTGAGACAAATTCTGATACAAATGTTCCAAAGTTAAAGTAACAGTGAAAGGACAACTAAGAGAAACGCTACATTACCAAAATATCTGTTAGAAGACAAGAGAGAAGAGTGTTAACAAGAGAATTGTTCCCTCCACACTATAGAGATTGAAAAGAAAAACATGTGTTTGCAGCAGTGGTGAAACAGAAAGCTGACTAGCATAAAATCGCTGAAACATCTGTTATGAAACAGATATAGAATAATTGCGTGTGCCTGTGCAGCAGAAACAACAGGAAGCAAAAAAAATGTCGACGTTAGTAACTCCAAATTACTAGAACTTGTGGTTTTTAAACAAAATAAATGCAGGTTTGATCTACTTTAAAGCGTTCCCAGAGGTCTTTTAATTATGATTTAGCCATTTTTAGCCAAAAAAAAAAAAAAACCTGTGTGCTTCACAGGACGAAGTTTCTGCAGAGCTAGCTTACAGCCGGTCGTAACCCCAATGTAACATTAACAAAAACAGTGAGCGATATTGGACCTATCAAATTAGCTGGTACTGATTCCCAACAATTTGAACAAAGAAATACTGCACTTTTAAGCCAAAGTTTCCTAATATATGTCCTCCATAATCAGAAAAAATGTCCCAACGAGTGACAAACACCAAAAACGCCATTTGAATCAAAGTGATTCTATAATTATATTTGCAGTCATGTGTTGGAAAGTCATAAACTTCCTAAACTGACTGAGACTGATATATTTCTTTCATCTGAAGAAGCTTATAATTATTTAGACTTGAAGTACAATAATATACATTCTTGATGTAGGAGATTTCAGCTTATATCCATTTTTTTCCTCATGCAGTGTGTTGTTATGACCTAAACCATCAAAGCAAAACCATCACAAGGTTCCTCGGACTCTCGGCCCATGGCGCTAAATAGTCTTAAACACCTGATGAGTAATTCTCATTCCTGACAAGTTAAGGCCAATTTCCACACTGCAAAAGAATGATGTGGAGGAAATAATTCCTCATCTGTTCTGTAAAATCAATGAGTTGCACAGGGAGAATCTGCCTTTGAGGTCTGACTTCAACCGTTTATTTAGGTCGTCTGGCTGACATCCACATCCCCCTTAAATTTACATTCAATCCTGCAAATGTGCACAGACTCCTGCATCTATGTTACTAATGCTGTGATGAATACTTATCAGATGCAGACATTAAATCTAATCCTCTTCTCTCTATAGGGTCTTTGACATGTTTTCAACTTTAGGGTTGGGAGGTGTTAAAGTATGAAGTCAAAACAAATGTGACCATCCTGCCTTTGAATATGCTGCTCACACAAGAACCTGATCATGTAAAGTATTCTCAGCTTCCTTTTTTTGTACTGTTATACATTAACTTTCATCAGTAATTTACTCCTTGGTTCCCCATGTTAAAGAATGTTCTAGACTCAGGCAAACATTATTCTGTTCTATAATCTCTGCTTGGTGTTTAGCAGTAGGAGTTGCTGTGTGTCACTGTGGTTTCTCACTTGTTCCCTCTGGGATACGAGGTCCGGCAGGTGCCAGGTGGTTAAAAAAAAGGGGGGGGGGGAGTCTGGGTAATGCTGTGCGCACAGATTTTTAAACTGTTTTTTAAACAGTTTACCAACCTGTGTGCACAGATTATGCAAACATTCTCTCCATTTTTAGCAAGCCGAGTTAACAGATGTAGGAACCGTTTTCTCAGTTTACCAAGAAGAAACTATGCGCCCAGGTTAGTGATGTGTGCGCACAGATTAATAAACCTTTCTTTCAGTTTAGAAATTCATGCACGCATGTTGAGAAATAGTTCTTTTCCCTGGTTGGAGTCCAGTATCTATGTTGTCATATGTTGTGTTTTAGACTTGATGACTGAATCCGAATTGTTTCCTTCCCACTCTGACTCCCCCCTATTCCTCCAACTGTAAGAGCATTTGAGGAGGAGCCGTATAGACTTACGGCTGGCTATTCCTCTGCCGGTAGGGTGATCCAGTAGGAGAAACGCATTTCTTTCCATGGGTGTGCTCTGAAGCACAGATGTTTACATTTGAATGTATTTTATTACTCAATGTGATACTTGATTAATGAAAAATTACAGCTACGCACTAATGCAGATGACTAGAGACTATTGATGAGATCATCAAGCGGTAGTAACATTCAAATTCAAAGACACCATCTTTTCTATATCTCTTTGCTTGGATGGGGAGAAGCCGTAGGAGAAGGCAAGCTATTCCAATTCATCCAAAGAAGTAGGATTCTGTACAGTATTCTGTACAAACAATCTAGTCTAGATTAGTGCTAAGGTCAACTGAGATTCATCTGTGCAAAGAAAAAAAAAGCAAAACTATGTGAATAATTTGGAAATCAGTATAGGTGTTTCAATTTATAGCAATAATTGTGATTATGTAATTACAGAGAAATTAGCATGTTATTTTTTGTTATGACACTAATTTCATTTTTAATGTATAAGTATTGTTGTTTTCTCAAATATAAAACAAAGGTCCAACTGTTTACTTGCATAAACAAAACTTCAGCTGTAAACGGGCTGCATCAGCTCTCGGTGTAGGGCGTGCCCGTCTCTGCTGTGACGTCATCAATGTGCATCTTGGTAGTTTGTAACAGAATTAACCCAAAACAATGGCACAATGCCACAACTATTATCTGTTACAGTATGTAAGGGATAAAGCCCGGTGAGGTTTGTTGACAAAACTCAATGAGACGTGGAGGGCTGATCATCAGACGGATAACTGTGGAAGTGTCCTTCCTGGTTTTGGATGAGGTTAATTAAAAGACTCTGAATCTGATTGTTTTTTTATTGTTATCTTAATTGTTCAAGATTGAAAAAAATAAAAATAAAGGTTGGAAGTTCGTGATAATAGGACAACTTCATAAAGCCACTTTTTTAAAATTGTATTTGGATCTTTTACTACACAATGTCACAAATTTAGTGCCTCAAAATGAGGCTTTTCACAGCAGTTATTAGGTTAGATTAAAAATAGATTTAATCATTAAAGGGTCATGATTAATTAATCGCATACAAAAAAATGTGCGTATAACAGTTCTAAATCCGTATACACGAAATTCCCTTTTTTTTTTTTTTTACCCCAGGCCCCATACTGGGGTAAGTTAAAACTTTTGGTACGTCATTACAGTTTAAAGCCCATTTGCATCAATGATGATCGCAGGATCTCCTATGAATAAAAAGTGGATTGATTACTAATTGATACATGAAGTATTAAAATGGTCTTAAATAAAAAAATTAAAGTGGTCTTGATTTGAAACCCCTCTATAATTCTTAGGAATCCGTCAGTATCAACTATGCATATCTGACTTATTGCAAATGAACATGAATCAGCATTTTAGATGGGAAGGAAAGAGTAACAAAGCACATAAAAAATCTACAAAATGGTCTAGAAATAGTTTGGACAGCCCCTGTAGATGTAATGTAGTGGCTTGCAAACCCCTTTAAAAATGACTTTTTAAATCTTTGCCAATAAATTTATAAGACTGAGGAGGAAGGAGACATGAGTCTTCCTGGCTTCAGGGCTTCAATAACCACCAAATGAGGTGGGCAGCGATCACACTGACAGATAAAAAGTGCAGACATCCTTAATTCTTGTGTATTCACAGCAATTGATCGAAGCCGTCATAAAGCAGAACTATCGCGACAAAGAGCTGAGGGGTTCATCATGACACGAGGAAGGAAATTTAATGCAACCACAAAACTAATACACTATTATTCACCATGGCGATGGGATTGCTTATGTCGGCTTAATGATCTGAAAACACCTAATGAACTTTGGTGGATCGGAGGAGAAGCGGCTCTGAAATAATTCCCACCCTGCTTAGCATTTATGACTTTCTGATGGATTCCAAACTGAGTGTGTCAGGCTTATTCATCTTGACCGCCTCCCCATCATTTCCTGAGAGCCGCCGGCTACATTGATTAAGCTCCACAATGGTCTTATTAATACACAGGCCGAGAAATGAGGAGGCGCCGTTGTTGAGCCAAATTAATTACACACATTCATAATGAAGACGCCTTTAAGCAAGAAATCCGTCCATAAAACTTCACACACAGTTGGCTTTGATGGTGATGGAAATTATGATCACTTAGCTTTAATGTCTACTTGCGTGGATAGTACTGGAAATGACATTAGAGGAAAAGTTGCAGCATTGCAGTGCAGTGAGGAGCAATGTTCAAACTATGTCTTTTTTTCATAACTTTTGTACTTTGCTACAAATATGTTTGTTGCTTTTGACTTATTCAAATTCTTGAAGAGCGGCGTCAGTAGAACAACATACGATCTTTGAACAACCGTAACTCTTCAGCATGAACCCTCTTGTCTGTGATTGACTGTTTGGTGGCACATATTACACTAAACTCAAAGTTGTGAATGCAAAATCAACGGTAGGGAGAAAGCAAGATGAGACATCGCATCTGAAGAGATTGCGGTGGCACAAATATCACTTCATATGAATCCAATCAGAATGTAGAACACAATTTACAGTTTAAAAGAAGACGGCATGTAAACATGCTCTGGCAGATGGTGAACTGCGATCTAGTGAGAGATCACTATATTACAAATGATGCCATTAATTTGATAAACTGTGCTTTATGCAAGAAAATGTTTTACGTTTTCCAAAAAAAGTTTCTTTTACTGTAAAAACGAATCAAAAATGTTGCCATTCTGTCAAAGAAGGACACTTCTGAAAGATCGGTCATGTTTCCTTCAAAGTTAACTTCAATGTTTTTCAGCAAGTATAATGACAGATACACTTACAATCATAAATTGTTCACCACTGATCTTCTGTAACATGCGTGCCTTCTTTTAAATAACACTTTAAATCCATTGGTCAAGCTCTTTCATAGAGAAGGTCAGATCCATCATATCTCTGGCAGTAATCAGAGGGTATTTAGATTGGCTATTAACCAATCCAATTGACCCGTCCCATACATTAGAGTGCATTAACCTCCTGAGTCTGTAAACATTAACCTTTGCTGGTAGTATTACAAGAACTAATCCAGTTAGCTGCCTGCTACTGACATGCCCCCTCCCCTTTTACTTCCAGACTCACTTCCTCCCTCTGGCTCTTTCGGTTAAGCATGCAGACAGTTGTTTTGGTGCTCAGAAAGTCATCATTTGATAGCCTGCTGGCTGTGCTTATCAGCTCTAGGGTCGTCTGAGCATATTCTTCACAGTTATCTCCTCTCCTTTCTTCAATCCATCCATCTGAACGGCCTTTATACAAACTCATCGCTTAAACTCTAGATGATCCTCTAAATGCTGAACTCAAGGGGGAAAAAACTGGTCTTTGGGTATAGCCATATTCCTTTTAAATGTGATGTGATTCTTTACTCTTGAGCTGTTTAAGTCTTTATGTCTTGAACATGGTTAGATTTAGTGTGTAAAAGATGGGAAGATTTATGAAACAACACAATGTTCACAAAGGCGGAAAGCCAAAGTAAAAATATCTTGCCAACTGCCAGGTATGGTAGTAGAAGTCAATGGTTTGGGATCATTTTTAGCCACAACACCAGGGCTAGTCATTTAAAAGACGGGATTTACCGAAAAAGATAACAGAAATGAAAAAAGAAATCTGTATGAAAACAATTCTTCAAACTGCTATACACTGAAGCACTCTACAATAACTCTTTTACTCTCATACCATTTTCAAGAACCAAAATTGGAATTTGAAGAAAAAGCCAAATTTCTCCATTATTTTGAAAATTGTGACATAATTTTTTAATCCTTTGTTCAGATGTTAACAGGTGTCAAATGCTGCCAAAAACTCAGACTTTTCATACAGTAAAGACTTCTACTGTGGTTAGACCGCTCGGACCTCCATTTTCTTGGGGGCTGAGGTTTTGCCCTGGCCAGGTTTCTTGGGAGCCATGTTGTCTATAGATTTATACATTTGTAAATTGACAAGATTATGTTGTTTGCTCAAATTTGAGTTGCAAATGAGCAGTGGTGCAGAATGCCCCCCTTTCTTTTTCCCACCCCCCCCCACCCCCACCCCCCCCACCCCCCACGCCCCCACGACCGCGCCACAGACCCAACCCGACATACCGCC
>BSAI01000101.1:17293384-17361129 GCA_036245035.1 Adrianichthys oophorus | reverse complement strand
TCCCCCCCCCCCCCCCCCCCCCCCGGGCTATCAGGTGACTGGCAGCCGGTGACACTTGATATGCACGTCTAGAGACATTTAAACATCAGAGCTGCTGCCGGCCGGTGGTTCCCCAGCTTTCACCCGATTTTGTAATGGCATCATTCCCACCTGACTGAGGCCTGACAGCCGCTGTCTCCATTCATGACCACGCCAACAATCTTCAAAGAATCAGGTGGCAGCATGAAACCTGCCTATGCATCCTCATCGCGTGGTGGAGTGGTGTTTGTGACTGTAGCATAAGCAACATTAGTGTATTTACAATACCTATCACAACCTTGTTTGCAACACGTAAGAAAACAGACTGATATGTTTAAAATTAACGTTACTGTGATTTCTCCAACTTCCACAAAAAATGTAAAAAAACAGTCGGACACCGCTACACGTTAGCTATGTTAGCATGATTCCAATAATATTTAACCAAACACTTTAACAAAGTCCAATGTACAACTTAAAATCACTTCAATATCAGTAAGCACAGAAGCAACCTGAATTAATCCATTAATTCATTTTTTAAAAGTAAATTACAGCTACTAAGGGCGCTTTATAGTGGGGAAAATATGGTAGGCTATATTGTTCTTTTAACACTGCAGAGGTGGTGTAATCCCAATTGTCTTCATATTGTAGATGATACAGGTTTGATTTTTAGTTTTAAAAATTGATAGAAGAGAAGAATATGTCGGATGGGCTGAAAGTGGAACAAAGAGAGTTAACGTATTCAAGAGATATAGCCATGACATGCTCAAATATAACTGAAATACTATTCAATAAAGATCAGTAAAGTTTGGAAGGGTCAAAAAACAACTGCTGGACAAAAATATAAAGTTTTGTTCGCACATATTTTAAATTGATAATTTCTGTGTCTGGGATTCTGCTTGCAAAACTGGAGAGAGCTTGTTAGTTTAGCAAATGTATGTATCACCCAGAAGGTTTTAGATGGAAGTTCAGAAGCAAAATTATAAAACTACCATAGATAATAAATATATTACATTAAAATTACAAGTAACATGTCTACCTCTGACAATATTTTAAAAAATATCCCAGGCTAAGCTAAATTCGCCTTTGTCACGCTTATGAAGAAAAAGAACACATTTTCAAGGTAGTATCTCTGCTTTGGTTCTATGCTAATTCATTACAAGACCGGAATTTTGCTGTTTACATAAATGTAGTAACTGATGAAAGATTTAGAGGAAAAAAATTACTCAACCGTTAACTTCAGAAACTTTTATGTAACAACAGAAACGGTCAGAAAACTTGAAGGATGAATTACTATTGTCAGAGCTCAGCAAAGTGTTTTGCTCACTTGCCTAGCCAAATCTGACACAAATTAAAGTTAAGCTGTCCCTTTGCTACTGAATTTGAGCTGCTCCTCCCGTTGTTGGGCCGATTCAGCCTCCTGGACATAAAAATCAATGCCCTCCCACGGAGTTGTGATCAATAGCTTGGCCTGCTCTGCAGAGCCACAGAGGACTGCAGGGAGCTCATCTCGATTGACCACAACTATCATTGTAATTTCCAGCTCAGACAAGGTTGATTAAGTAAAAAGAGAATCTGTTTTTTGTAAAAGACACCATTTAGAAGGCACAAAACATGAAACAACAGAGAATCAGAATACGCAATAAGCTAAGTCACTTTACTAGGCTTTTTATACACTTTATTTTTGGTAAATTTTAGCTTTTAGTTCTTTCTTGTTGACATCCTCAAAATTTCTTTCAGCATTGTTTGCAATTGTTTTAACGCCATCTTCTTCCAAATTGATGATGATCCCTGTGAATTAAGTCTAAAATGTTCGTTTCTTCAACCGTTTAACACCGGAAATGTTGCCGGCGACATCTAAAGAACAAACTCTTTGACATACTGTGACTCCTCCACCATTTACGCTGTCCTTCTAGCAATTGGACCGAAGCCTGAAGGCATGGTCTTCGTCTCTTTGGTATGGTTCACTTTGATTTGTTTACATTGTGAATATGAACTGGCCCTGATCCAGCCTAACCCCAACCTATTTGGGGATTTGCTACTGTAGCAAGCCGATAAAGGTAAAATAGCAAAACAAAAAAAATGATACCAGGAAACAGAAGAAGATCCAGAGCTTTTTTGGTGTTTAGAGAGACACACACATACCGATAATACAGTTGCTGGAGTGAACACCTAAATACTATAGCATTTTCTTTGTTAGGCAAAAAGATGAAGGATTGCAATTTTGAACTTCCAAACAATATCCAATGAAACATGAACATTGTAGAGATCAACAGCCCTGCAGACGAGACTTCATTGCATCACGTGATATTGTAAAATAACAGTGAAAACATTATGAAACAAACGTAACTCCAGCTGCTTCTAAAACTTACAATTTTCAGAAATGTAAAAATGAAGCAAGAAAAAAAGGTTTCTTACCAACAACTGAAGTATGGAAAACCGCAAAGAATTGATCGATCCCCAGACGTTTTGTTTTTAAAATTTGTCTCAAAATAAGAAAGTCTGAACTTGATCTGGACCAAGGTAGTTGAAATGCTTCACCCATGATGAGCACAGAGATTCTGTTTCTCCAATGTTTGTTTCCCAAAAGTAGAAACCAAATTTAAAATTATTTTTCCAATAAATCTAAAAGACTTTATAGATCCATATACGCCAATAAATAACAACAATCCTCATAGATTCCAAAACCAAAACGGGAAGTAAAACCATCATCTATTAACAACCTTTCTTGTAAAACTGTTTCCCATCTTCAGTTCAATGTTGAGTGAGGTCACATCATGCCGTTTAAATGTAACCCAATCTTAACAGTATGCATCTTAAGACGTGCAATATTTTTTGCAAAAGTTAAACGATAAAATGAATTCCTGTCTGTTTCAAGCTGTTTGTGCTGATGCCCACACAGGGTCACTTTTTTCTGCATTTCTCCTCTTCCTCCTTCCCCATAGAACATCTAATATATATGCTCTATATTGCTCACAAACACTTTAAAATATTACCAGAAAATGTTGGTAGTTCCATGGGGGCAAACTCGGGAATAAGAGGAAGTTTAGGACTCCTGCACAGTACTGAATATTCTTGTGTGTTTTCAGCTTTTCTGTCTTCCTTTGACAGTGTACAGGGAGACAGTTCCTCCACTGCATATATTAAAAAAGCAGCAGTGAAAAGTTGGGCAAGATTCCTCAGGAGAAGTCCCTCGAGTTGGTGTCAGTTGTCTGAAAATGTAAAAAGTGTGGCGTTTGTAGAAAAACAAGCAAATAACCCTTCCTTGCACAACACAAATTTTGACTGACCTGACAGTAGTCGAGTTGCATTGTGGGTAATGTAAGTGTCAAGTTTTGACGAGAAAAACATGGTGTGGAATAAATAAAAACATCTCTGCCTTTGTACTAGTTCTAGGCAAACAGTGTATGTCAGTAGTAAATAAAAGGAGCAGTGTATTTGACCAAATTTAATTTGATAACTGGAGTCTTTCACAATCTGGAACTTGTTTGTAACACGCTAAATGTTAGAATCTGTATACATTTGTATTAGTTCCTAATCTCCAAGTAGTTTCAGTGACGTCTGGTTTTTTTTTTTTTTTCTTAAAAATTGATCCACCAACTTGGGAATTTAAGTTAAGCTATGCAGTTGGTAGGTTTTCAAAAACTTACTGCATAGCTATAGTAGGGTTTCCAACCAAAAAACTTGGTTGGAAAGTTACTGGTTGTAGAAAGTTTTCAGACTTCCTGATATACTGCTAGCAAACTAGCAATACAACAAACAATTATTTGTTGGGGTTAGGGTTGATTGTTAAGATGACTCTGATGTTTAGCAAAGTCTTGCAACCAGTGACTCAGCCTCTCCCACATCCCAAAGCAGTCAGAAGACAGACATCTAAAGAGGCTTATTTGCAGATTTCAACAGTCAATCCAACTTCAATAAAGTCCTTCCAAGAATATTCTATCCTCTGTTGATTTTTGAGGCACCAATAATGATGGTAAAGTTACTAGAGAAAGCTATCAGTTTCAGTATGGCACTCACTTTAATTTCAAGGGACCACCAAATCCCAACTGTACAACATTACATAACACCTTTATTTCAAGGGATCCCACTGCACTCACTCAAATTCCAAGGGACCCCCAAGTCCCATCTGCATTACACAACATACTCAAGTCCACAACCCCCTCTCCCTCATCTCTCTCTTTCCTTTTCTACTAACCCCCTACCTATCTCACAATAAACCCTACCCTAACCCGGGTCTGCATCCTTCTCCCACCCCTCCTCTCTCCTCCTGCAATCTTCATTACATCACTTGCCATCTGCCATTGCTTTATTTTATCTGGTTTATCATGCAGTCAAAGTTTGGCTCCACTAGACGCAAGTTCGTGGACGCTTGGGTCCGCTAGGCCAAAGCAGAAATCTTGAACGCTGGACCACCGCTGCTTCGCCAGCGTTGCAATGGTGGCAACCACACGTTGCACAAACATCAGTGGAGCAGTTATAGGCGTCTTACTAACGGACATGGCATTGCTGGAATGGTGTCGGGCATTGAAGCAGCGATCCATGGCAGCGATGAACTTTGATGTGGCGTTGTCATAGCGGAGCCGGAGCGGGATCGGTAACTGGCCAAAAATACGGGGTCAAATGGACCAGGGACTCCTTCGTAATTCAGCTGCCGTTGAGTTCAGACCTACATCGAATTAGCCCAAACTGCATCACCATGGATCCTGAGAGACTTGCAATGATTGGTGCTTTAGCATTTTGGTGTAAGTGCTGTTACTAGAGAGCAAGGGGCAAGAGTGGTGAGTAAAAGTTCCTCTAAATGGATAGTAAGAAACATTCATCTGAACCAGACTTTGCAAGGGTCACTATCTGCAGACACAGCCAAATGAAACAACAGTGCAGAATGCTGCAGCTCCTCAGTGGAAAAGTTTGAATTTAAGCAGAAACTGTAAATGAAAAGTCAATGCAATTAAATTATTGTTTTATAAATGTAAAATCCCTATTTAGTGGACGACACTTGGTAACCAGCTTTCATTGATAGTTCTTGCATGACACCTCAGTCCAAATGCAATGCCCCCTTGAGGTTAAGAAAGTTATAGTTGTTGTATGCACGCCACTTTACAAAAGCTAAAGAAAATGTCGGTTTTTGCACCATCTTTTGCACCAATTTTTGAATTAAATCTAAAAAACACAATCTGAGGGAGAATAAGGAACTCCCTTTGAAACAAGGAGCTCATTGATGGTAAAATAGCCTATACAATGTACCAAAACGAACAAACATTGGTCGCAGGGCCTCTTCTAAACCACAGGAGTCATTTACGTGACATTAAAACTTAACCAAAAACTATTCAGTCGAAAGCCCCGCCCTCTGGGCTCTGTATCTGTCCTTTGGGACTTAATAGAAACCACGTTTATTAATAATACACACAAGAACAAAATATTGCCTAAACAATAAGACTCAATAGAACTATATCATTTTGCGAAGATTTTTTTTTAAAAGCCACACTCTCAGTCGCTTCTCCTTCAACAAGAGGAATGTCCACCCTGCGCTTCTATGGGCTGATATGACTGCACAATGATTTTATTGGTCCAATAAAGCTGAGGCTTAATAAGTGTAATCTGTCCGCATGCCCAAAGGTTAAAGCCCAGCCATATATCAGTGTCCCATCACTATATTGGTGATCTATAATTGCTTTGCTGGCGTCTTAATTGTTGAGGTGTACAAGGAGATTATCTGGAAATGATCCATCATTTTGTACTGAAAAAAAGAGAGTTTTGCCTGTGAGAAGTCCTGCAAAGTGTGGTGAGCTGCAGCGCTGAGGTATTTAAGCAAAGCGATGGGTTTATAAGAGACTGTATGTATTACTGTTAAAGTATTACTCACTATGCTCTTAATCAAAGCATTTCTACCCTTTTGTGGTCCTCCAATTTGTGCCCACGAACCTATACTGCACGGAATTTAGGGCATGGCTTAATAATTCAGGAGGCCGCATTACTTTGTGTTGTTTTGGTAATGATTGCTATTATTCAGTCAAAATAGACTTTAGCTTATCTAACACTGGGTTGAGACTCAACTATATTTTACAGGTTGGTATACATAGTCTTCACCTGTTTGAGTGTGATCATCACACAAGTAAAGATAGTTTCAAAATTATGTCTGAAGGTCAAAGCTAATGGAAAAAAAAAAAAAGCTATTTGGTGTATTTAACGTTCTTGTGGCATTTTTCTGATGATGGAAGACGTTTATTAAAAAAGTGAAACTCAGATTTCATTTCTGAGCATTTCTTTATTAAAATCATTTTTAATCCGGAGTACAAAGTACCATACACCAAAGATAAACGCAATGTTAATAAATTTTTTTTAAAAGCCCACAAACCCATCCCTCTAATCCTTTTAGGTAACCATTAAGAATCAAAATGAAAATGTGATGAACTGGAAAACCATCCAGTGTGTACTCTGCCTGACAGTGGTTGGGATAGGCTCCAGCAACCCAGTGACCCCCAAAAGGGATTAAGTAGGTTAAGAAAACACTTACAGGTTAGGTCACTGAGGTGTTTGGTCCACTTTGACTGGCCTTGACTTTGACTCAATTCTGCTTGACATATCTTTAAAGGAAGTTCCGATTAGAAAAAAAGCTTGATTTACTAAACAAAAAAGGCTCATCTCTAATCGACTATTTTGACACCAAATGATGATAAAACTGGTTAATAGTGTTCCTGCTTTAATTTTCTCACCATAATGGCAAGTAGCCGTCTAATCTCTATGTGTCAGTGCAGTCATCAGGATTGGTTCATTTAATATTTGTAAGGTGGGCTGTCAACTTCACCTTTTCTGAGAAAAAAAAACTATTATGTACAAATTTACGGCAGCAATCCACCACCATTGTACTGGTGACTAATCTTCAACGGTATAAACAACATTGTCAGCGAGGTTAAAAACCAGAATTTTAACAGCAGGCACTTTTAAATGTCAACCTGTTGTTGATAATGCAGCCTGGTTTGCCATTAAAGCATCTCAAAAGATTGTAATGCACTTGGAGAACCAAGGTCCCACAGGGCTGTTTTTCTGAAAGGCTCCCCATTACCATGATAAAGAGCACAGCATTCCAGCATGGCAGCAATGCAGCTGTCAAATGAGCAGTTTGAACTGAAGCTAAAATGACTGTAATGTTAACACGTTCAAGAAAGAAGAGGGAGTCTATTTCCCTTTTAGGAACTTCATAAACATGACAGGTTATGATGGATGAAACGAAAGAAGGGAAACACATCACTGAGTAAAAACATTGTTGGGAGTTGCACTGACAGAAAGGAACAACTCCAGCTGTGGAGCTATGTTCACACCGGCCTCGGCAATGTGCGTTCAAGCGACCACTTTCAATGAAAAGTCTACGTGAACACATGTATACGAGTGTTTCGAGCTTCTGTGTTTATGTGTTACTACACACATTTTTAAGGTCGTTTCTGGGCGCTACGTACAAAACACGCATTTATTGAACACGCATCAAAAGTTGATCCAGTTGAACTTTAAACAAATTTGTTAGTGACTAATGGGTAGCGTCCTTTCTAATTCAATAAAGTGCCAAATGTTTGAAAATTGATCATGGAGGAGAAATGAATAATTGCAGTTTGTGCCACCATAACATCAAGTTACTAACACCAAGAGCTGTGAAAGAAAAAGCCTGGAGCAAAATCACCAAATTTGCACTGATTCGACATTTCACACCAAGTCTCTTCTAATTGTAGGCACATGCGCATCAAGTACAACAGTCCAGTATGAACACCATATGCTAAAGGAGCATTCAACAACCCACCTTCCGCGTGTTCTTGAACGCACCACACATGCCCGGTGTTTACGCAGTACTACGGTAATGTTCCCTGCGTCTTTTCTCATGTGAAAAACGCTTCAACAAATTGTTTTTTTTTTTAACAATTTGAGTTTCTAAATTACACCAGTTTTCTAAAATCCAGCTCATCTCAGCAGCCTGACTTACAATAAAATGTTTCTTTTACCAGCAAAGATGCCTTTCTCTCACTTGTCAAATATGTTTGCTTGTACTAAAAGTACAGAGAATGAGTATTATTCCTAATCCGTGATGTGTAATAAATAATAACCAGTATTTATTTTGGTGACATCACAAGCAAATGCAATATATTTTTGGCTTCCAGAGTTGTTGTCACAATTTCACTTTAATTTGGTACCTTCAGGGAACTTGTTCTTCACTGGAGTGTAAAATACAAAGGTTCTCCTTGATTTGCAGTTTCTCTTTTAGTGTTGGAAAATTGTGACCTAGTGGAAGTGGAGCAGACCTAAAGACCTTTGTCTTTCTCTGAGTTTTCCGAATCTTTTTGATGTCAAGACTTAAAGAATTTGTCAAAAGGTCATCCCCCAGTTAGTGTAACAATTTAAATTCAAAATTAGGACATATGTATATTAGTTCTTTGATATCTGAGATGCCGTCGGTGACACCTAAATAATATACACAGTAATTCTTTAATCATTTATTAAATTTATTAAAGAAAAAAGCGGATTCAAACTGTACTGAGAAAGTGTTTTTTCCACGACAGAATGAGCTGAGCACTTAACTACTGTTAAGTGTTGCATATCAGCATTAAGCAGGTTTCCTCTGCTTTAGAATCAGTTGGAATTGCGTCAATACTGTAAACGCTCAAAGAATTACAGACAAAAGAATGTCAACACTGGTACTAAAGCTCCAGGGTGTTAAAGGGTTAATATTAGTGCTGTCAATCGATTAAAACAATTAATCAGATCAATCACACTTTGGATTGTGATTAATCACGATTAATCACAATGTATTACTAGGCAAATTTTATTCAACAATATGTGGTTTTTGAACAAAAAAATGGTCAGAGAGAAAATGTTTCCTTCAATTTTACTGTCTGAATGTTTTTCTTTGTGAAGTGTTAGCTCAGATATCCCAGAAATGATATTTGTGTGCACAGAACACATCCACAGTAAGAAAAGCAGAACTCTAAAGACTTTTATGTCTTCATGTCACATGTCCCAAATGTTCTATATCATTGGGCAAGCTTCTTCAAAACAAACTATTTGCTTCATGATCTGGAAAAAAACAAGCAACAAGAGCTGAACTTTCTCTCGGAACTGATGCTATATTGAAACTATCGTGATGATCAGTACATATATCGCTTTCCTTTGTCGCTGTACACTTTGCAGCGACACAGCGACCGTGACAACGGGCCGTACCGCCAATAAAATTGTCCGCTTTTTGTGAGAAAGCACTCTAAACCCAAACAATAACAAGAATAAAGTACTAAAAATCGATAAAATATTTATTTGTTTTGCAAGTGACCACGTTAAAGCGAGAAAGTGCCCGACGAAGTGTGTGTTTTAAGAAATTGAAGCCTGAACCTTATCTCTTAAGACGTGGGATTAAACTGCGTTAATAAATCATAACACGTTAATTTTTTTTGTATGAATTGCATGCATTAACGTTGGCAGCCCTTGTTAATATTAAATATAGATCACATCCAAGTCAATAGGTTTATTTTTGTACATAAAAGTGAACATTTTTGCTCTAAAGTGATTAAAAACAGACTTGTTTGTCCAACAGCCACCTAGTGGTTAGCTGGCTAACTACATGTGACTTTTATTCATAAACATGCTTCAAGCAAGAAGTTAACAAATCCCTAATTAAACAAAAGTATTTAAAAAATGTGATACAGTGATTCGTCGCTAAATTGCGTTTTACATTTCAGGGTCATGCTGTTTCACCAACTTTTTTCAATGAAATCCTGCATGCTTTTTTTTTTTTTTTTAACAGCGCACTGTGTTCTGCATCCTGATTGGCTGTAGACCTTATCAATCAGCCTCCTCCATCCCACATCTCCTGCATGGAATGCAATATTATTTCCAACTCTACATAAATCTTTGGTTGCGATCAGATCTTTGTTTTCAGTCTATAATACTGGACTTAATTTTCTTTGAAAAGTGTGGAAATGTTCATGACTTTCTGAAAAAAATGAATAACGTGGGTAGTGAGGAGTTTTACAGGCTTAAAGCATCTTTAAAAATGGTAATAAAGATAAAGACTTTGCAGATTTCTCCTATCACCGGTTTATTTAGAATGTAACTCCTGTGATAAATGAGGCAACACTGTTTGTCATTCCTTTTCTGCTAAAGGTAGAAATTTAGAATTTAGATTATGACCTTTGCTGCAGAATATTTTCAAGAAACAGACAGAAGCTTTTCTTTTTTTTTTTTGCGTCCAACATGTCATGCTGGAGATTCCCGTCTCCTGTGATGCCCAAAGTCAAAGGCACAACCCCGAAGACTCCATGTTATTTTAGACGCATTTGATCTTTTTCCATACAGGGCTTCTTTGTTTCAATTCAAGCCTTCTTATGATCATTTTCCACAAGGTTAGCTACATTTTTTTATACCGTATTCCCTAGAAACCATTTAACAAATTACTTGTAGTCCTGTAGATTTTCGATTGTTGTCTTGATATCTTTAACTGTGATAACACTCTAAATTCTGCAGCTCTTGGAGGTTCATTTGAAATGCAACATGCAGTGGATTCTGAACTATATGGAAAAACCTCAACTAAAGCCAAACCCTGAACAACACTAGTGACTTTGAGATCTGACCGACTCCAGAAAACGTTCCAAAGCAGACACCACAGCCCAGACGCCCATCTTTTTTTTTGTTGTCTTTTTCCCCCAACACCCCCTTTCATTTCCCATAAACAAGGGATTTGTGTAAACACAGTCCGCGCCTTAATTCTAACAGACTTCAGTGGATATCACTGAATGAGGCCTTGTGTTTTTTATCTTTCACGAATGTAAATATGATTCACACATCTCGGCAAATGTCAAACATCGCTTTAAGGATTGAAAGTCAAATCACAAAATGAAAAATAAATACCGAGGTGGTATTTAAAAATTCTGTGATATCTATCTCCCTTTTTTTCTTGAAAGTCACAGGCTGATGCAGGAAACATAAAATAGACTATAATGGTGTCATGAGCATGAAAGTCAGCGAACATGTCATTGATCTGCACAGTAGGATATCAGCCTCTATAGGGGAAATAAGCATACCCTTATTCTGTATCTTTTTGTGGTAACTTTTAAAAAGAAAAAAGAATGTTTTTCAGAATAATAAAAGTCTTGGATGACAAGGAGTTCAAAAAAACTCAATTTTCAATTAAAAAAGCGCAAACCGAACCACTGGCCTTCATCCGTCCATTGACTATCCACCTGTCTTTTTTTTAGCCGAGACAAAGGACGATTACATAAATCTGCCACCCAGGAATACCCCCCACTTTATTTGTTTTCAGCCAGAGAGCCAGTGACGGGTGATGAGTTCAGACCTGCTGTGGGATTTGACAGACTCTGGGGGAATAATAAAGCAATTTCAGTCTGCCAGAAAAAAATCTGAAAAAGAGGAGAGGGGGCAAAAATCCAACGTAAGGAAGAAATAAATCACTGCCCTGATCCCTGTGGTTTTTGTTGCAGACATGAGACAGTTAAATTGTACAGTGGCTTGACCACAGTGAATTTTTAGGTGTTGAAACTTTGTGACAATGTAAAAGCTTATATAAAAAGTTTATTATTGACGTATTGTTGTGGTTTGTTGAAGAGGGGGGGTTACCAATAAATGGGTCATCCTCACCTACAGAAAATTCATACAGAAACACAATATTGACCAAAAAAATCCACCAAAGTCATGCACAATGTATCTCCACATCAAAAACACTAACTGGAATATTCAATTATGGAAATTTCAAGATTCTTCGGAACGCAGTTTAGATTCTGAGAATTTCTCTACCTCTGCTTCTACAAAATCCTAAAAACTTCACAAATGTTTTTTGCAAATATCAACCTTAAGAATTCTTTATTCTAATACTACATTTTCAAGCATCTATGCAAAATGTCAGAAGCTTTTTTCAAAAGTTCCACTCAGTCCAGTTCTCATACAGTGTAAATGCGTCTCTGAGAGTACTCTAAAATGAACAGTTAGCGGGCAGTGTACAAAATGGTGTAACCTGTAATGGTCTAAAACTGGAATAGGGTAGTGACCAGGAGACTAGAATTTGGCTCAAGTAGGGAGTGACCGCTTTAACACTGAGGCAAAGTGGCTATTCATCTCTATATGCACAAGAACCTTAAAGTTCAAGATCAATAATGAAACGATGCATAACTATTAACACAGTGACATATCGGGTGTACAGCAAAAGTTAATTGCAACAAAGAAAAAATCACGAAACCCAACCTGCCCACAGTTCATCGGAGGAAGGTAAGGACACTGGGATTTGTGAGTTGGATGTGTATGGCAGTTCAGTGGCAATGGTATGAGAGTAAGTGGGGTGGGAGTTTTAACTGGGTGAACAAGAACCCCCTGCCGGCCCGGTGGAAGGATGCGGCTCTTTGACACTCTCTGTGACTCTGTAGGTTCAGGTCTAGCTCGCCGTTCGGGACCTGGCCTACTTCCGCTAAAACCACATGCTACATCAACAATCACTTTCTGTTTCTAGACCGGACAGAGGGCTCCTGCGCCTCGTCTCTCACTTGGCTTCCCCAAAGCTTCTGACACTACTGAATCCCAGAACCCTAACAAGTACGTGCGATTGGCCATGCCGCATCACATGATGCTGTGTCAGAAAACGAAGGCCCATGATATGGCGATCGCACCACATGACTAAATGATGTCACCGCCGAGGGGAAACCTTGCAAAAAAAAAAAACACAAAGGCAAAACAAAGCCAGCATCACCCACCTGGGTTACAAGTGGTTCACATCAAATGCAATTAATGCATCAACTTGGCCTCCTCCAAAGTGTATTCTGTAAACAAATCCATTAACCAGATTTGTGTGTCAGAAGTTACTGCCAAAGCCTAAGTTTCTGATTGGTTCAGACCTTCAGGAATTTGTACTCTTGTGAACAGGAACATGTGAAACACCAGCTGCTTGAGTTATGCATCTGTACATTGACATACCAATGAACACAGACATCCCTGATACGCAATTTGTGTTCCGTGTGTATGTAGAATTACTGACTTTATACACCCAAAATACAAATAAATAAATAAATAAAACACGTACCATTCGGAAAATTAAAAAAAAAAAAAAACTCTCAGCAGCTCTATGTGACTTGTAAACAGACAAAATCTACCCAAAAAGTTTCCTTTTCTTCAACAGTTAGTGAATCATCCTTAGAATTTAAATGTGATCAATTTCTTACACCCGTTTAATATTATATTTATCACAAGATTTTGAAGCAAATTTTAATTTATCATGTAACTTTCTTGTTACATTTAAAACAGCCATGTGTTTTGGCAGTGGTTTTTATTTTTTCACTGAATCACTAAATCACTGTATTTTTTTAATTATCTGATGCAGCCAACATAAGTAAATCAGTTGAAATAAAATCTTTATTCTTTTAAAATAAACTTGGCACTCAACAGATTGTTGATCCCTTGTTTCTTGTACATCTATAATTACAGCCAAGTTGGCTTTAATTATGGTAGATAGAAAAAAAAAAAAAAGCCAACCTGCTGGGTTCAACACTGACTCCTTTTCATTAATGCCTTTGTATGATATTTTTGTGAGGTACAGATTTTACTGCATGGAGTTCAAGGAGGAGGACATGTTGAAAAATTTCCCAGTTGTATTGTCAGCTCAAGAGTTTTACCTTTAAAGGTGAAAATATTCATAAAAATCAAGACGCATTTAAACTCAAAGATACAGCAAGGTCATTGCTGGCAGAGAAACACAGAGGAGATGTAATAACACGCCAACTTTTTCTCAGTTTGTTGAGAGTCCATGTATAAAACTATTCTCTGTGCACTTTAGAGATTACCTTTATGGCCAATATACTTTCTGACAGCAATAATTGTCTCCTAAAGACACAAACCAAAATTATGTCCTCTGTAGTGCAGTTGAAGATCTTAAATCACAAAACAGCTGTCTCAATTACAAAACATGTCAATAAAAACATCCAATCAAGTAAAATCCAAGTGTTATCTCTCTGTGTCAGAGCTCACTTTTATTCCACACGTCAAACTGATGTTTTTTTTCTTTTTTTAATCACTGTAAGAATTTTAGTAGTTTGCTTTTATTTTCTGTTGTCAGAACAAGTGTTGATGCTTTTAAATCTAGTCGAGTTTTACAACAATATTTCTACAAGTTGTCTCAAAAATACACGTGTTGACCAAGACCACACATTAAATACATTAAAAGGTAGTTGTTTTTCCTTATTCAGAAATAATTTTTATACCAGGCAGCACAGGATGATTTTTCCTGAAAAAGTTAAAAGGTTTTGTCAACAAGCTTCATTGTTTTTCAGTTTTATTTCGTATTTTTCCAGACTAGATAAAAAGTTGATCATTTTAAATAAAAGTTTAACCGGCCAGGAGTCTGCAGAAAAAACGTTGAGTGAGTTGCATCTCTTTGCAACCGTGTAAATATAGTTAAGTGATACATGTTCTTTGTACAACCATATTTTCTGCACTATAAGACACAGTCAAAAGCCTTAGTCTTTTCAAAAAACGAGAGTATGCCTTAAAATCCAGAGTACCTAATATAGTATAGATAAATTCAGGTTAATACTGATGTTGATGAGATTTTGAGAGACGCTCTGTCAGAATACTTGGTTTGTGGTATTGAGAATACACTAATGTGTAGCAGTGTCTGACTATTTGTGTGTGCGTTATTAACAAGGTTGGGAGTTAGCATAGTCACAGTGAAGTTTGTTTCGTGATATCAGTATTTTTTGTGTGTCTGAAGTTGCAGGTATTGTGAATAGACTAACACTTCTAACATGGCAAACGTGTAGCGTGTTACAAACAAGTTCTGTAAACACTGTGAACACAGTTAATAAAGTCTAACTTACGGACTTGTATGACTCTCGTCTTGCTTAATGCGGCTGAAGCTATGTTTCCTCTGCAAAGCGTTCAAAACTCTTGCGTAGCTACATAAGTTTTAATGACTGTTTTTGGGCTCTACCTACACATCACATGGCCACTGAACACGTGTCAAAAGATAAACCATATATTGGAATAAAGCAGAGAAATTAAAAGCCTGAAGCATGATTTGCACTGACATTTGGCACCAAGCTTCTTCAATCTGTGGGTGGCGAACATGCACTAGTAAACAGTCGAAGAAGAAAAAGCTTGTCCAGTGTGAACACTATGGCCTGTTCTTGAAGTGTGTACATAGGGTTGTAGTTCGGTGCGCTTGATATATGACATAGGTTTGAAAAGTGACAGTGCACCTTATACTGTGAAAAATACTGTAAATTTATTCTTAGCCAAAATAAAAACAAATCCTTTCAAAGGGGTTCAAATGGAATCTGTGGCTATTTAGTACTATTACAGTTTCCTTGTGTTTTCTGAGCCACGTTCTGTGGAAAATGTTCTCTGTGTTTCCTGAACAAAGCCACAGCTACACAGAAAACAGATGCTACTTTCATTCCTACAACTAATGATCTGCTTGCATGGTTCGCAAAGACAGAATATTTTCGCCGGAAGCTTTTGTTTACAAATCCTCCTCAGTCATACATGTTCCTATGCAAAAAGAGAGTGGTTACCCCCCACCCTCCCTGAGCCATATGTACTTAAAAGGCAGCTAAAATAAAATGTTGGTTATGGACAATGTTGCTCTACCATGTTGTTGATGCCGACAGCTACCTCCGGGTGCAGTCTTCCCAGTTTCTATGCAGCTGTGTTAGATGGGGCTTTGAGAAGGAGGTTGTTCTGGAGCGATGCAATGTTTTTGTTTATTAATTTATGCTTCACCTGTTTGTGGTTCTTCCCACTTCAAAAATGCACCAGAAATAAAGCATTGACAGTAATCACAATCAAGTCCACTTTTGAAAGACGCTTCTTTTTTAAGTTATATCTCATGGCATTCAGAAAAACAAGTCCACATGAGGAGATAATTGACATTACCTTGTTAACCCTTTAACATTAAAGCTTTAGCTCTAGTGTTGAAACTCTTCAACCATTGAATTAGTTCAAATAACTCCAGCTGATTCTGAGCAGAGAAAAGCAGCTTTGTGCTTGGATGCAACACTTTACAAAAGCGAAGAGCTTACATAATCAACGCAAGTCAGCTAATTTTGTCATGGAGATAAGCAGTGCCATGAAGGAACATAGAGAATTGCATATAGGCAGAAAGACAGCTGATATTTAGAGCTGCTTTTCTCTGCATCAGAATAAGCTGATTTACGTTGATTGCGTCAACAGTTGAAGAGTTGGTCAAAGAGCGTTAGATATTTGAACACGATCACGTTGCATCTGTGTGCAACACATTTTTAACGTAAAATCTTGCACATAGATGTATTGATATGTTCACATCAGACTTGGAAACTCGCATTCAAGCGACTGCTTTCAATGAAAAAACGGTTGAGGCAAAACATTAAGAATGATAATGCAGCTGTCAGCTGATTGTGTGACACTGACTGCTTCTGTTGAGTTCGCAGAGAGGATGTTCATCCTGAACTTTCTCTTTTTTCTGGTCTTAAAAGGATTGGCCTGCTTTTGATTCATGTAGTGATGTGCAGTGTGGAACAATACAGTGTAGAACAATAAATTAGTCCTGAACTTTGATTGTTTTAAAACAGATTCATAATTCTTATGTGATTAATGTGCAACTTTGTTTTATGTCCAATAATTGCTTATGTGTTTTCCCTTTGGAGATTGTGTTAACATCATCAATGCTCCACAGCAGTGGTAATAATAAGTATGGAAAGTTGAGCAGGTCTTATTGCTGCTTGTCTCATGATGCTCTTATTCCGCATTTGTATTTATATGTTTTTTTTTGCATCACTTACTGTAACTCCAGGGGATTTATACATAAAATGAAAAGCTTTTATTTTTTTTCCAAAAAAGGTGTTTTTACCTGAGCACAATCTAGCCCCTAAATTGTCAAAAGGTTTCTGCCAAATTCTAAGGTGAGAAGACGTGGAAAGCCTCTGTTCTTTCGAAGGGGCGGATCGTTCCTCCAACCTAGATTACCTTTTTTTTTTTTTTTTTGATGTGTAAAGCCAGAGCCAGCTTGTTAAGCCACCCTGATTGTTCTCTGGAACCCTGTGTTTCTCCTCTCCCCTGACAGTGATGTTACCCACCATCACACTGGCTCAATTATCCATGAAATATTCTCCCACACGAATTCTCTGATGATGCGTCCTGTGGAGAACGGCTCTCAGGTTGTGCTTTTGAGCCCAAGGAACGTAAATCGAGGAAGAGAAACGAGCACCACAAAAGAATAAAACACTAGAGAGAGCTCTCTGCTGTGTGTGGCCCTAATTAGACAGCCAATGGTCAACATTTTACAGCTATTTACAAGCAAATTGAGATGGATGTTCACGGTTTCCATGACAACAGGAGCTAAAAGTTGTGTTTTTTTGTCTAGATTTCTATTATTGTTTCATTTATAATAAGAACAGGGCTTGAAGGAGTTTCCCACTGATATGAAGGTTGTGCAGATATGACAGGATGTGATGTGGATGTGTCAGTGGTCAAGATTTGGATTTATGAGGCTTTTTTTGTGGCAGATTCAAGGAGGGAAAATCTCTGGCCTAACCTTTAAATCACATTTTGCCAAAACAAACACGCACAAAAAAAACAAGGACTAAAAACAGCTTTTCCATCATATCTGATGAAGGTGGTTTCCACTGCAGCTGCCTTCCTGCATAATCTTGCAGAACCTAAGTACAATTTTCACCCAGGCTTTTAGAGTTAATTTGATGGGGGCTTTTTTTCCATTTTGGGAAGCAGCAGTTAACAGCAGTTGAAAAATAAATAAAACACAA
Source organism: Adrianichthys oophorus (assembly GCA_036245035.1). Taxonomy (NCBI): domain Eukaryota; kingdom Metazoa; phylum Chordata; class Actinopteri; order Beloniformes; family Adrianichthyidae; genus Adrianichthys; species Adrianichthys oophorus. The sequence continues at coordinate 17,343,343 of BSAI01000101.1, read as the reverse complement.
CAAAAACAAATTAAGCCTTGAGCAGTGTTATATGCCTGCAGGCGCTTCACATCCTTGCCTTTTGACGCGACCTCACTGAATGAGTGGCTGCTTCACGCCCCTCACTCTTCACGTCTCCCTCTACCACCCTGGTCATAGCTGCACGTGACAAATTAATGAAAGAAAGATTTTTTTTTTTAAATGACAGCTTTTCTGTAAGTTTTATTTCCATAGCAACCATTTTAATTGTTGATCTCCTGAGGGTAATGAGCAGATATATGTCATTTTTAGAAGAAACAGCAAAAGTACATTTTTGGATTTCCTTGGCAACTGAGATTTTTTGATAACCACGCCCACATTTTGGTCAGCTTGAGCCAGTGATTCATGTATTAAACTTTCTACATAGTTTGGTAAAAAGTGTTCGAGCAACAAGGGAAACATAGCTATTGTGAACTTCCCAATGATGCTCGAGGTGTTAGAAGACACCATATTTTAGGAGGAGTCTAAATTTGTAGCTGGTACTAAAAGTGATTTTGTTTTTTTAATTCAAGCTATCTCTTCCTGGGGTCAAAGGTCAATGAAATTGTAGTTGTAGTTGTAGATTTAACCTGGTAGCGTGGGTGTGAAATTTTGTGAAGATCGCTTGAACAAAAGTTTTCTTTTCCCATATAGATGGAAAAATCACCAAATTTCACACTTTGCAGCAACATGAGCACTAAGCTGTAGGTTCTGTGACCATCCCATAATAATCGTAAAAATTCATTTGGATATCCCCAAAGCGTGTGTTTTGGTTTTCTGACTTGTTTTTCAACTTTTTTTTTTTTTTTAGCCCCATAAGAGATTTTAGCCCTATATTTTTCATGAGGATCTTCCACTGTGATGTCATCATTTTTGGGAGGGGTTGTTCATTATGTCCGAAATTTATTTACACTGGGTACTAGGTGCTAGCAAATTTTCATACGTTTTCAAGTATGTGGCATGGGTAAAATTTTTGTAGTGGTTATCGCTTTTGCCTCACAGAAAGAAAGCCATGGTTCAAATGTCAGCTGGGTCTTTGCATGTTGTTTTTCTGTTCTTTGTGTGGATTTTCTCTGGACACTCCGGCTTCCTCCCACAGTTCAAAAACATGCGTCATAGGCTAATTGGTAACTACACGTGTATTTGAGCGCTGACCTGTCCAACGTGTCCCACAATGTTGAGCAATAGTAGCTGGGGTGGATGGAAGGTGTCGTAAGAAAGAGGAATTGCAAAAACAATATGGTCCTTGCAATCCATGATTGTTGTGGGTCAAAAAAAAGCAGTGGAAACTTTCACCCAGAGGGTTCTCCAGAGTTAAATCAAGATGGAAAAAGATGGAAGGATGATGCAAAGTGCATTTCCTTTGTAAAAATATTGCAGTTTATGCCTAATTAGCCAAATGCCCAACCCTACATGACCGAATACCATCCAGAACCACTTTGTCGCTAATGCAGCCGCACAGTAGGAACAGCAGCTCCATGCAGTGCTGTCATTCTGCACAGTCATTCAGCTGCTGCTCTGATTGAACTGCTTTTAAAACTCTTGGATGGATGAATATAATCAGTCAGAGCACTAGACCATATTGTTTTCCATCAATATGGAAGGTATTTGGAGAAAGTCTTGGTAGGCAGTAACTTCGTTTTTTTTTACCTTAGTTTCAGGTGGGATTTTTTAAATAATTAATAAATGAATAAATAACTGAACCAACATAGTGGTGAAAGCAGGTGTGGCTAACAGCTGGAATTTTTATAGAATGCTGATAACAGCGTTTGGAGTGGAGCTGCTTGGTTGAAAGAATCTGCAAAGGAGCACACAACAGCTCCCCTAATGGAGGCTTTCAGCTCCTCTGAACTCAGGTCTGCTGCTGGGTTTGAAGGAAGCATCTAAACTGGTAAAATCTACAACAAATGTGGAAGCCAGAAAGGACACTTTATTATTCACAGCTTACGTCTTTGATTTGGATGAAATACGATCAATTATTTGAATCCAATTCAGTTTTACTTATATAACCCAATAGTACAATGCAGTTGTCTCAATGGGCCTCCATTATACCAAGGTAGCAGTAAAAAGCGTTCTACCTGACGTTGGTACGGTTTGATAATGTTCACAATAACACAGCAGATCATCCTCTTGCTTTCTCCTCTTGTACCATTTATTCATTTGGGTAAAATTCTCTCACAGTTGCTCGATTCTTATGTTCTGTTCCATGGCTGATAACCTTAAGGTTCGCACTTGCAAGCTCTTGGTGCCATTTTAGGGTCTGCCAACCTGTGGTTTCACCATGAAACATTTTGACTGAGAGCTGTGTACTTCTCTAAATCGCCGCGACATCAGTTAAGGCGCTCCGGATTAGAAGTTGCACTGTTGTTGTTTGAAAAAAAGAAATAAAGCTTTAGTGGAAAATACAGAAAAAAACTGAAAGTTATTTCCTTAATAAAGTTGAAAAAACAACATTTCTCACTAAGGACTGGCCTTGTTTTAGCCACAGATCCTTTTCACCGTTTATCACCTCCTTCAGGCTGATTTTTCCAGCCCTGTCAGCTTCATCATAGAAACCAGGAAAAGCATTGTCATTCACAGACTCTTGCTCATGTGAAGTGAGCCCTCTCCTAAGCAAGGAAATTCAGTCATTTGGCTTTAATCAGGAGCTGCGGTTCTTCTAAGAGGCGGAGGACGGTGAGTGTGCCATGTTTTGTTTGTTTTGATGAATCACATTTCATCTTGATATTAAATTGATTCTATCAGCAGAATAGGAATTGAAAGCGAGTAAGAGAGCCAAAATAAAACAAAAATCATTGGTTTGATTCAGCTGCACTAATAAGACACATCTCAGCTTTGATGTGGAAGTGTGTCACCTCCCGAGGAGAGAGGCGAGGGTGGGTGTGTGGGTGTTGGGGGGTGGGGGGGGGGGCTTTCATTTATCTCAGGTATGACAGATCCATCAGTGTGACATAGTAAATAATCAGCAGCACCCACGAACTGACACAATAGTGTGTGACAAAAACATTTCTGCTCAGAATCCATTGGTTTCAGATGCCACATGGGATCCACACCCTTCACCGTACGTTTTCATACCTCCACCATCATCCACCCATCCGGCGTCTTCGCCCTTCTGTCCATCTTTCAGCCACCTGCTTTCCCATTGTCCTTTCGCCGATAGTGCACCTCTTAACTGCAACCCGCCGATGACGTTTTGTATAAATCACGCGCGTTAACATTTGCTAACATGAGGGTTTTATGATGGCTCCATAATGAGCTGCTGTAAATCCCTGGGCTGTGGTTGGCTGTGCCAGCGGATGCATAAACCACAGAGAGCCCTTTAACAAGGACACACCGTGGCTTGGCTCCTGTCTGCTGTCCCCAGAGATGGCAACAACAGAGATCGGGTGAAGCCGCGAGATGATTGATTTATGAGCAGAAAGACATCTGTATTCATGTACTGTGTTGGGTCAGCTGACATATTGATAGAAGGGCTCTCAACTGAATCATGTTTCAGTGTCTCAGACATGTTTTTAAATCATGCAGAAAAAAAATACCTTTTACAATTTACAAACTCACAACCAAGGTGTAAAAATATAGACAAGATGGAAAAGTTTCTTTCTTCAAGTTGAGTTTCAGGTTGGGTGAAGTTTGAGGACAAGCCAATGCTGCGTTTTACTAGCTTAGCCAGAATCAGTTAGTTCAAAACCCAACAGTTATGTAACTAAAAATATCGGATGGATGGATGGATGGATGTATTTTCATTCATTACATAATAATCCTTTAGAAATTATGAAAACAGCTTCAGTTATGGGAGGTTCAATGGATGTTTGTGGATGGAAACATATTAAGCTATAAGTCAACAGTAGAAGACCAGCAATCTGAGTATTAAAGTGATCATGGCATCAAGGTAAAGCTTTTGCAGCCTTCACTTCCTTTTGGCAACGCTTTAGTCATAAGCACTGGACATAATAGCCAATGCATCGATTCTCTCCTCCTCTCTGTGCCAGTCTATCTTTATCAGCAATTCCACCACAATCTTAACTGCAGCTCTGCCTTTCTGACAGAGTGGCCAATCAAAAACAAGCATTCATCTTGATTATAGTCCACCCTAAGCCCTGGGAACAGAATCGTTTTTGTCTATTCATCATGTCACCGCCTCCCAGGAAGAAGTGGGCTGGAAACGAGGCGTCGGCTGTTTTCAAAGTGCTCCCATCCTGTTGTCTGCGTTTAATACAAAAGAAGGTTCAGGGGAGGCAGAGATGAAAAGAAAAAGTAAATCTAAACCTGGATCACTGTGCTGTGACCACTGTTTAGGCAGCAGAGATGCTGCACGTTATTCCATTCACAACAAAGGAAACAAACCTCCAGGTCTGTCTTCTGCAATTTTATCATACTCAACTCACCATTTCTCTTCTACTATTTCCAAGTCCATTTCTAAACATCTTTCCTTTCATTTGCTTTCACAAACCTTCATGCTGAGCAGAGGAACCTTCTATGGTCCACGAGTGCTTCAGCTCCATGCTGACAGCCCCAACTCTTTGTGTTGACCTGGGCCCACACGCTGCTTCACAGCTCTGTCCTCTAGCTAGCAACCGGCCCGCTTCGCCATTGTTGACATTCTTTGGACAACTGTAGCTCTTCAATTGTTTACAAAATATCAGAATGCCAGTCAAATCAATTGTACAATTTTGTTCTTGTAAAATTTTTGTTTTTCTTCATGCTTGAATGGCTTTTTAATTATAATTTTCACCTCTATTCTCGTACATTGTTTATTTTTTTTCATAGTTGAACAACTTTATTCTCATAACTGTACAACTTTATTCACATAAATTGTTGGATTTGTTTGATCTGTGTGATGACTTTTTTATAATTATGCAACTATAGTCTTGTAAATTGTAAAAAAAAATTAACCCTAGTTGTACAACTTTCTTCTCATATTTGCACACTTATTCTCCTAACTTGTTGAATTTGTTTATCATATTTGTGCTTTTTTGCTAAAATTGCACAATTTTATCCTTTTAAAGTTTTTACTTTTTTGCTATCATCGCAAAACCTTAGTCCCGTAATTTATGTATTTGTTATAATAGTATGTAGGAATTTCTTCGAATGGCATAACTTTATTCTCTATTCTCTCTTTATTCTATTGTTGTTTGACTTTTTTGTTATAATTGCATGACTTTATTCAAAAATAGTTGCTTTTTTCCTAATTTTGCAAGTTTGTTATACATCTTTACAACTTTATTCTTTTGCAATTTTGACTTTTTTTTTATAACTTTACGACTTAATTCGTATATTTTTGTTTACACTTCTTCTTTGATGGTGAAAAAACTGGAACAGAAAGCAGAAAATCAGCTCCCCCAGAGAGCTATGTTGAAATCCCTGAGGGCTAAGGCAGAGGAAATTAAGAATTGTTTCTCAAAAATATCACCTGCGCGTGTTCTTTAGGCAATAGTTATTGGTTTATTTCTTTGAAACCATGGACCCAATGGGCTTAAAATGTTAAGGTAAGAAAATTACCCCCCAAAAAAGTCATTGTGAAAATCTAATCAAAATAAAAACATGGATGAGGCCAGGAGCTACTTTACTGCTCATTAAATCTGACACTGACTGTGCTGCTTTAGAGCTCCAGCTGGAACAGCAACTGTGAACACGTGGACCATGCTTCTGAAGCCTCGCTGGGATGTGACACACAAACAATAATGAAACACATCCGCCATCTTCCCGGTGACCTGGATTGACGCGGATTGACGATTGAGTCGGTCAATTTTCCAGCACAGCTGGCTCTGCTCTGAAACTCCCAGTGTCTAATCCCACTCATTGGCGCAGTAGATTTCGGGGCCACGGTGTCAAATGGCGAAACGCAACAAGCAGGCCGGCTGCCAGCTCGGAGGACGGAGCTATGAGGCAGCATATGGGCCCGTGTTTCTGCGAGTGGGCCACACCACAAAGAGTGAGTGATGCGCTTTGGCCTGTCAGCGTGACTTAAGACGTCACCGTGGAAACGCTCAGAAACAGAGGCCTCTACATCAAAAAGGTGTCAGATCTCTGTTTACACTGCAGAATGTGAAGAAAGAGAAGAAAACAGTCACTTTTTAAACATCTTTAATGCACAAGAGCCGTTCCTCTGTCAGCCGGTCTTTGTCCCCTCTTTGCTAGCTTTGATGCACGTTTAACAGGATTGTAGCCACTTGTTAAGTATGCTAAGTGGGTGCCGCTCCGCTGTGTGCGGTTTACTCAGTGGATTTAATCATTGACTCTTGTGTATTGGCGAATCGCTGGCTCTTGTTCTTAAAGGATCATTGTCCTCCTGGCTGCATGAACAAAAATACACCTTGAAATAAATCCTTAAAGCAGCTCTGCTGCCTGGAAACGTTCAAGATCTTTATTTCAAGAACACTGTTGGGTTTTTTTTCAAAAATAAACTAGATGCTAAGCCGTGACCAATTTCACCTTGAAAGATTGTCCCTGTTTCATTGTAATATTAATATCACTGTTTTTGAATACTGTTCCTCTTTAGGGTGTTTTTGCTGGCTCAGACTGAGCACACAGATGATGGAAGAGCGAGCTTCTCCACAACCTTCCAAGCATTTGGTTCCCTTGACTTTGATCTCTAAAGTAGACCAAGGAATAGGGGAGCCTTTTCTTTTTCCTTTTTTTTTTTTTTTTTTTTTTGGTCTAAATTATAATTTCGGATGAGACTAGCATTAAATGAAAACCAGTAAAAGAACAAAAGCTTGTATTCTGTGACACAACAGTGACACCTACTGGTTTGTTCTTATTATGTAACCTGGAGTGGAGAGCTTTCGCTTTTGTTTCATAAATTCAACATTTTTAAGCCTTGATAAAAAAAAGAAATGAATTACTTTAATGTTTGAACTTATAAGTCTTTTTTAAAACACCTATTAAAATATGGAAGTTTGTAAAAAGTAAGAAAACCAGGTTGTCTAAAGGTTGTGAGATTAAGCTGTTGTTTTTGAACTCTTTCCTTTTAAAAATAGCTCAAATTTATTCAAAACACCAGTCTTTCTTCTTCTTTTACTCATCTTTTTGAATCTTTCAAATATTTTTTTCTGTTTATCTTGTCATAATTAACAGTTCTTCACTCTTTTCTAGTGTTTTCAGTCATTAGTCTTTTCTAGTCTTTCATAATTTAAGACTTTCAACAATAAAGTGCTTGTGTGATTATATTTCAATGGGAGAAAATATTTCATTAAAGATTCAATTCTATGATTATCTAATCACCTAAATGATGGTTGAGTCCGAATTCCCCCACTACAGTATACTCCCTATTTAGTGCACTATATAGTGTGTTTGCCATAGTGCTGTCTGAATCTACAGTTTCAAAATCCAGTGGCCTAGAAATGTCCTAATAGTCTGCAAAAAGCCAGTGTGCATTGCTAGATTGGTGAATACATACCAAAATGCATTGTGTTCAAATTATATTTTTAGAAGAATGTCTTTAATTACATTTTTTATAAATCATCCAAGTTTTAAAACACAGTAGAATCATAAATAGGCTTTGTAAAATGTTCGTATTTATTAGGTTTTTCCTTTGGGAAATCAGTGACATATGCTGCTAAAAAGAAAAGAAAAAGTAGCAAGCATGCTGTCACTGCTTTTAAAATCCAGGGCACTAGATAGTTCTGCAAAATATTGTTTTTTTTAGGGGTTAGGGAGGGAAATCGGACATGGCCAATGAATCAAATTTTAGCTATAAACCCAACAAAAGCTAGCTTTGGTCTGAAAGCTCTAAACATCAAAAAAGTGAAGATAATTAAACGTGGTCATTAAAGAAATAAAACCTAATGTAACCTCATACAAGCAATTGTTTTCAAACCTTTCCTTAGACTTTTATCTAAGAATACGATGAAGTATTTCATCGTTATTAGATACTTCCTTTGATAACTTTTCCAAGCTAACAATACTGTCAAGCTTCTAAAAACAATACGTTTTAATGAAATATTGAAACAGATGTTTTAATTTTGCTGAAAAACACCCACACAGAGAAAAAGAAAAAAACATGAAACCCAAATGATGAGGCTAATGAAACATGAGCTAGATAACAAGAAATATGTATTCTTTTTGAAAGAAAAGTGTCAATATTTATTTATTTACTTCTTTTTACCAGATATGAACGCTTTTGTCTTTTTCAAAAGCATACGATGTTATGGCTTCTTTTGATCAGCTGTAGCTGTCGTGCATGTGTTATATTTTGGAATGGATAATGTGGAGAATCTCATCACTGCGTGAATTTTCATGTCTCCTTCTTGCTCATTCCTCAGTCAGGCTCCACACAGTGACAGGTTTTTTTCCTGCCTGTTTCCCAGCACTAAAATTATTTAAGAGTTTAGGCATTTGATGGTTTCTTCTAATGCTATCGTAAATTGATCAGTTTTTAGATCATTTTAAGACATTTTTAATCAAGAAATTTGGTTGCATTATAAACTAAATGTAAATTCATTATAGTAGACTATGAAAAATACACAAATGTTAATTATCTAATTGTTAAGGAATAACACTACCAAATGAGGTTTTAGCAAACAGAATGTATTAAGTACTTTCTCTCTGTTGAATCAAAGCAGTGTCTGCTACGTCTCGCATTCGTAATGTGAAGAAAAAAAAGATGAACTCGTCAAATTCTCGGGTTTCCTTTTTATCTCATTCCCATCCATTCGTATGAGAGCAACAAACTCCAAAAATAAAATACATCTCTTGAATTTTAAAAAGAAAAAATGGATTATAGATGCTCACTTCACCCTGTGTCGCATCCTTGTTTGGTTTGATTTTTAACAGGAAAAGGAGGTAAAGCAGAGGTATGGACTTTATTGAGTTTTTACATGAGGAGGGACTGTGGGTAACCCAGCCGAACTTTGCAGAGCTTCATTTTACATAAAAGAGATTCTTCAACAAAAACCAATCAAACAAACTTAATCAAGTTCTTTTCACTAAGCAATCGTGCTGTGCATTTCCTCACTGTTCCTTTTTCATATGGTAAGTGAAGCCTTGCCCCATTGTTTTGTTTGTAGAGCTATAATTATAGGTCTTTGCTAAATATGCTGAAAATGGTACATGGGTTCAATTTTCATTTTACCTGTTTTTTTAAGCTTTTTTTTAATTTAGTTTAGAAAATCCCATTCAGACACAAACTCATGCTGTGTATTTAATCTGTGTGTACTTCTCGATTCAGATAAAAACCTGACCAACCTACTGTATCAGGAGGATGTGGACCATTGCACTAAAACTGACTTATAAAGGAACTAAAACAATGTACATGTTTTTTTTCTTAACTGTTTCCAATCTGCTCATCTACACTAGTTTTATTCCAAACATTTTTACTTCTATTACACTATTTTTTTCCCTTTTGAGCCTTGGTTCACTTTTTTCTTGATAAGAATCACAAAAAACATCAAAAACGTAGAAACTCTGTAGCCTGTATTAACAATATGTAGTCACTCTTATCAAACAAAGTGTTTTAAGATACACCACCCTTAGCAATGTGCGTTCAAGCAACCACTTCCAATGAAACGTCCATGCAAAGACACGTTTTGGCCTCTGTGTGCAAAATCTGGCGTTCATGAGTAGCTATGCAAGGGCTCTACGTACAACACGCTTGGCCAATGGCCATTGGACATGTGAAAGAAAAAGCCTGGAGTAAGATTTGTCAAAAGTACACCGCTTTGACATTTCACACCAAACCTCTTCTAACTGTAGGTGGCGGACACGCACTAGTAAACAACAGAAAACTTAAAAGGAAGAAGAAGCTCCTTCCTGTTTGTCCACGGTGGGAACACCATGGCCGTTCTTGAATGCATGTCAAATGGCTGGTGTGTACACAGCCTTTTATGTTTCTACTTACTCAGTGTGAAACCTGGACCTGTTTGGATGAACACAAAGCAAATAGTAAATGTTTTTTAGACCAATTAGGTGAAATTGAATAATTTCCCGTCTGACAGTCTCTGACGGCTCACTTGTGTGCTGCAGTACACTGATTGGAAAGCACGGCTGCTTATGTTTGCTGCAAAGAAGCTTTGCTTTTGTCATGAAGTTTAGAAATGATGTGAGCAATTCCCAACAGCCTTGTGTTAGTTTCGCCGTGGATCATACTTTATTTCATTTGAATTTTATTAAGAAAAAAAATGTATTTTGATACTCGGTTCAGAATGGGAAAATTCCTTTTCCATATGGATCAGTTCTTTCACTTGCTTTCTCTAAAAACACTAAGCTGGGGGGCTGAGTCAGACATATTTGGGTTTTCCACCTAAGTCCAAGACATGCCCATGCTGGTTGGATGACAGAAGAAAAATAAAAGTAAAGGAGGACTTCATTACTTCAAGAAAAAAAGGGATGAATCATGGAGAACATCAATGATCTGACTGTGACACATGAGCTGAACCCAACATGTTCTGCTAAAAGGAAGAATGAATACATGACTCATCGAAACACATGAAGAAACACGGGCTTTATTGTGTAAGACTCGAAGGAACAACTCCCTTCACAGCACTTTGGTGCTTGTTTTGATGCCGTTGCTGCACACAAGGTTATTCCATGTTAATAAAACTGGCTGTTTGCTAATTAACTGTTGTGACACGTGACACCAGATTAGCGTCCAACACAAATTTGAAAAGCAGACATGCATGCAGTCGCCACCCGCAGCTGACCTTGAGGGGCAGTCTGGACAGATTGAGTCTTTCAGTGTTTCTAAAGAGCTTCCCACTCAGCCGATCTGATTCAGACACAGCTTACTCATGTTCTGTGCAGAAGTGTGTGGGTGCTGGACAGGGAGACAAAGTGTACGTGTACTGATTGTGTAAAAAAAAAAAAAAAAAAAAGAAAAAAAATGAAGCCAGCGGCCCTTTCTATTGATAAGTCAAAGGACAAGTCAGATGAGGCTGATGGCCTTGGGGTTGCACACACGCTGCATGCTGCTCAGCTGGTCAAATTTGTTCACCATTGTGGTTACCAAGGAACGTTGTTGAGGAGGAACAGTGATGGAAATAGTTACTTTGGGGTAAATAACAAAGATGAAGCCTTCCAACCTTTGTACTGACAATTGTTGTTTTGCTTATTTACTTAAGTACTTTTCACATTGTATCTGTGTTCTGCTACATAAAGAAACTCAAAAACACCATAAAACACTAAAACCCAAATGCACAAACTATATCATGTCTATGCGTCATGTCTACAAACTATGTGGCAGAAAAATACTTAGACCATCTCAGTGCATATTTTAAACCGGTAACTCTGTTGATGAATGTTTCCTGTAGATTTTTATCTATATTTCTAGTACCTGTAATGGCAAAAAGGTCACCAGTACTTACAAAAATCCTTAGCAAAATGTCTGCAGATCCATTGCCATACATTTTGGAATGTTTGTGTGGGATTAATGAAACACCATTGGGCCAACTGTTTGCCAAAGTCCAGCTACTCCTCCCCTTTGCAAAAAAGATGTTTGCAGGCATCCCTGACCTTTGTCTTCTTAACGGAGTTCATGCTGGAACATAGCCGTCCGTCAGTGTCCCCGCATGAACCCTGCAGACAGTGAGGGCTCAGAGATGCCCTGAAGATTTGTAGGCATCGAAGGTTTTGTGGAGGACACATGCCCTCTGCTGATTTCTAAAGCTCAGTCTGTCAGTCTGGTCTAGAAGAAACGATACAGATATGTGACATTTTCCAATATCTTACCCTTCCAATGACAAAAGTAAAAATAGTTAACATCTGTTAAAAAAGGTTGACTTTCACAGAAATGTTGCTGTCTTTGGGCATTAGCTAAAGTTTCTTTTAAATTACTATTAGTTATTGTGTTCAAGATCAAATTCTTTTTATTCACTTGGAAGTTTAATCAGGGGAGGTTGCTGTAGGTTATTGCCTTATGGGGGAACATCACATCTCTTTACACAGCTTTTCCAACAAACACAACAAGCATGCAAAGGGTAAACTCTCTGCGCTTCATGTTTGATTGTTAGCTGGCAAAATTGGGCAAAAACTACATTGAATCTGAATCAGAAAAAAGGACAAACCTGCAGAGAAGTGAAGGAAAGACAAAGGAAAAACCTCACACACTACAGACCTGACGTGTCTCTCTGCTGAATTTTTTTTTTTGGTTATAAATCAAAAATTCCAATGAAATGCAATAAAAACACAAGTCAAGTCCTCCGTGACTGTTTATTTTATTTCATGGCAGATACAGTCCTCATAAATCAGCTATAGTACAATAACATTGTGGTCTGATACTTTAAAAATGTCCAAAATTGAATTTGACTATTTCTATCACTGAAAACAGACAGTAAGAAAAAAACCTATACTTGCATATGTAAACATTTATAAACTTCACTGGTAGATTAATCGATGGATGCTATTTGTTGTCTGTCGGTTGTTTCAGTGTGGTAGACACTGAGGTAAACGCCCTGCTCCTGGCGAGCCAACCGCCTTGAGAACCTGCAGATACTGGACGCCGACTGGGCACCTTTACACAGCAGTGGGGTTGTTTATCTTGCCCATAAAGAGGATGCTCCTTGTTGAGTGCTCCAAGATAAGGACGATGAAGGGCCTGTTGAGCATCACGGTCTCCGGCATGCTCATTGGCATGATTTCCATGGTGGTGCCCGCCGCTGCCTCTGTTCCAGTTTCATCCACACTCAACACAGCCTGGTGGGAAGCCTACAGGAAAAGAACAGATCATCGTAAGTAAGACTTCGTCCAATAAAATAAGGTTTCGGTAGACTGCAATATGTCATTTTTGCAATACCCTAGAGAGCTTGAGCATTACTTCGCTGGACATGCCAGAGAAATCAGCTTTGTCGCCAAAAGCATCTGTCACTCCCATTTCTTTGAGAGTGTCATCCAAAGAGGTGGGAACAGAGATGGAGAACTTTGGCATGAAGAGGTTCACATTGCTGGAGGAAGCACAAAAAGGCTGATCAGGATCTCATGAGGTCCCCAGAAGGACGAAGGAAGGTCACTTACTTCTTGAAGAGCGAGTTGTGCCAGTGCCAGACCTTGTCCTTGTCAAAAAAGTCCTCCACATGTTTCATCTTACCCTCATTGGGTAGAAGAATCATCATGGAGGTGTTACCCTTGTAGGGCAGGACAATGACAGTGGTGTGGTTTTCATTGTCCTCATAGAGGTCAAAACGGCCTGTTTTTTTCATCATGTCCACCTCAACTTTGGTGTTCTCGTCTACGCGGAATTCCGCCTTGGTTGTTAAATTTGCATCAAATGGTTTCTCCCACTGTCCTGTAGGAGACAACATTAACACATTTGTTGGAATCTGGTTCAATTCCAACAGAAAATGTTCCTAAATAGGCTGTTACCTCGGAAGTACACATAGTTGATCAGCACCATTGCCGTCTCAGGGTCCAGGTCCTTCACCATGTCTTTAATTTTGTCATTGGTTTTACTGGCAATGTGCTTGTTGAGCTCGGCTGTGGCCTCCTGTGGTTTACTAAAGTCAACGTCGAAGACTTCACCGGAGTAGTGCTTCTTGATACCTGTCAGGAATGCCTCCAGAGGACTAAAACCAGAGCGCACCGCTGCAGTGTTGCCAACATCCAACTGCTGGTCTTGTTGGCTGTGGCCAAGCATGTGAAAGAGATGCTCGTATGCTTCGTTGACCTGTTCCTGACTGATGGCGCTGTAGCCCAAGGTGGAGAACAGCTGGCTGTGTGTGTCGCCACGTGCCCCTGTGGACAGCATAGACAAGGCGGTGGCAATGCCAAGAGAGGAGAAGAAGATGTTCTGTCCAGCAGCAGTCTTGGCATTGAAATTTTTGTAGAGGGCGAAGGCAAAGTCAGCATTTGGAGGGGCCAGCTTGTGGCAGGTCAGTTCACCGTCGTGGCTGTGGTGATGGTGGTCTGCCCAAGCTGCTGCCAGCAACAGGGCTGTCAAAGCACAACTAAGAAAAATACCCCGCATCTTCACAGCCTGTGCAAAGGAAAATGCCAGTGTCAAATTTTAGGAAGTCAAAACCATTTTTTTCCATGGGATTTACCATACATCCTTAATATTTAAAACTTAAAATAAATCATCAAGATATGCATTTTTAAACCGTTTAATTTGAATTCATCCTTTAGAGCTTCACCTTCATACCTCCTTTTTGAAACATTTAACAAAACTGAAGGCCATAAAGGATGTGCTTACCTTTACTGCCCACTTTCTGCTGCAAAAAGCCACACAGAAGTTCAGCGTTTATATAGGAGCGATTGACACGGGTCAAATATTAACCAAGACCAGTCCCTCCTGTCTGTGAAATACCTTGGCTCTGCACTAAAGTAAGATAATTCACTCAGCAGTGAGATAATGGGCTGCTCAAAAAAATGCACAAATGATTTGTTTTGCATCATGTGTGTGGTCTAAGTGTTTATTAAATACTTTAACAAACTAGTTTTGGAGTCAAAGTAGTTCATCGTGAAACACATTTCTTGCTTCTTTGCTTTTTGTTGTCTCGCCTCTGCACACATGGCCCTTTGCTGCTTTGGGTTGCCGCATGTTTGCCATGAATCAGAGGGGCCTTCCTGATTAATAGGCCTTTATTTTTCCGACTTGTGATAGATCTGCTGTCTTTTTCATCAAATTATCCTCTATTCATCACCTCCCCAGTGAGGCAAATTTCAATGCGTTATCTCTTCAAGGGTGGCTGATTCTTCCTGCGTTAAATATGACACTATTTTATGAACCTTTCTTTTGGTTTGATGAATAAGCCTGGATACTATTTCAAAGCAATTTTCCAATAATTGCCTAAGATGATAAAAAGATATTTAAAGAGGAAATTGGTTTCAGAGAGGGAAAAGTAGGACTGCAGGGAAAATGCTTCTGTAATGGCAGAATAAAGAAATAAAATCTTTGTTGTGCAAAGCAAAAATGTGATTTAACCGCATGGATAAATTGCTGACAATAAAATGTTTTCTTTTTTTTTTTATTTTTCTCTGAAAAGAGCAGAAATTAACTTTAAATCATTTTGTATTGTTTGGGGAAAACATTGGGGAATAATTTCTTCAAAAAAGCTTGAAATGATTTTATTTTTCCATTACATTAAGTAAGGTTCTTCCATCTCTCACCACTCCTCCATCATAACCTCCTTTAGAGCGTTAACGTTTCACAGTTTAGTAAAAAATCTACTGGGTTTTTCTGAAACTTTAGAATGTTTTCTGCAGCGTAGAATTTCATGAGTTTATAATACAAACAAGTGTTTTGGCATTTTTTTTACTAAATGTCATGTCAGGAGGATGAGTTTAGGGTCAGTTAGATGACTGTGTTGTCTTTTCAAAATCGTTTTAAAGATCCTTTAAGGAGCTAAAAAAAAAAAAAAAAAAAGAAAATCATGATTTTTAATAAGTTTGTGATTGTTTCATCATCTTATTTGTCCTAAATCGAATGTCTGGCATTTTTTTCTATCCTTTCTCACCTGAACCAATCAATGCAGATGCCTGCCCTTTCAGAGACTGATAATTGGTTTCCTCTAATTCAATCCCATATTATTATTATTGTGTCGTAAAAGTCATGGGTTTGGCTAAGGGTGCGACTTACACTCGGGTGCGACTAATGAGTGGTAAAGAGGAAAAAAAAGCTCATCCGTTTGCTGTTTTTTAGTAATCGAACGAAAATTGAGGACGACTGAACAAAAATGGTCCCGAAAAGACATAAATGGGAAATATGTTGCAGAAAGCGGATTCAGAGAGGCGGGAATTGTTGGAACAGACGCAGAGTCTGATGACGGCCATGAAGAAGAAAAACTTTACTTTAGCTGAGTTGTTCAGGAGCAACACAGAGAATGGGAAATTCAATGACTTTATTCATTCATTCATTTTCCAAACCGCTTTATCCCTTTCGGGTCACGGGGCTGCCGGAGCCTAACCCGGCTACTCATGGGCGAAGGCAGGGTACACCCCTGGACTGGTCGCCAGTCTGTCGCAGGGGTCAATGACTTTAGTGATGTAGAATTTTGGTTGACTTGTTAGCATGTGCTTTAAGCAATAAATAATTATAGTTAGCTGTTGCCCGCGACACCTAAATAACACACATTCTTTGACACACCGTAAATCTCTGACCGTTTATGTGACCAATGTGAATCAGTTGATTCTGACGCAAAGAAAGTAAAGTGTTGCATGTCAGCGCAAAGCCAATCTTCTCTGCTTCAAAATCTTCTGAAATTATGCTTTTTGTGTCAACGGTTGAAGAGTAATATGTTGCGTTGTCCGTGTTACATGTATCTAAAAAAAGATCAACGTGCTAGGTCAGCAAAGCTTACACCTCTACAGCTTTTTGTTCTCTATTCTGTTATTACAAATCGCCTGTCAGGAAACACACTGATCCCAAGTGATCCACCGAAATGAAAAAACACAGGTAAAGAAGCAGAGAAGGTTTCCAGAGCAGTTCAGAGGCTCTGATCCGTATGAGCGTCTGCCCTGTTGACATTTGCATGTGGTCACATGACTTCCACCACCTCTGCTGTAGTCAGCAAATATATAACATGAATCCTCCTGCATGCACACAAAACAGTTACATAAAAAAGTGTTATCTGGAATTGCTAATGTTTTTATAAGAAACGACTCACAGCAAAGTTCTTATGAA
Organism: Adrianichthys oophorus; assembly: GCA_036245035.1. Taxonomy (NCBI): domain Eukaryota; kingdom Metazoa; phylum Chordata; class Actinopteri; order Beloniformes; family Adrianichthyidae; genus Adrianichthys; species Adrianichthys oophorus. The sequence continues at coordinate 17,326,797 of BSAI01000101.1, read as the reverse complement.
TAAAAAGGTTTGTCAGTCGGAAGAAAATTAGAAAAATTATATTTATTGAAGTTTGGTTATTTTTATTGCAGTAATTAGTAGTTTGCTTGTGCAACAGACACCCTAGTGGTTACCTTGTGAACTGATCTTGTTCTAGTTTGAATTTTAAAGCAGCTTCAACCAAGGAGTGAGCAATGCTGGTCCTTTGGCTTCCTCTTCCAGCGAGAGCTAACACGGAGGCTTCCACTGCAAGGGGCTGCTTCAAAGTGTTGGCTTTCGACTCCTGAAACCAACGTTTTTTCATGGGGTGCTGATGCCAGGCCCAAGATGCTGGTTGCTGGTTTCTAGGTTCAGAATCCCCCCAGGAGGACTTGTTTTGCCAAAACCTGGGGTCAGAGTTGGTTCTATGCAGATGAGTCATAGGTAAAGACGTATCTCTGAGGTTCTCAGGTTTGGTTGCACTGGAGACAGGACGCACTCCTGTTTTGGGGAGGTGAGGAGTCTGCGTGGAGGTGGTGGTGTTGAAAGCGCATCGATCTCCAAGGTTCAGTTTTTGACCTTTGGGCTGAGCTTTATGCAAACAATGGCCGCCTATTTTCAGGTTCTTAGAATTCCAACAGTAATCAAAGTGCATCTGCGGCACGGTGAGGACAGGCTGTGGTCAACACGGATCTCGAACACTTACATAACCGGTTGCTTCTTTACTTTCAGCCGGTTTTTGGATCCAGTATTCCAACGAAACACACATACAGACTCCAAAACCTCAAGGAAAGCCTGCTCAAACCAGTTTACACCATCAAGACGTAGAAGTGAAACAAAAACATGGAAACAGTGTCGATGCTGCGTCAGGAGTGACCCACTGGGAGTCTGCAAAATGTCAAAGCCGTTATTAAATATTATCCGCCTAATCTTAGCTTCTAATTAAACAGCAGGTCGTGTGGGGATTCACAGCAGGCGTCGGAGTGCTCTTCTAGCTGGCTGTGGCTCTGCAATGCCACCGTGTGGCCGAAAACGCGCAGTTCCGGGGGAAATGTCCCCACACAAACAGTGGTTTGTTCATTGACTAAACAACAAGCTCACAAATCACCTCTAATGATGTTGAAAATATATGTAATCGCAGGGATTAAAGATTTAGAGGTTTATCTAAATGGATTGCAATCCTATTGAATTAAAAAATACATTCCCTGGCAGCAGGAAGCAAACATAATTAATACAAAAAAAAAAAAAAAGAAAGAAAAATTTCCCACAGACAGAGAATTAGCCCGGCTCTAGTTGCCCCTGTTTGACTCATTAGTGGAAAGCGGGCTAATGTGATGGAGCAGAGAGACTTAGGGATTCATGTAAGCAGGATGAAGCAGCAGTAGAGGAGGATCCAGAGGAGCAGCAGCGTTTCCAGCTCTAATGGGGTTAGGCCACAGGAGGCTGCTGAAGAGTGAGGGGAGAGCCTTTCCTCGCTGCTGAAAACACAAACACAGAAGGTTAAACTCTGACCCCTCAAATTTAAGTATAAAAAGTTCGGTCAAAACAGCAAAATGAAAAGAAGCCATTCTTGATCCTCATAAACCATTGTTTTCATGAAACTTTCACTGTAGTCCAGAATATTAAAGTTTTAAACTGGCCAATCAGATGTCTCGATAAAAGTATGTGATGCCTGCTGGCACCCAGGTAAAACGTTCAAAACATCTGATTGACAGATTCTCCCAGACCTGCTTTTAAGTGGTAGGGGTATGGACTTCCCACAAGCTCACTCCTGGTTGGCGAGAGAGGTTGCCGTAGAAACAATGACTCAGACTGACTCGAACCAATCACTGCTTACTGACGTTGACTGGCTCCATCATAGTGTGGCGAAAAAATTGTGACTGAACTGACTTCATTTCATTAAAGTAAGTAGGAAGTAAACCATTTTCTATGGATGACATCACACTCATTCAGTCCAGTTCTAATTTACAGTCAATGGTGTGAATGCAGCTTGCAGGACAGCCTTATAAAAGCCCTCTTGTGGGGAGATTTGGGCCTACAGTCAATGTGACTGTTTACATAATGGACTGAAGTTGGACCCAAATCACGAGCAGAGCTGGTGAAGGGAAGTCATTCAAAGCTGCTCAGCTTTGAATCAGTACCTGAATGTCAGTGAAGCTGCATCCCACAAACAGCGTGGCCTTGTTTTGCCACCACAGGGGTCTTCGGTGTGCTTTTTCAGGGTGCTCTCACCAGACTGGATCGTTGCTGTGATCAGATCATGGGATCCCCTGATTTCCAGCTTAGTGCGCCTTCTCATAGCTGGAGAGAAATTCATCACAGGAGGAGCTTCCTTCTCCTCTGGTTCCTCCTTAAAGCTCTCTGCTGAACTTCTTCCAGCAGCATCGAGTCTCTCTGAGCTTTTTTCTAACTTCATACTTGCTGTATCCTCCGTGCCCGTTTTCACCTCCCTTTGCTTCTCTCCATTATGATCCTCTCTATCTTCCGCAGCCTTTTTCTGTGTGTTCTTGTTGACCTCCAAAAGAATCGCGCTTTCTTGAACTTCTGTGAAGCTTTTTTTATTTTTGTTTAACTCAAAGTTCCTCTGAAATTCCGAATGACCCCCAACTTCAAATTCTGAGGGGAAATCGAAGCTCTGATTCTGCTGAAACCCATTCCTGTTTACAGCGTTGTTTGCTTCCGTGTGTTTTAGCTCCTCTGGCATTTCCTCCATTGTTTCCTCCTTCACTTGTTTTCTTACCACCTTATACGGTTGAAAAACATCTTCGTTCAGATCCAGAATGTAGCTGTATGCATCCTCCTCGTCAGAGTCCAACGCTGACAGGCTCCCGTCTTCTGAAGCAAAGGAAACGGGACCTTCGCGCCCTCTCTGGCTTTCATTCTTCCAGTCCAAACCCTTGCCGACCCACATTTGGAACTCAACTGCTTTTGCGTTTAGTGGACTCGGTAGCTTCAGAGCTCTTAGAGGAGAGAGGCAGGAGGCAACGGCAGGAGAGGTTCCAGAAGAATTCCTTGACCACCTCTTCCACAGCTGCAGCTCGCTGCTCCTTTCAAAACTTTCAAACACAGCTTGGGCATTCGAGTGTTCAGCGATTGTCTCCCTGGACTGGACTGATCCAAGGCTGGGAATCTCACAAACTTCTGGATCTTGTGTTTGACTCTGGAAAATACCACAAATAGAGATAAAAATTAGATAAAAGTTCTGGTTTTGATTCTGGAAAAACATGTATAATAGTTGTTTAGGTAACAATTGTGTAAACAATTTTTAGTGATATTTTTAGTAATAAATAGGAGGATGAGTCAAAATATGTTTTTGGGGGTTTTTGTGAATTTATTGACTGGCATGTATCATGCATCATCGTTTAGTATTTTTAAGAAACAAAACAAAATGTTTTAGTAAATCTGCAGATATCACTGTCTGAACTATCTTGAAGGACACCTACCCGTCCGTCCAGGATGCTGTGGGTCTTTTTTATGGATTGTCACATCTCAAAAAGCCTGAATTTGTCACCATTATCTAAAAAGTATCGATAGAAGTTGTTCAAATTTAAAAAAGATTTTTTTTCCCAGATTTGTTTTCATGTTAAAAAAACAGTTGGAACAGTATGGTTTTCTTATTCTTTCTTATGTAAAAATAAAAAATGTAACTTAAAAAAAATATATAATTTACATGCACTTTTTGGGGATTTTTTTTGTTTTTTTTTGTTTAGTTTTTAGTTCTGTCATTATGTCTTCTATCAAGTTGAATTAGTATCAATCATCACAAGGCAGTAGCGAAGTTGAAAGTTTGATGTACGGACACGTTTGATTGGTACACTGATTACGTATTTGGTGGTGCCTTTAATAACCAAGAGGCAGACGGTTGGTCAGAGGAGTCGATAGGAAGTTCTGTATATTTTCCAGTGAGCTGTTTTTTTTTTTATTTATGTGCGCTAAAAAAAAATCACATAAAGGGAGATCTGGTTTCCCGCTTCTATTACTCTGCTAGCATTTACTGTACTCACAACAAGTTTAAAATAAGAGCTTTTAGCCAAAGTTGCAGCAAAGTTGTGGTGATTAGATGAAGTGGGTGGGTCAAGAAAAAGGTGCGTAAATTGGTTGCAGTTGGGAAAAATGGTTGCAACTTTGCAAAATCCTGGAGAGGCTGACTAATAATTCTGTCTTATAATTTCATTGGTGTGCTAAAGCGATGTTATAGTGTGTTTCTATAACTTCTCGGATCATTCCCGTTTTTTTCCCCACTGACAGTAAAACTCACCCGATCCGTGTCCGACCAAAGTCCCAGGAACATAGAAACATAGGTTATGATGGACTGCTCATCCGGCCAATCAGATGTTACATCTGTGGCAGGATCGTTAACCGTTAGCCATTTAAACTACTATCTGAACCATAAAAATGCAAACATCGCAGCGCTTGTTTCATCAGAGACCCTGATAGTGTTTACCTTCAAGCTCCAGCAGAGGTGGCACATCCAAACTGCTGTGAGCTACCATGAAGGCCTGCTGGAGGTTTTCTTTTGGCGGTTTGGACAAACTTTCTGTCAGGTCCACCAAGTCTGGGTTTATGGACTTGATCAATGCTAGGAAAGCCAGACCAGACCTCCAGCTCCTCCCAAAGTCATCGACATCAACACCATACCTGCAGATTCATAACGAGACTTCAACTCAGCACAACACCTACCAAAGTTTCAAAGGTCATTTGGGGGTCAGACTCACTTTGATGTGCATTTTTGAACCCACTCTAGGAGCAACCGGATTGCTTTGCTGTGGTACTTGGGCTCTCGTTTGGGCTTCCTGCTTTTCCTCGGAAGGGAGTTGCAGGAATAGCAGCTGCTGTCATCCGGTGAAGGCTGTAGGTCATTTTCAGACGACAAGGAGGACAGGCTAGAGGACAAACGCCTCTGGAGTCTCCCAGTCACCTTCTTTACCTGAATTATAAAGCATGTAACGTCAGGGACCAAGAAGGAAAAGGACGACTAAAACTGATGGGGAAAAATTCAACTCTGACCTGGAAATGCAGGATAATATTCCAAATGAGGCTGAGAACGATAGAGGGAACGCCGTCAGTGACACTGGAGGCATCAATGCCAAGCAGCTTCACCTGAAAAACGTGGGTTATAAAATCAGGTACGTAACATGAGTGAAGGTATTCATAGTTTCATATTTATAATGCTCAAAAACTCACATGTCTGTCATCCAGGAAAGCTAGAGCCTTGGAAATGTTATTCAGTCTGAAAATGCGATGGGAGGGGGTTCGAAACCTGTAAAACTTTGGCGAAATATCAGAGGGTGTATGCATTTAAAAAATATTGTTTCATGTACATTTTTTTTAAACAGATAAACTACAAAATAAGATGTGGATTGTACTAGCTTGCATCCTGTCAGCTCCTCCAGCAGCATCATGAGCACTTTTCCATCCTGAATATCATCAAAAAGGTTTCCCACTTCAAGAGGTGCTTTATGCTAGTCGAGACAAAACAATGTTGTTGACAAATTTTTGTAAATAAAGTATGAAAAAATGAAACAGATTCCTGCCTTACTCTTTGGAGAAAGACGTTTATCCATCTTGTGAAGGTTCTCTTTTGCACCGCTTTCCTCCCATCTGAAAAGACAAAGTAGAATTTATTCATGGAAAAAAGTTTGTATAAAAATAAGCTGCCATATATTACCTTGTTCACTTCTTTTAAGATTAAAACATTTGAAAGGTGTCTGAAAAACAAAGGAGGAACAGAGTGAGAGGTTACCATTTTGCTGTGTAATTGGATCTCTGATCCCCTCTGCTGCTTTTCTCTTTGAATCCTGGCTGTCCGGCATTCTCATTTCCGTTTCTCATCCTCCATCGTAGCGTTGGGAGAAAAAAAGAACGTTTCCAGAGGACGGTGATCGAACCAGCTTGGAAGTTTCCTCAAAGAATGAGTATTTAGGGGAGGGAAAATGAGGAAGCTGTCCTGCCCTGACATGCTGAAAAATCCCTCTGAGGTATTCAGATACCACCCCCTTTCAGAAAAAGGCTTCCAAAATCCAACGTGTGGAGAAAGGAAAGTCACCTCGGAATGATTAGGAGGGAAAATGAAGAAACACGTAAATGTTTCCCGGGTTATTCATCTCTGACTACACCATTCACCACAGATTGCCTGAACTTTTCCTAACTAAGGAATGTGTTCATATTTGGTGTTTCAAGATGATTAAATCAGTTTGTTTTTTGCATGAACGCATTTTGTATCTTATCAAATGTTTATCACAGCTCATTGTATTTGCGTCTAATTAAAACAAGTAAAAAGAAATGGAAAAAAACTAAATCACAAGAGGAAAACAGAAAAACTCTGAGCTTTGACATTTACATTTACAGCAAAAGTAATAAAAATGAGACCTTATTAACAGCTTTTAGAGTTACCAACATAAATAAATGTTTTTTGTTGAAAAGTATGAACCAAAGTGTGTTTATAAATGAACAGTAGGATGCAGTAAAGCTCTTTTTGACCCACTCTAATCATCTTTTGATCCATTTTAAAAACATTCCCAAGTGGTCTCTTATTTATTAAATTCATCCCTGAATTGTGGGTGGGACTGATGGCCCAACCCCCCCAGACACCCATAACTGAGAGCTCTCTGTTTACACGCTCTTCTGAGCACTTACAGCCCCTGCACCAACAGTGGTGAACCATACAGGAGCTAGAGTATCTGCGAAGGAAACTTTGATTCAGTAATTATTATCCAGCAACGTTTCACACAGAACAGAGATATAAATAAAAATTACTCTTGGCTTACAAAAGGAAAGAAAACTCAACTTTTATCAAGTGAACAAATATATCACAATATTTGCAATATTGTCGATTATTGATAGTTCTGAGCCCCTGCGACAGACTGGCGACTAGTCCAGGGGTATCCCCTGCCTTTGCCCATGAGTAGCCGGGTTAGGCTCCGGCAACCCCGTGACCCCGAAAGGGAAAAAGTGGTTTGGAAAATGAAAATGAATGATGATAGTTCTGATCTGCTGCTTTGATTGAGCTTTGAAGGAGAAATCTTACATGAACACAAAACAGATGAAGAATTTTTGAAGAATAAACACATGGACCTGGCTAAACGCCGGCAGAGTGGTCAGTGCTGTCGCCTCATGGCAAGAAGTCCCCAGTTCAAATCCCAGGGAGGGCTTTCCTGTGTTTGTGTTTCAGTTTTCTGCAGGCGCTCCCGTTTCCTCCCAGTCTTCATAAGTCACTTGAAGGTTCTAAGTTGTCCATAGGTGGTCCTGCAACAGACCATTCAGGGTACCCCACCTTTGCCCAGCAGGAGCTGGGTTGGCTCCCGCAACTCTTTGACCACAAAGGGATTTAGCCGGTTCAGAAGATGGATGGATGACACAAACCCATCCATCAAAGTCTTCCATTTTTCTTTATCTCGCTGACTGATTTCATTTTTCTGCTTGTTTTAAAACAGACTCGTACTTGTTGCAGTGGCAATAAAGGAAAATATTATATTGTAAAATTCTCAAGTCCCAAACATTTTCAAAGTTATTCACTAATGGAAAAATGCACGTTTCTTTTCCATAATAAAAGCTATACATCAATTTTATTTTTTTAGGTGTTTTATCTTCCTTTTTTCTAATAATTTTCTTATTTTGGCTGAAAAGAATTCACATAAAGAAAAAGATCAAATAAAAGATTGTATTCCAAGGGTGTGTTCTGGGCTTGATAATATTTGGATCTGAGCCCATACACTCACAAAAAATGTAAACAAGATTTCAAACATCAGTATTGATCTTACAACCACAAACATTGTTTCTTTCACATTGCATGGTAGACTTGTGTCTGCAGATTAATGCCATTCAGTATCTTGCTTTTCTTTTTTCCAAACTGCTGCTGTCACTCCACAATTTGTTCTGTTGCACATCTTCACAAAAGGATAACCGTGAACTGTTTTCAGTCATTTGCAACCTTTAGAAAAAGCTCACATAGTATTTACTGTACCTCTCATCTGATCTGTCTCTTCCCTACAAGGCTTTTTCAGTAGTTTCCTTCTTTCACTTATCTCTTTTCTTCGTTCACTTGCTGTTATCTCTCTTTCACTTCCTTTTCCCCTCCTTGTTTTTGCTTATTTCCTTCCGTCACTTGCTATCACTCCATTTTCTTCCACCTCCTGCTACTATGCCAGCATCCGCTCATCCTCAGTTGCAACTTTCTTTTCTCTTCCTTCACTATTTGTTAATACTGTTTAATTTTTAAAAGTGGAAGTATTAAACCAAAGTTGTATTCCAGCCACTCAAATGTAGTAAATTAAGTTGATTGAAATGCTCTTTACTGATTGCCAAACATCCTTGATGGAAAGCAATATTTCACCTGCTGTGGCCCAGTTCTTGCATGTTAGTGTCTTCCTCATTTTCACCTTCCCCATTTGTCTCCTTCTGCTGCTTTCTCCTCATTCTCTGTCTGAGCTATAGTTCATCTTTAAGCAAAATATAGTGTCGGATTTCTTTAATCAAGAGAAGAATTGTCCCGCTTATTTTTCTCCAAAAATCATCTGGTTTCTAATTTTTGTCAGTTGGGATCGCTCAAAAGTTAATATGTTAAAGACCGGAAAAATGTTGGAAAAAAAAAAACATTCCTGCCTGATCAGAAATATTCTAGTCCAAGAATGCCAAGGCCAGACAATGCCACTGGTGGAATCTCATTTTCTAGATTAAAAAAAAAAAAGCTTACAAAAATTTTTATATTTTAAATATTGTGACCCAAAGCTTAACGCACGACATTTATATTTAAAAAAAAATGTTAGAATTGCATTTTTTATCAGTTACATGGCCAAACTGTACAAATTCAAGTATGTTATTAGAAAGCACGTTTACATTATTTCATGTGAATCATTACCACAAAAAAGCTCATTTTGAAAACAAGACATTTACATTTTATTGATAAGTTGAAAGTTGTCATGTGCAGAGAAACTTATAGAAAATTACCAGCTGTACAAGAATTGTGACAAAACTAACAATGTGGAGAAGAAAATAATAATAAAATTCTGCAAATTATGGAGCCACATAAAGGCCCAAGTCTGGGTCTCCCTGTGCTAGTTCCCAGCCTGGAAAAAATAAAGAGTTGTGTCAGGAAGGGCATCTGGCGTAAAAAATAAAAATAAAACAATCTCTGCCAAACCAGCTGTGTGAATCAGGAGAATCTGGTTGTCTGTGGCGACCACTGAAGGCATGTGCCGAAAGGTCGACAACAAAATGGTGCAAATGTGACAGCTGACAGTGTCTGACAGGAACCGCTTTCCCCGTTTCAAACAATATCCAGCTGCCTGGCCATTACTCTGCCTGCCTCTAGATCAGCGACAGCCACCGAGCTGGACGGTCGCCACCGTGGAAAGCAGGACCTTGTCCGAAGAAGATCGCACGTGGAACCCCCAACCCTCGGGGAGTCACGCCTTTTCATTCTTTGAGATGCTCTTTGCAGCTTTGTTTGGCCCACAGGTGACTGGTTTCACCAGGGGCAGCCTCACAAGGCTGCAAAAATGTCCCCATATTCAGCTTTATGAATAACATAACCAAATAAAAGCATTAGGAAAACTGAGCAAAAGTGTTTAACTTTTTATTTAAAAAAAATAAAACTTAGTGGATTCAAGGTGACAGAAAAGAAATTGTGTTTCCTCGAGTTTACAAATGCATGTATCAGAGGGCGCCTGGGTCAGTCCAGCTTCAGAAGCAAACATCTCTGCAATGTTCTCCTGTTATTTTCTTCCCATGATAAAGCTGGGAGCCTCGGCATCGTCCTCCTTCTCCTCAGCTTCCTCCTGCTCTTCATCGCTGCTGCTCGTCGTTTTCTCAGCTGCATCTGTTTTGTCTTGATCCCCTGATTTGGCTTTTTTCGCCATCATCTTCTTCTGCTTCAGTTTCTCGCGCTTCTTCCGGCGCTTCTCCGTGCGTTCCTGCGCCGCCTTCTTGTTCTCCTCCAGCTTCTGCAGATAATCCAGGTCCCTCTGCTGCTTCTCTGACATCTTGTCCAGGAAGTCCTGTCGTTGGTACTCCCTGCGACGCAGGTGCCGGTAAACGTGGAACTCCCCGCTACCCGCGCCGGCGCTCGAGCCCATCACGTCCCTGACGAATTCCGGCGGCGCGCGCGGGTTCCACTCCTTCGGCCTGTCCGGAATGGGAGCGGATTTCTCGGGGTTTCGCATCAGCCGCTCCAGGCGTAGACGTTGCTCTTCTGCTGGATTCTTGGGAATAATTAGAGGCTGAGTCTCTTTGGCCCCAGATTTCCCCGGTTTGTTATTTTTCTGTATGCTCGCCGCCATCTTTCAAAGGATACTTCGTTTTCTTCCGCTCTGTAGCGACTTGCCCCGGAAGTACCCCTCTCCCTAATAAAATACGCCAATTTATTTAAAAACAATACATATTCACATATTATTAATATTTAAGTCTTGAAATTGTACCCTTATTTTTTTATATATATATATATTGAGCTTTTCTTGCGTAACTGTCCGTGATATTGACCTACGTTGTTGATTGACGTATGACTTGGCCAATGATGGAGCGAGCTTTAGAGTGTGAAGGCGGAGCTGTCCAATCAACGTCCGGAATCTGGCGGAGAGACTGAAAAGTGAGTGACGACAGACTAGTTTCGCTCAGCTTTCACCAGAGCTCAACTACATTTACCTCATTGACTTTTACCAAATCAGAAATAAATCATTAGTCATGAATAGTTTATTGAAGTTATCAGCCAGGTGTCTTCGGTCGGGTTCAGCAGTGTTTTTGTCGGGGCACGCGGAAGGACGCGCGTGCCTGGCCTCGGCCCGGTTTCTGTGCGCAGCGGCGGATGTCCAGAAGACTCTGGGTGACATGGTGAAGAAGGACAAAGTGGTGGTTTTTATGAAAGGCACGCCGGCGCAGCCCATGTGTGGCTTCAGTAACGCCGTGGTCCAGATACTGCGGATGCACGGGATCGACGACTACGCCGCTTACAACGTCCTGGAGGACCAGGAGCTCAGAGAAGGTCAGTGTTGCGCGGTAATCAGTCCGACACCCAGCAAAAAGTTTCTAGTTTAATTAAAAAAAAAAAAAAAAAAAAAAATTGTCTTAAGTATGCTGGTATTTCACCTTTTTTAAAAAAAATACCTGGTAATTGTCTAATTCAAACAACCTTTATTTGTTTCCATACTGTTATCAGTGTCTTGCAGCAGGGTGTGGTGCTTTAAGACAAACTGTCACAGCTGGATATAAGCTGCAAGGAGTACATGAAAACAAACCTATATCTATGTTAATGTATAAAAATAGTCTAAAAGTCTAGATTTCATTGGTTGGTTAATGGTTTTTCCCTCTGCTTCCAGGAATCAAAGTCTTCTCCAACTGGCCCACGATCCCTCAGGTCTACTTCCAAGGGGAGTTTGTGGGAGGCTGCGACATCTTGCTCCAGATGCATCAAAACGGAGATCTACTTGATGAACTGAAGAAGCTGGGAATGCGCTCTGCCCTGCTGGATGCAGAGAAAGACTCAAAGTAAAACTAAATAAATTAAAAAAAAAAAAATCAGTTTTAATGTTAAGACGTGGAGAATAGGCTCAATGGAACACCCCCCACCCCCCCACACACACACGTTCGAATGATTACAGAAAAATTTAATCAGTAGATAGGTTGAATCACATGGTCTACCAAAAAAACAAAAGCACAGTGAGTCCAGAGTGCTTAAACCATTGGCGAGTAGGGAGATACCAACATTTGTATTTGGATCCAATGCGACGACACTCCCATTTTCTCATAATCACGAACAAACCTGGCCCTAACTCCACTGCACTGAGACAGAGTTATGGTCACAATCAAGTCGCCAGTTATACCACAGAATGCCGACACTCTAAACCTTCCAAATGCACTGCCTCCAGCAGAAGGCAGTGCATTCTTCTGCAAGAAGCCACTCATTTGTCGATGGCTGCTGAAACAAACCAGACACTGTGTCCGCTTCGCTTCCTGTCACTAAAGGAAAAGTGTTTTTTTTTTTTTTTACAGTCACTCATGTCCATTCCCTCTTCACCCCTGACATTTCAAAGCTGCTGCAGACAGTTGTATCATCACACAAGCAAGTTATATACACTGTAAGATATTGTACATTTAAAGCCTATTATTACATGTATTTGAGATGCATGTAAATCTGCAAAAATAAAATAGTTTGAAGACAAAAACTTTCCATTTGAGTGGGAACATTTTGTTTTGCATGAAGATGTCAAATTGTTAAATAGAAATAGTTAAAATAGTTAATCCTGGATTTCATGTTATGTAGACATAGATCAGGCGATAAAAGCCTAAATAAAAGGATTCTTTTCCTGATGACAGATCAAAGGTCAACATTCTGTCAGATCAGACTTCATCCGATGGAGTTTGATTACAAAATAAAAGCTTAATGGAAAAATGATTTCTGCAGAAAACTCTAGTAATAACATACTAAAGTTAGGCTTTCTGCATTATTTTCCATCACATTCTAAAGATTCTCAATGGGGTTCAGGACTGGACTGGTGGTCGATCAATATGTGAAAACCCTGTCAATCATAAACCATTCTTTTGTAATTTCACTTTGATAAATCTTGACATCATCAACTTGGAATATTTTTGTGCTGTTGGGGAAGAAAAAAATCCATTGATGGAATGACCTGATCATTCAGTTTTTTTTCAGGTGACTAACCTGATTTGGAGATAAAATATTGTTCAAATTGTTGTGAATCAGTTTGAATGCATTATGAAAAAAAAGAAAAAAGTAATTGTGACATAGAAAATATGCTCGGCGGGCCAAAGGCTCCTTGCTCTGCTCCATTCTGATGCATCCACTTGCAGGCAAACAGTTCATGTTTGTCTTTGTTTTCCTCGTCAGAGCTGGCATCTGGCTTAAAACGGTACAGCCGGAGAGCTCCAATATTGCTTGCCATTTTAGCTGCACCACTAACGTTAGGTTGGGTGTGTGAACAGAGATCTCTTGGCAACGGGGAGGGAAAGGGGGTTCCTCTGCGTCAATGGTCCCGCCCTCAACTCAGAGGTGAATTTCTAATGAACTCCTGCCTCTGCAGAATTTTACAGATTTTTTTGATTTTGTCCACTAATCATAATTAACAGACCACTGTGAAAGCTTTGATCAAAAGATGATCGGAGTGGGTTTTAATAATTTGTGGGACAGTTGTCTCAATTCCCTGCAAAGTTTCTCTGCTTGATGTATTCAGTGATAGACCATTCTCTAACAAAAGGTTTTTCCGTGAACATGAACATCGATGAGTCTTTTATTTAGGAAATGAGAAGCTACTTATTGCACCAGTTGGAAGCTGAAAAATAATCCCTCTTGCAGTAATTATCCAATAGGAGCCTCCAACCTATTTGATTAGTTAAATCCTGGTGACAACATTTTTTTAGCCAGGCAGCTTAAACATAAAATAAAATTGACCAAGAAGGTTTGAAAAAAACAGAAGAAAAAATTCTAAGGCACTGGATTTTGGAATTGCAGATTTAGACACCTCAAAATAATGGATAATGCCCTATACGGTGCACTAAGCAGAGAGGGAATTTAGACATATCTTCCCGATGGAAAGTGGTCATGTGACCTGTGGAAGGTGAGCTGCAGACTCATCTGCATCATATTTTCATCACAGTTTGCTTTGATCCAAAAGTCAAAATACTTTTAATACTTGAAAAAATAATGCATTTATTAAAAACTGGGCCTAACGTTGCATACCAGTGCAGATTTGAACCCTCACCTCCTCCTGTTGCTGTAAACTACACAGTGAAGGAGAAGAGCAGCTCACAGAGCCCTCAGAGTTTCTGCAGGAACCGCAGTACCAGATCTCGCAGCGTCGTGCGCAGCGGCTCATTGTTGTCACAGACGATGTGTGTCCCGTCCTCCTCCAGCTGGATCAACGTGTCCTCCGCCTGCAGGTGCAGAATGTGTCCGTCCGCCGTTTCCTCCACTTTAACCTCCGTGATGCCGTGCTGCAAAAAAACACGTTTCTAAAGACTGATCGGCAGCTTCAGGTGACAGGTCAAAGATCAGGGATTGTTTTTTTTTTTTTTTGCTTCGACACCTTTTGCAATGTGGCTAGGAAGGCCTCCAGGGGCACAGCTCCACTCAGCAGTGGCTTCGGGGCCACCGGAGGCTCCTCCATCACCCGTTTCCTCTTCTTGGTGGGGGGCACAGGTGGGGGCTTGGGCACAGACTGTTCACAGAAAGATGTCAGCTGGTTAAAGGAAGACGTCACGTCTTCAGCTCACCGGTTGCCTTACCTGTAAGGTGTGCTTATTGTCCTTTGAGTGCAGCACTGCAGACACGGTTGCTATGGAGATGCCGGGTTTCACCTCAGTGGGAACGAGCGACTGGGCCAGCTGTAAAAAAAAACAAAATTGTAGGCAGAAATACAAAAAACTGGAAGCATCCGCAGGGGTCAATAAAAAACTCCTCCCACGGAGGAGCGACGGCCTCCGACTGACCTCTGGCAGGATGTAGACACGCTCATAGCGACGTCTGAAGGGCAGGTTGAGGACGGAGCAGCGTCTGTAGGGCATGGGGGGGGGGCTGCAGCTCTAGCATCAGGTCCGAGCGGTGGGACTGGGTCATGGGAGGTTGAGTGTACTGCTCAGGACACACCACATGGAGGGGCTGTGGGACACAGACATAACTGCTGCTTCAAAAGACTGAAATACAGGAGGATCGAGCAACATTTTCCATTTCTGGACAGATGAGTCAAAAGTTCACAGAGGCAGCAGTCTAAGCAAAGATGCCCAGACTTTCCTCTCCCCGGCCACTGATTCCAGCTCCTCTGGAAAGGAACCTGAGGGGTTCCTAAGAGACAGTCTCTCCAACGGATACTGGGTCTTCCCTGCAGTCTCTACTCAGCGGAACATGCCCAGGAAACATCCAGACCAGATGCCAGAGCCACCTCAAATGGCTATTTTCGGTGTGGAGGAGCAGATAATAAGAGTTATTGAGTACAGAAGCTGTAACAACGTGTTTTGTGTGCCTCCTGCTCAAACTAGTGCCCTATTCTACTGCACTTTACGGCAGTAAAAATGTTGTGATCCTTTGATGATATGCAAACTTCTAGTGGAATATTTATCTGGAATAAAAAACTTGAAATAAAAAACACTGATAATACTAATAAAATAAATATTTGATCCCTGATCAGGATGCAACATCCAATTTCGATTAAATCTAAAACTACGTGATTGGGCCATTTTCCGATCACAACATCCCTACAGAACTGGGAAGCAGATGACTGTGATAGCTGTTTGGAAAGAAGGATCTCATGAGACGCTGATGAGGAGTGTGACTCAGACCTCTCAGTAACAGCTAACCGGTCGCCACAAGCAAGTAGTTCAGAGTCATAATCTGAGGGGGACCTGGTTGCAGACAAGATGGCGCCCAAACACATCATTAGCCGGAAGTGGAAAATTCGCAAAAGTAGCCAGAAGCAGAATTTGTGTATCTATGCTAGAAGATTCCTAACCCTGACCCAGTTCCAGTCTTTTTCTAGGGTAAGAGCGTGAATTTCGGTCAAGGACTTCCGACTAATAATCTCTGACGCCATGTTTGTGTCATGCTGTCGTCTGCGACCAGGTCCTCTTGCATGATCTGGACTCCTGAAGAGATTACGCCCTTCACAAACCTGTTGAGCTTTCCAGGGTGAACCTCGCCTTCACCTAACAGTGGCTGGGATAGGTTCCAGGAACCCTGTGACCCCAAAAGGGACTCAGGGGGTTCTAAAGTGGAATGTCTCTGGGAAATTCGCCTGAAATACTCCTGAGGATGGCACTCCTGCATACCTGGACTTCCTTAAGCAGCTTTGCCACCTGGTGGAAGTTGAGTCTTGTGTCGATGGGACAGTACACACACTTCATGGCTAATGGCTGGTAAGGAGCCAGAGCGTCCAGGTAGGAGAAATCTGGCTCTGGTGGGAAAAAGCGAGAAAAGCTTCAGCTTCTGCGTTTCAGGTTTCTCTCTGCGCTCAGGTGAGGTAGTCTCACCTGTGAATATGATAGTGTTCAGGCTGGATTTGCCCCACAGCTCCATGAAGTGTACCACGTCACCGAAGCGAAGGGAGGGATGGCCGGTAAAAACCACGCAAGGCTGCCGGAAGTCGCTGCTGAAATCTCCATGGATGCTGGGGTAGTGCTTCAGCTTATTGGTCTGAATCAGCTAAAAATGAAGCAACAGAAGAAGAAACGCTCAAAAAAATACAAAATCAGAAAATATTTGGAAAGGGTCTTCATCCATGAGTCATTACATTAATTTATTCTGTAGTTCAATCTTCTTTTTTTTTTAATAGAAAAACAATTTTGATGTCAGAGGATCAAAAACACTTCTTGTCACCTCTGCGTGCGGAAACGGCGGCTCTGGGAGATAAACCTTCGTCTGCTTGTTATGACAAAGCCTAAAAAACAAAAACAGTTTGATCTAAATTGTTTTAGAATATTAAGAACTGAAAAAGTTTTCTGACTAAAGTTGGACTGAATTTTGTCTGTTGATTTTTAAATAAAGTTTTGGAGCCGCTCACCACTCTGCAAAGATCTGGGAGAACTCCAGCGAGCTGTTGGCTACAGGTGAGATGAAGTAGAAGGGCGTGGTCCCGAGGTTTGCGCTGTCTATGAACTGATAAAGACACTCCAAGAGGTCATAAATGACGCCAGAAGAGTAGCAGGGCACCAACACATTTCCTCCCGCCCGGATCGTCATAGCTGCAGGTCATCGACAAGAATAAGGAAGATTGTTCCACCATTCAAAAAAAAAAATGTCTGAATGATTCAAGTAGAAAAACCCACCCAGGTTACTGCAGAATTCTCCCAGCATGCCGTCTGGGTTGGCTGTGGGCATCTGAGTGAGGCCGGTCAGAATGAGGACGTCGCTGTTCTTCAAGGAGCTTTGGTCCATCGGCTGTGAAAGAAGGAAATTGAGACGTTTCAAACTGTGGAGGACATTTCTCAGAAAACATTTGAGCTTTGATTCACACAGCAGCTGCTTAAAGACCCACTCTAATGAAAATTGTGTTTTCGGTGTTTCACATGTTCTTGTGGCAATTTTCTGATGATGGATGACATGTATTAAGAAAACTAAGATTAAAATTGCATTTCTGAGTATATATTCAAATATTTGTGAATCGGAAGCAGATGGAAAAATGCTGTTTGAAAAAGAGCCTGTTTGTTACGTAGAAAATGTGCTGGACAGGCCACAAGCTTTCTGCTCCACCCCATTCTGATGAATCCACTTGCAGAAAAAAAAAATCCATGTGCGTCTTTCTTTTCCTTGTCTAAGCTGGCATCTGGATCAAACTGTACAGCTGGAAAGCTCCAATATTGCTCACCTTTTTTGTTGCGCCGGTAATGTTCGCTTGTAGGTGTGAGGGGCAGCAGAGCATGCAAACAGAACGCTCTCAGTAACGGGGGGGAGAGGAAAAGGGGTGGAGTTGCTCCATATTAATGGGAAGGTAGCTACAGACATACCGGGCACAAGGTTGTTCAAGACTGCGTGCACTTAGCCTGTGGTTTTTATACTGGACAAGCATGGGAGAGCTTCTTCTTCTTTCCTAAACTTTCTCCTGTGCAGCTCGGTTCTCCTCCTCTTACCTGTGGGTGTGTGGTGAGCAACGATGAGCCAGACACGTACGCCACTTTCTCATGATGGGACTGGATGATCCAGTTAGAGCTTCCCAACGAGTAGCCGGAGCTTAATGGGGAGACCTGCACAGCTCCAAACAACTCCTGTTAAAGAAGATAATTTTTAACTTAGAAGAATTAAATTTAAAAAAAAAAACTGTAAGAGCTGCATTTCTACTACTTTTTTTCATATGGAAGAACAAAGTACTTTATAAGGAAAAAGTCAAATCAAATTCACTTTTACTGAATCAATTAGAACAGCTGTGATTTAGCTAGAAAGCACAAAATGCAGCAAAATGATATTTTTCTTAACCTCTGATGTTTCAGATCCATCAAAGTCTGAATTCATCTCTGATGTCAGGGTGATTCTGTGGTTTAAGAAGTTTTTTTTTTTTACCACTTTCTGGGAATAACCCACGAGCTGCACTCTGCTGAGGGCTGAGTTGACCTCCTGCATGCCGTAGCATCGTTTCCAAGTCCACACATCCACTGCGTCCTTCAGCTGCCCCGGGAGCAACCTGATGGTACAGCATTGTTTAGTGATGAACTGTGTGTCTTTGAAGCTTCTCAACACTCAACAAGCTTTAACACATCTGTACTGCCTTTTCTGAGGTCTTCCTGGGTGTCAAAACACAAACAAAATGCACATTTTTAAAAGTTCATTTTCCTTAATACCGACCTTTGCATGTCTTTATTTTTCCATGAGGTGGCGCTCTGAGCTTTAGGAACCCTCTCCATGAAGTTCACCAGCTCTTCCATCAGCAGTCTTGAGAAAAAAGTTAAATATAAACATAGAGGACATTTTTTTTAGCAAAACATTCAACAGTAACAACAGTTACCTGAAGAATACTCAAAAGACGTTTTAGTTCATATACATATAAACAGAATTTTTTCCCCCCAGTGTTTACCTCCCGATCTGTAAGGTGGGCTCTGTGGCGTACACGGTCCCTGTGAAGCCTGTGTGTTCAGTGATGTATGGCAGGGCCATCATGCAGTGATAGTTGGAGATAAGGATGACATCAATTGTGGATAAGTCCAATAACTCTCTCTGTATTAAAAAGATAAAGGGCAGTTATTGTTTTCTTTAATGTTTTACTTGCAGACCTTTACACCTAAAGACAAAACAAACAAAAACAAATAATAATCAAACTTCAGTGAAGTTTTGCAATCCACAACCTCAGGCAGACAAAACTCAGGCTGTGAGTCCACAAATACTCTTCCGGCACATTCTTTCAGCTCCTGGAAAGACAAAAAAGAAGAGTATAACAATATGTGTATTTTTTAAAAGCACACATGAGGCAAAACATTGATGTAAGCAGGAACAGGTCAACAGATTTTACACATCACACTTCTTCAAACCTTTTCCAAATTTATTGTTCCATCCTTTGAGATCCAGCCAGGGAGTTTGGAGAGTCTGGGGCTGCAGCCATAAATAAAGAAGTATGATTCAATGGTTATGGTAAAGAATGCATGCAGAAATGCATATACATGGCAGTCACCTGTGCACCAGAGGAAGAGGCAGGAAGTTGAGGACAGATGTTGTGTCCAGTCCACAGTCCAGCATGATAGTGGTGGACTTAAACTTGAGCACATTGCAAGGCAATGTAGGATGACCTGACAAACAGTACTGAGGGGGTGGGTGGGGGATTAGTTAAGAAAAGTCAGTCCAAACAATATAAAGTAAATACGATTACTAAAAAGTGTCTTTGAAATATTTTTGGCAAACAAAATGCACAATTTTGTGTCATTAAATCAAATTACATAAGCTAAATAACGTCCAAGACCGCATCATTACATATTAAACACATCTATTGTTGCTAAAACTGCTATAAAGCTAGTCATCTACATTAAAGCCAATGTTTGTAACTTAAAATTTAAAGACTACTATAGTTTAAACTTTGAAATGGATACCTACATTTGTGTTTTTGACTTACCAATTTCATTTTTTAAGCAACGATGGATAAATTACTCCAATGTAGCAGGATTAGCTAACACGCCATATTATTTCTGCTATTGAATTCCAGCGTTAACTCTCTACTGCCCCCCGGAGGCTAGGAGGTCCGATAAACAAAGTCAAGTACAGCAATGTTACACGAGTTCGTTAAAAATTAGCTAATGTACTTGACCTCAATTAGTGCAATCGTTGGACATAAAATGGTTGATAATTAAAAATATGTTTGCAAAAATAAAACTTGTTGATGGAGTCAGAGCCGCTTGTTAGGGGGCGTGCTCAATTCTTGCGGAAAACGACACAAGAAGTAAACGTGTTTACAATAACTGGGTGACTCGATTCTGTGCTGTGCGTTCGTGGTAGTGAAGTCACACCTCGGTTGGGCAAAGTTTTGCCCGCAGCAGAGGCGGAGCGACGGTATGAGGATGGTGCAATAGCCGCACAGCGTTCAGCCCCGTCACATGCTAACAGCTGCTGGATGTCATGAACCGGTCAGGACGCTCGCGGGTGACTCAGACTGGCACAAAATGACAAACTACGCGTTACGAATGTTACGAAACTGACGCCCTAAGACCATTAGTCAGTTAACCTGCGCCTTCCGGCGTTCAGATATATTTATAAAAAAAAGGAACATTTTAGTTTCGTCCAGTTTTCGAAACGTCGATGTTTCCTCTCGGAGGTTTAGCCATCAAGAGATTCTACGAGTGGGTCAGGACAGGTAAGGGAACCCTGTCCACCTTTGGGACACAGAAGCGGAAGTTTACGACACTTAACGGCAGTTCTGTTGTCATTTTAGGGTAACGCGAGTTTTCTTTGACGCGTTTAAAGGCACAGAGCAGAGGAAGAGGTACTCGCTGTGGCTCGTTGCTATGGGGAACTCGTGCAGTAACTTTGGAATCCCTGCAGGGAAGGGGCCCAACCCTGTGGGGTGCACTGATTTTATGATGGACCACACCATAAAGGTAAACTCTTATAAATATTGGAATCACCAGAAAAGCAGCTTAAAAGTGTAAACAAAGTTGTTTTTCTGTCATCTTGTTTCTGCCCTTCCGACAGGGCTCCTTTTTCAGGCTCTACTACCCCTGCCAGGAGACCGAAAAGGCAGAAAAACCTGACTGGGTCCCATGTAAAGAGTATTTTAACGGCCTGGCAGACTTTATGAAAATCAACAGAAGTCTCAGTGAACACATTTTTAAATACCTCTTTGGTAAATAACTAAAAATGACACGCTAAAATGAAAAATCTACAAATTATCGCATTTCATTAATATCTGGTGTGGTTTATGCGTTTCAGGGTCCTACAAGATCCCAGCCTTCTTGGATGCTCCGTATAAACCGGACGGAAAGCGTCCGGTCATTATCTTCTCCCATGGCCTTGGAGCCTTCAGGTACACAAACACTGATTGTGATTCACACGTTGACTGTATAAAGCTGCGTTCACACTGGGCGTGATTCTTGAGCGTATGTTTTGCAAATGGTGTTCACACTGGACAAGCCGGGGCAAGCAGGAGGCAAAGTCTTCTTTTTTTTTTTTCTTTTTCTACTTTTTACTGGAGCATGTCCACCGCCTGCAGCTGGAAGAGACTTGGTGGGAAATGTAAAGCAATGCAAATATTGCAAGTCTTGCTCCAGGTTTCTTTCTTTCACAACTCTATTCTGATATTTGAAAGACTAAGTGTCATAATTCCGGCAAATTCTGGTTCCCAGAAGTCAAAATCCCATAGGCTTTTATTTCTACGTCACACTCACTCGGTCCAGTTCTTACATACAGTCAGTGGTTTTACATTGCAGTGGCTTTCTTTCTTTGTCAACTGTGTTCTGATTGTGGAACTTATGTTTTCCAGGACATTGTATTCAGCTATCTGTGCAGAACTGGCCTCTCAGGGCTTCATCGTGGCCTCTGTGGAGCACAGGTGATGCATCTCGTGACATTACATGGATTGTGTTTGAATCAAAGGTTTCTTGTGTTTTGAAAAGTCTAAGGCCGTCCAAAAGCTCTAATTTGAAGGGACACGGAGCATAAGATGAGGTGTACATTTTATTTTGTAAATTTAATTCAAATTTATTGAAATAAATTTTATTTTGAGTAGAAAAAACAAACAAATATGGAGCGGTCTCCTCTGCGAGCGGCTGTTTGTTCGTGGAGTAGGAGGGGAAAGGGTGTGCAGACAATAGTATGAACCAGGTCATCACATTTCCTTTCAGTATAGAGACAAGAGGACCATATGGAGATGAACAGTGGCCTCAGTTTGAGGCGGCGTGTCGCAGCCGGGTTAAAAGCCGACGCACAGGCAGCGTGTGGTTGTCCCGTCATCGCTGAGTCATCACAGGCATCATTTTCCTCAGAATTTAAAACAAAAAAACTGTCAGCCTGTCATGTTTAGCAGAGAATTTAAAGAAGTAAACTCTCAAGAACAGGATCTTTATTAATTACATTGTTTCGTCGATGTGCTTCAAAAAGTTTTTGCCTTTTTTTGTTTCGCCTCAACCATAATTACAGCATGCTTGTTTTGGGCTCTGAAATTACCCTACAATAAACTTAAGTATAAAAATATGTAGTTTCCCAATTATGCACTTTAATCTAAAGCTCAAGTATTAAAAGCGAAATGTTGAAGCGGTGCAAATATCGCAAATCTTGTTCCAGGCTTTTACTTTCACAGCTCTATTCAGATAGGAAAGACTTGGTGTCAGATACTGAATGACAAAAAGTGTGTTCTTTAGATGTCGTGACATCGCCAGTGTTAAAGGGTTTAAGACTCCAAACAGTCATTCAAAAGACGAGGCGGTTGTCACCTGAAAAGAAGCTGGTTGTTCACAGACTGCTGTTTCCAAAACCCTTTAAGGAAACTCGGAACGGAAAAAAAACATTTTCAGAGAGGGCGCTCAAGCAACAGATATATCTTTAGCTTTAAAAGGCCTTAAATAACAGTCTATTCAGAATTGAGGGCCAACAAGAAAAGAGCTTCAGAAGTAATGACAGATGTCTACACGATGCTGATGATAATGCCACATCTTTAGAAACATCAGAGTGCTTACTTGGTGTAAAGACTAACTTAAGTTGGAAATGGAGGTCATCTAAGTTGCTTTGTAGGTTACAGTTTCCCATTCAGTGGTGTGTCAAGGAGGCACATACTCTTCTGGTGTCTGTCTAGAGACAGCACACATGTTCACTGGGAATTCGTAGAGCACCTCATGTCCTCTCTACTAAGCATCTTTGAGGAGGTGCTGGTTCATTTCCCAGTTGTACTTGGCACCGGTCCGTGGTGCTGAGAGCAAAAACTCCGGGATTAAAGACCGGAGATTGAGTGAGAAATTATGTAAAGAAGTTGTGACGCGCCAGACTCCAAGCAGATCATGTCATGCCACACTGAAGCAGCAAAGAGAGTTCTAACCAATAACAAAGAACCCATTACTGTCTGATCCCCCTTTTTGTAACTCTGTAAATATACTGTTTATATTATAGGATGCCACCAAAGTTACCCATGTTTGTCTATGGTCTTCCTGCAGAGACCAATCTGCCTCGGCTACATACTTCTTTCGTGAGAAGACGGAGTCTGAATTGGCAAAAGAGACGTCAGCAAAAACCTCTGCTTCCACCAACAATACCCTCGTAGAGGACTGGATGTACTACAGAGCCCTGCAGCACGGAGAACAAGAATTTCCCCTCAGAAACTCACAGGTGACTAGAGTTTAGTCCAGGCATGGTAACTCCAGGCTGTGGTGGCCGCATTCCTGCATGTTTTCCAACATACCCTGCTCTGGCATTCTCTAATTGGCTGGACACACCTCAACCAGATAATCAGTCATTAGAAGGGCTTGGATATCTGGAAATCATGCAGAAACACCGGCGCTCGAGGCCTGGAGTTGTCCATCCTTGATTTAGTCAGATAACCTTAAAATTTGACAATGATTTGATTAAAAAAACCCAACAACAATTCACCACTTTGTCCATAAGGACTCTGCGATTCATTTTGTTAACATTTTGTACAAGCTCATTGATTCTTGATCTTTCATTTGAAATGATCCGGGGAGACTATTTTTTATGCTACATTCACAATGGGTTTAGACAAGGGCGTTCGAGTGGCCACTTCCAATTAAAAGTCTACGTAAACGTGCACATAAGCCCATTTTGGGCTTCCACATCCAAAACTCTTGCATTCATGTGTAGTTTTGCAGGTTTTTAAGTTAGTTTTTTGGGCTCTATGTACAAAATACACAGAAATTGAAAGCGCTGAAAGTTAAACCAGGTTGGACTTTGACCAATCAGGGACTCTGCTTTGGTTATGACATTTCGGTAGCTCCTTTTTAAAACACGGAAATCTCAACCGCTGGAAAATTGATCACAAAGAAGAAATAATAATTGCGGTTCGGGCCCAGCTGGAATGGTACGACACCACATTTTTAATATATCAGAATAGAGCTGTGAAAGACAAAGCCTGGAGCAAGACTGATGAGATTTCACACTCGAGCCTCCAACTGTGACAACATGCGCTTGTATCGGGCAGCAACAGCCCTGTGTAAACCCCATATGTTAAAAACGCTTTCAAAACCCACGTACAGCGCGTTCTCGAACACGTCACACATGCCAGGCGTGTACTTGGCATTGGATATGTGCAGACGCACACCTCAAGTTACCTGGTAACCACCAAGGAATTCTGTTTCCTAATCCTAAAGGGAATAAGTTGTGAGATCTTCATATTTGGAGATGCGAGACAAAAAAAAACAACTATGCTAGCTGTTGCGGTTATCATTTTTACTCAAATCAACCTAAGTGAAGCTTGAAGCATTTATCACATTGATAGATCAGAAGATCCTTTAAACAGTTTCTATAAGTAATTCATTCAAACATCCACATTAAAACCAGGAGGTGAGAACACAGATTTCTTTGTTTAGTTTTGGATCAAATGTTTTCATCTGCTAAATCACAGTCAATAGAATTTTTATATTAGTTTAAAATTAACGCTTTGTAGCTCATTAGAGAAATGTGTATTCATCAGCAGGTTGTTTAGATTTAAATATTTATTTCCTATCATATTTTAAACATAACAGATGAACTAAAGCAACAGGATGCAACTGTTTTCCCTCCAGAAAACTAAAAAAAGGCATAAATATTACAAACTAAACAAAAAATTAAAGCAAAAGCTTTTAAGTTTCAAAAGAGAACATAAATAAAACAGAACACTAAACTGCTCGATCAGTTCAATTTAAAAACAAAGCATTAATTCTACAAATAAATTCGAATGTTTTCAAGTTTTACAGAACAAACATAAACGACAAATCAAAGCTTACTGCAACTACACGAGAAACCACATTCTGAAGCCCATTATCTATACCGCTCACTTTGAATGTTAGCTACAGGAAGTGATTCATATCGCGCTCTTTTTTTATGTGGACATTTGTTATATTTTCCAGGTGAAACTAAGAGCTGATGAATGCATCCAAGCTTTGAATAAACTCCTTGAAATCAACTCAGGAGCAGCGGTACAAAACGCTCTGAAGACACAATTCGACTGGAGTACACTGGAGGTAACCTTTTAGGGAACCAGTCGGAGGGCTTAAAGTAGATAGATTCTTAGTAGGAGCAAGAGCTGAGCAAAGCTTGATGCCTTTTTTTTAATTAAATGTGGGGTTTATACTACTTGGACAAACCAGGTGTGTTTTTGTATACAGTGGCCCCTTGTTTATCACAAGACGTACATTATAAAATGAACGTGATCAATGAAACACACAATTTTTTAAGGCAGTAAAACCTCTCAGTACACACTTGATGCACTTTTCTCAGAGAGACCACTGTATGCATTTTTTGCATTTAAAGACACTTAAAAAAAAAAAGATGACTGTATTTTTGTTTTTTGCTGGATTAAGATTAAACAGTTAAAAAAACAAAGACAAGAAGAAAGAATGTTTACAAGGAGAGCAGGAAAAACAAAAATGATGGACAGAAAATATCTAGACAACATAAGAGGCCTGTAGCTTAACCAGAGGACGGAACTTAGACTTGAGGTATACTTAAAGACCCACTCTGATGAAAATTGTGTTTTTAATAAGTTCTTGTGGCATTTTTCTAAATATTGAGGACTTATAGAAAAATAAAAGCTTGTCTGAGGATTATTTTATTCAAATTATTGTCAACCAGGAAGAGACAAAAAATAAAGTTTGAAAAAAAGCTTATTTGTTACTAAGAAAATACACTGGGAGGGCAACAAGCTAGGGGAGTGGAAGGAGGGGAGGTGTGGTTGCTCCATGTCAGAGATTAATTTTTAATGAACTACTGCCGCTCTGCAAAAACTGTCCTAGAAAACAGACATTTTTTATTTTTGGCTAAAAACAACAATCATAATTAAAGACCACTGGAAATACTTTGAAAGTAGATCAAAAGGTGAAGGGAGTGGGACTTTTAGGTTTCACATTCAAAACCTGAGCTACGAGATTTGGAACTTGTCCATATTTCATATATTTACTTCCAGGACATGGGAGTCGGGTCTAAAAATACAAACTCTCTGAAAAGCTTTGCATTGAGAATTTATAACCACCAACTTCCTCTTTCTGTGTCCACAGAAGCTGTTTAAAAGCAGCTTGGTGACACTTTGACAACTAAATATTCATTTAAACTAAATGTTTTAGGACTTGAAATGAAATAGATTTTTAACTTGCAGAAAGTTAAGGATGTTAAAAAACAGATATTTTAATGTTATAAATGGCTGTTTTAAAGGAGGGCTGCATGTTTCCAGACAACCACAAACATATGCTCTTATTTTCTTCACAAGTCTTAATTTTTGTTACGGTTCAACCCCGGTAAACACATCTGCTGCAGAAAGTTAACATTTAATCTTGCATGCAAGTTTCACATGCAACCCTCTCCTCTCATTTGACATACGAGGCTCTTGAATGAGTTTTAAGAAGACTTAAAGACCCACTCCAATCATCTTTTGATCTACTGTAAAATCATTCCCAGTGGAATTTTATTTATTTTTGTGCCATTTTTAACCAAAATTGAAAACCTGTGTCATTTTCTAAGACATAGTTTCCTGCAGAGTGGCAGTAGTTCATTAGAAATTGCCCTTTGAGTTAGGAATTCGACTTGGCGCGGAGCAACACTGCTCCCCTTCCTGTTGCTGAGAGCTCGAAGCAGGAAAGTCAGCCCAGCGTATTTTCTGTGTCAAAATACAATTCTTTTCAAACTAAATTTTTACAATCTGCTCCTGATTCACAACAATTTGAATAATAAAATACTCAGAAATACAAATTTAATAATAATTTTCTTTAAATTGATATTCCATCATCAGAAAAATGCCACAAAAAGATGTTAAAAACACCAAAAACATGATTTTCTTTAAAGTGGATCTAAGAAGAAGAGAAACATGCATTTACATGCACTTTTACTTCAAGAAATTTCCATACATTTGAGATTTTTCTTATAATCCTATGAGTTAATTGAGTAAAGCCTTGTAGTGTTTGGCTCACTGGGACTCTCCTTTGTTGACAGAACTCCATGGATCTGTGCAGGATAGCGGTAATGGGGCATTCCTTTGGAGGGGCGACGGTTATAGAATCTCTTTGCAAAGAAGTTAAATTCAAGTAAGTATTAACCCAGACAGAAGAGTTGCTGTCAGAGACAGAAAGTTGGTCTTCAGTTTTCCTTAAACTGGTTCCATAAAAGTGAGATCACTTAATCCCAGATTAGTTGGCATAGAGATTTGTTATGTTTTTTTTGAGCTGTGAATGTAAATCTCTCAGATTTAGTGGCTCAAAAGCAGATGAAGTAAACCTAACCTTGTGTATTTTTGGTAAAAAGTTGGACTTTTTGACATTTAAGTCAATGGAGAAATGCTCCCTTAAACACTGGAGCTTTAGCTCTAGTGCTTACATTCTTTCGACTACTGTAACAACTGTAACTGTAGTGTAAACAGTTGAAGATGTACAGTATGTCAAAGAGCGTGTGTTATTTAGGTATCAGCAGCAACATCTCCATTGTTAAAGGGTTAAAAACCAGCCCCCTGTGGTCATGCGAGGAATTGCAACATATGGTGCTTCAACATCAATTTAGGAAATGGAATAAGGGATTTTCCTTTACATGCTTTTTATGAAGATGCAGGGCATTGTGTGAATGTGGAATTTTTGTCTGTCAGATGTGGAATAGCACTGGACGCCTGGATGTTTCCTTTAAATGATGAGATCTTTCCTCGGGTGAAGCAGCCAATTTTCTTCATCAACTCTGAGAAGTTTCAGTGGGCAGGAAACATCAGCCGCATGAAGAAGCTGGACTCCACAGTGATACAGAGGAAAATGATCACCATCAGGTATGATCAGAGCACGAGTTTGTTTGTGGTGGGAAAGAACCAGAACATGAAATTGGTTGTGTTTCTTCAGAGGCACAGTGCACCAGAGCTTTCCAGATTTCACCTTCCTGACAGGGAACTGGATTGGGAAGCTGATGAAGCTTAAGGGAGAGATCGACCCAGAAATTGCCATAGACCTCTGCAACAAAGCAACCTTAGCTTTTCTGCAGCGACATCTTGGTAAAAAAAAAGAAAACAGATTCAGGTTTACGCAGAACAAGCTTAGTTTAAAATCATCTTTCATTTTTCTAGGCTTGGAGAAGAACTTTAACCAGTGGGATCCTCTGATCGAGGGGGAAGACGATAACCTTATTAAAGGAACTAACGTAGTCTTGCTTCAGTCCTCTATCTGATCTCCCATCTGTACCTCAGACGCCCCCACAAGGACCTGACAGCGACCACTTCCCACTCTGTCCTCTGGAGTCATTGCAGCGGTCCTTCAACCACCAAGCCAGATTGACACTGCGTTTTTCTGACATTTTCCCTGATATTCACCGAGGATAACACGTCTACCTCAACATGAGCAATGATTTTGTTTCTCCTCCAGAGGAAGCACTCGGTACTGTTCCTGTTTTATGGGGTCTATGTGTTGAGTACATACGGCTCAGGACTTCCTGTTGCTCAAAGTTTTCAAACAATTGTTTTCTAAAGACTTCTTGTAATCAGTTTCTAATTTGTTCAGGAAAAAAAAACTACAATCTTGAAGAAATCCTTTATGTGATCATCCAGCAGTAACACAAAACTCTGCTGCACTTAAGAGAATCCTTATCCTCCAATCACAGCAGCCAACTGAAGCCTCCATTCTAACTGGAAGCAGGTCATTAAAACACTAAGGATCTTGTTTTGTTGCAAACCTGCTGTTTGTGATGCCTTTTATTTTACCTGCAGCATGGCTGAGCTCAACTGTGACCCATGTTGCTGGGCAACAAAGCACTTTAGTGCAAACAGATCTTCAACAAACGCAGGTTATATCTATGACAATGAACTAAAACTTATTTAAAGACCCACTCCAATCATCTTTTGTGAAAGTGTTCCAAGTGGTCTTTTAATTATGATTATACCATTTTTAGCCAAAAAAAAGCGTTGTTTTCTTGGACAGTTTCTGCAGAGTGGCAGTAGCTCATTAAAAAAATTCACCTTTGCGTTGTGGGCAGGCCATTGGTGCGGTGGCTTTGTACTCATTCCCTCACTACTCATTTTGTTTAATGCAGAATATGACGCAAACTATTTGCCAAAATAAAAACCTAGTAAATTTGTTCAAAGGCATCACATTGTGGTCGATATTCACCAATCTAGTGAGCATCGATGCACACTAATTTTTGCAAGACTTCTGTGCACTGAATTTTGGAATTGCAGATTTGGAAATTCAGACAAAATGGCAAATCCTCTCTATAGTGCACCAAGTAGTGAGAAGTGAATGAATTTGGACACAACTTCTGTACTAAAGCTAGTTTTCTGTCGATGAGAAGGAAATCCACTAAAGCAATTAGCCGAACTGTGAAAAATCACATTTTACTCGCAGTACCCGTGCTGCTTCTAGTAATAAAATCATTTCCTCTTCAGATGCATCCAAACTTCTGCGTTGTCATAACTCAGCATGCAACACTTTTATATATTTGTACTTGAATCCAATAAACCTGGCTTGTATGTTTTCAAAGCTTCATTTTTTCCAGTGTCTTAAGGACTGATACTTCCATCAGTGCTTCAGTGATGTCAAATGAAAAGAGTTTTACGTCTTTCCAGCAGAACAAAAAATACATTTATTATATTGAAGATCCTCCAGAAAAAGAACATTGCCTCAACTTGTCTCAGTAAAGCAGTAATGTTATATAATAACTGGGAACAGAAACAGATCCACATAAAACCAACCTAAATAAAATATTCAGCTCTTTGAAGAAATGAGAAATTTACATTTTTTTTTGTTTCATCAGAAGAAAATAAAGAAAAAAAGAAAATGTTTGGAAAACACCCAACTTTGAAAGGGGGAACAATGACATATTCCTTTAAAGAGTAAAGAATGATGTTCAAGTTCAGATTTGTACTAAAGATGGGCTCAACAAAGCAAACAGAGCAGAACTCATGAGAACACTTCAACGGGCCTCAGATGCCATTTCTACCATAAATAAAGTAAACAGAAACCAGCTACTTCTCTGGAAGCTTCTCAGCAGAAAGAACTTCAGATGCTGTGTCCACGATGCACAGAGATGTGAGCGACAGCTGGTCACCTAGGGAAAAATGATGAATTAGCCATTATTTACTCAAATCATGGCTGGCCAACCATAGTCCTCAAGAGCCTCAATCCTGCCTGTTTTCCAGCTCTCCCTGCACTGCTTGATGAATACAACCTAAATCAGGTGTGTTCAGTCAATCGGGATGTGGAATCACTCGAGTCAGCTGTTCAGCAGCAAGCTGGTCAGGGAGAACTGGAAAACAGTCAGGGCTGAGGCTGTTGAGAACCAGGGTTGGCCAGCCCTAACCCAGACCACTTGAGATCATTTTTTTTCAAGGCTAATCTGGACAAGAGGTCAATAGAACATGTCATTAAAAAAAAACATACGTTTCATTTCAGTCTTAAGACAAAATATGCAGTAGAACTAAAAGCTCGTTTTAACTAAATTGCTCCTAATTCCTGACACGAGGAACAACCAAATGATAGAAGTCATTGTAGGCTGAATGAAGACTGATGAAAATTGTATTTTTGGTGGGGGGTTTTTTCACATGTTATTGTGGTGTTGTTCTGATGATGAGGACATACATGATAAAAATTTATCTTAAAATTACATTTTTAACATATTTCTACATTCAAATTGTAAATCAAAAGCGGACAAGAAAAAGATTCTGTTTGAAAAAGAGCTCATTTGTTATGTAAATATAAGCTGGAGGAGCCACAAGCTACCTGGTCTGAGGTCACGGGAATGTAGGGGTGGGGGGTTCTGTGCTAACAGTTCAGTCCACAACTAAGAGATTAATTTCTAATGAATATTTACAAGAGCCTCACTTACATGAATCTGCAGCAGATTTTTCTGTAGCTGAAGTATGAGGATGATCCTGCAGAAAAATCAAAGTTCAATACAAACAAGATTTTAATTTCCTTTAACAACTACATCAAATATTTTCCTAATATGATACAATTATTAAGCACACAATTTGCATTTGTTTAAATATTAAGCAACTGCAGACTGTTCAAAAGAAAAAAAAAAGTCAAATAATTTAAAACTGTGCTTTTACCTTTTCAACATTTTTTTGTTTTTGTCCGTCTGGAGCAGGAAACAGATCCCCGTCTTCCTCCTCGGCGGCTTGTCGACAGTCTGACAGGAAAAAGAAAAAAGATTTCCACTTTTGATCTTAAAGCTCAAACAGTTCAATGCTGGAAAAAACAATCCAAAATTGCTTGGAAAATCGTTTTGATCATTTGTGGCAACGTTAACTCCCCTCAATAGAAATATTCTGTAGTGTGAGGCAAGTTTGTGGCTCTGATTATTGAAATGTGAACTTTCTACATCCATGATTTGGAGAAAATACTTTTGAAAAAATATAGCAAGATACTTTAAAACACAACTATTGCCAATCATGTTCATATTGACATTATTTACTTTTGTTTTAAGATGTATCTTGTTTTCCATTTTAAAAAATATATATAAAATGCAAGAAAAATAAAAATAAATGTACAAAAATTATAAAAGGAGGATTATGACAAACCAGAACACTCATCTCCACTGATTGACTTCTCCTGACTAGTGTAGTTGTCCTGAAACAGATAACCATTCCTTATTGTTCTGAAGCTTCTTTCATTAAAACAACAACAAAAACTTCTTATAATGAAAAATGTTGTGGTCAAAATGATTCATAAACTTCTCACTTCAACAGAAAGACTTGATGCCTCATCCTGCTGGAAAACCTCTTTGGCTTCCACAGAGCTTCCAGACAAATTCTCTGTGGACAAATTCACTCAGTGATGAAGATTATGATCCTCACAAGATCGCAGTTTAAAGCAGTTTGACAGGAAACCAGAAAAAAACAAACCAAAACCAAACTCAAATGTTTTTTGTGTTATCGTGACATATACATTTGGGTATGAATTTTGAATATTTTGGAAAAATGACTCACCTTTATTCCCCAGCTTGTCCTAAAATTTAAAATAATAATAATAAAAAAATAATAACAAAAAATACGATATATTGTATTTTAAAACTTAATTATTCACTTAAAAAAGAATCAACTTAAAACATTTATCAAATGAAGAATATAAAACATAAGTTTTACATGAATAGAGTTGTGTCCCCCTTTGACCTCTGGTCCAACATTTTCACAAGGAACCTTAAGAAAGATAAAAAAAAAACTATTTAAATTCAGTTGATGCAGCAACACACATGAGGATGCTCTGCAGACAAAAAAAATGTAATAGAACATAATGATTTCAAAATAAGAGTCCACAGTGAAGCAGAGCTGTATTAAAATGTTTTATAAACGCAAAAATGAATCTGGTAACAGATTGGTTTTCTTCAAACGTTCAAATTAAATGAAAACTTTCTATAAAGCACTTTTCATACCCTAAGAGACACAAAGTGCTTCAAAGAAGAAAAATAATTTCAAACTTGAAAACTAAAAGCAAAACAAAGACCATGACATCAAAATAACTATAAGAAACTATCAAACATTTTACATGTAAATATGCTAAGAAGCTAAAGGAAAGTTCTCAGACTGAGTTTTAATTTGAAACTCACTGAAACGACTGATGTCACTTCCTCTGCTCCTGCACTCAGATTTTCTTCACCTTGACGCAGTGTTTTTCCATCTGCACTCTCATCTTTGAAATGTGGAAAAAAAAATACAGAGTTCAAAACAGATGACATATAATTAAAACTTGTAGATGTTGAATGCTCTCTTGTTATTCTGCCATCTTATATTTGACATCCAGTTTCTTGATTTTAAGGATACAACTAATAGGAAAAGGCTATTAAAAAACTCCTCCCCTCAATCCCAGAATGCATCAGGTGTCCCTTGTACTTCCTCATGGTCATACCTGTGCTGAAATCTGCAGAGCAGCTCTCCTCTACACAGGTGGACACCCCTTTGCGCTCATCATCCTGAACATCAGAAAAACAGCACTTAAACTTCATATCTATTATTTTTTTAAGAAATAAAAGAATAACAAAAAGAAAATATGCCTGTTTTGGGATGTTTGGATCTGTGCTCTCTTCGATAACAATGTTTTGAGGAACCTAAAAAGAAAATAATCGATGAGAATTTCTGGACTTGAAGAATTTTTCACAATAAAAGCATTCTTTACCATTTGAACTGCTCTAGAGGTCGTTCCAGATGATCTTGACGCAGAGTCTTCCTCTTCATGTTTCTCCTCACCTGGCCCTATAGGAAAAAGTCATGGAGAAAGTACATCACTTCTGTTTTGTGACTTTGTGCTATTCGATTTCGAGTAAACTCTGCTGGAAAAGGTACAGATGAATGGATCAAATGACTGGGGCCTATGAACACTGGAAGACAAACTTTCAAATGACATGGATGGATTTCTCACCAGTGAAACTCTTCATTTCTGAGTTGCAGGCTGATGCT
>BSAI01000101.1:17269835-17281824 GCA_036245035.1 Adrianichthys oophorus | reverse complement strand
ATATATATATATATATATATATATATATATATATATATATATATATAAAACAGGATTATTTTTTTTAAACAAATAAAAGCACGACTTTATTTTCATGTGAGGTGATAAACATATAAGAATATATGGAAAAACTAGTTTAATTATATCTTGAAAGAAAAAAATACATTAAAGTTGAGTAGATTCATCTTAAACAAAAAAAAAAACTATATGTGAAGAGGTAAAAAGTGCATATCTATCTCAGGCAGAACCATAATGAATTTTGAATACTCATGCTCAAATGTCCTGTAACAGTATCATTCTAAAAAAGTAAAATTTACAGATTTTGTAAGTGCCAACAATGTTATAGCACAAAAATAATAACTTTCACCTTTTCAAAAATGTATAGGTGTTTAAAATTAATTTGACTTTACCACATACATATATCTCATTGTACAAAACTTTGCATGCATAAAGTCAACAAAAGCCAACTTATTTTTTTCTTGTCCCGTGAAGCCAAACATTACCAATATTTCAGGGTCATGTTAATGCTTGCTTAAACGTCTTAAACGTGTCCTGCACATCCTGTTGAGGTTTAGTTTTATAGGTTAAAGTGGAAAAGAGAGATTTTCAACTCAATATGAATGTAAAAAGAAATAAACTATGCAAAAATAGGGGGTGGGGTGCCGATAACTGAAGTTTGAGGTATTAGTAATGAATTATGCAGATTTTTGTCAAACAACTAAATTATGAAATTTCATGCTGGTTCAAAATGTGTGCATATCATTTTTAAACCACAAGAGGGCAGCACGTACCTATTTTGTCCTTTTGTCGGCAACCGGATGATCGTCATAGTGTTCTTTCTCCACTTCCTGGTGAAGGCTAAAGGCATTGCGTGTTTATCGTTTAGCATTTTGTTATTTACAGAATAAACCCTCATCATGGCTATGCAAGCGGCAAAACGTGCTAATGTAAGATAGGTTTTGTGTTAAAATTACTTGAGACAAACAATATATGTCTATAGTTTTCTTGGTGTTCACGAAAGCGACAGTTAGAATTTAGCTAGCCTTTAGCAGCTAGTACTGAAAGCAGCGTCGCAACGTAGAAAAAAAAAACGTAAAAATTTCGGCATTTTTATTTAATACCAATTAAAATAAGATAGTAATTTTGATCATTTGTTTTGTTTTCTTGTTTTTTATTATTATTATTATTAATATTGTTTTGCACGTAAGAATATTTACTTCAACGATGTATATTATTTCATTTGTTTGTTTACGTATACTTCTGTCTAATAATGCTTCTTCTTTGCTCTCCCCGTCCCGTTTGTGCTGCAGATTCGGTTACCTCCGGAGGTGAACAGAATCCTGTACATAAGAAATCTGCCTTACAAGATCACAGCTGAGGAAATGTACGATATCTTTGGCAAATATGGACCAATACGTCAAATACGAACGTAAGTTTATTCTACAAATAATACCTTTAGTCTTTCATTGTAACCAAAAAAAGTTTCTCTTACCTAAAGACACAACCACAGTCACTATCAATGAAAATAGTTACCGTATGTCATCATTTTCTATGATGCAGAAATAGGAAGTAAAATATTTTTAGTAAAGTTTAAAACCAATCTGTGGGGTTGTATTTGTTGAAGTTTTACATGCACATCAGTATTAATTGTATAACAATTAATTACTAAATTGTGTTATTTATTACTGAGAAAAATGGTAATGACAAAAGCAAATTTTATTTTTGACATTTTTTTAATGTATTTCTTTTTTTACTATTTTACTTTGGTTGGGTTAGTATTATTTAAAACCCTTTTTGATCATTTTCTCATCTGTTGTGGAAGCTTTCCACAATTTTCTGCGGGGAGCTTATGGCTTGCCCAGCTACATCACTTCAAGGACCTCAATTAAAATGAAATATGTAATTATTTTTATTTATTTAATGTTTTTGCTGAATGTTTTAGGGGGAACACACCTGAAACCAGAGGAACGGCATATGTTGTTTATGAAGACATTTTTGACGCCAAAAACGCTTGCGATCACCTTTCAGGATTCAACGTCTGCAATCGTTACTTGGTGGTTCTTTACTACAATGCCAACAGAGTACGTGTGTTGCTTTTAATGCATTTAAAACCCTGTTTGTTCTCGTATATATTTTTTCTTGTCATCAATCCATTCATATTTTTACAGGCTTTCCAGAAAATGGACACAAAGAAGAAGGAAGAGCAGTTGAAGCTCCTAAAGGAAAAATACGGCATCAACACAGACCCTCCCAAGTGATTTTTATGACTATTTTGCCTTCACACACCTTAGTTTTTCTGTACCTGTACAAATGTTCTTTTTTTTTTTTGTTGCTGTTGTTTAATTTGATTTGCTTTCAAAAAAATTTAAGTCACGGCCTACCTTTTTTTTTTGCTTCATTATGACTTCTCTGATGTTAACTGAGTTTTTAATTTGAAGTGAGACCAGGAAAGTCTTCAGTTGTTCTTTTTTTTTTTTTCCCACCAAACTTTAAATTAAAGTTAACAGGTATCTGTCTTGTGCTCCAAAAACACGACTAGGCGCAAAGTGGAACATCTGTTTGAAACCCTTTTTTTTTGTAAAATAAATGTCTCTTTTTCTTTATACCTGTTGTCTTTTATTTTCTAAACAGCACATATATATTCACTGAACTCTTTTTTTTGCAAACCTGTCACATCAGGCAATGGTGATTTTTATCATTGTTTTTTTTTTTTTTTTTACATTTACACACAGACAGCTCATTAGCTTCTTCTGAAAAGTTAATTGCCATCCATCCATCTTCTGAACTCACTGTATCCCTATTGGAGTTACAATGTTGCTGACCCTATCTAAGCTACTGTTAGGTGAAGGTGAGGTACACCCTGGACATTTTTGCAGTCTTGCAGGGCTGCGCACGTACATACACTTACATGGGAAAATTTAGAATCACTTAACTTATGCCGCATGTTTTTGGACTGTGGGGGGAAGCTAGAGTGCCCAGAGAAAACACGCACGGGTAAAACATACAAACTCCACACAGAAAGGTCCCAGCTGGGATTTGAACCACAGTCTTCTCACTGTGAGGGAAGCACTGACCACAACATCATCTGACAGTGGGCGACATCTAGTGGTTGTTTTATTTAGAGCTTCATCTTTTTAAATCAGTAACTCAACTCATTCACAAACATTTGAAGGACACTTCGAATCACAAGTTAAACTAAAGCTAAAACTCTCTTGACAAGAGAGTGGTGTTTACCAAAGAAAATCGATTGGAGGTTAGTAAACCCAATAAGAATTAAGGCGCACGGGATTTTAAAGCAGATTCAGATTTTCTATTTTTGAACAAATTAAATAAGATTGTAAAATTACTTTCTAAGTGCAATTTATGGTTCAAAAATATAGTAAAAGTCATTTAGTTTACTCTAATGTAATTTTGGTTAGTTAGATTAACAGATTTCTGGCTGAGATGCACCACAAAGGGTACTACAAACTTGTTTGTCTTTCAATCACTGTCGACACTAAGTTACCTACTGCTAAATTTACTGTATTGAGATGGTCCTATGTGATACAGGGTGTCTTTTATTTTGAAAGGAAGTCATAGGAATCTGTTAAAAGTAATAAACTACCGGTATTTCATTCTGAAAAGAAAAATAGTATTTTTTCTTAATTTATATTTTATTTATGCCAAAAAGGACAACAGTTTAATTATAGTTTAATTATGTTTATCATAATAGTAAGATTAGCATAGATGCAAATCAGTGTCTGTATTTTTCTGATTCAAACTAGGCATGCTACGCTCACTGGTGACGTAATTCCGGGCCAGCTGGGCACAAACCAAAATGATGAATTTCTCCTCCATGACATATTTTTAAGCAGTTGGCTCTTCCATGAATTAAAAAGGGCTCCATCCAGCCGTGACCACCAAATACAAGTCTCTGATTGGTCAAAGGTTTACCTGGTTTCAATGTGCGTTTTCTACATAGAACCCGAAACGGGTCGTAGAATCTTGCAGACTACATGTGAATGCGAGAATTTTGAACGTGAAAACTCAGAACGCTAGTTTATATAGACTGTTCAATAGAAATGGTCGTTTAAACGTGTGATGCCGAGGGTGGTGTGAACGTAGCTTTAAGGATAAAGTCAGATTTTGTGGCTCCTACTGGGTTGTACTCTTTGAGAAATGTTTCTTTAAGTGTTGAAGGTTGCAGACTCCTGGTTCAGATAAAACCAGATAAAACAGACGATAGCCCATTGAGTTCCTTTTATTTGATTAAATCACAACACAGGGGAGTAGTGCAGCCATGTCATTAGGGACACAATACATGCTACAAAAGGATCCTTGTACAGAGTCGCCATCGCTTACATTTGGTATCTTATCAGCAACAATAGTGATAATAGTCGTAACCAGAAAGAACGGCTGGAGGAAAACATGGAAAGATCTGAAGCCGGACAGAGACAATTAACACCACTGAGGGACAGTGATGGACTGGAGTGATATCTTTATTGCAGCAACTGTGAGTCCCACGACTCATTTGCCCCGCCCCCCCATGAGACCAGACGACAATGTTTCTACGAGTGCAGTTTTGCAATATATCAAGGTCAAGCAAAGCTGTTGAAGTCTTTCTTAGGAGGTACGGCACTTCATCGAACTTCTCCGCAGTTATGGACTCGCACATGTACAATATGGCAAAGAAGGGAGTAAAAAAAGTACAAAAAGGCTGATTGATAAAAGAGAAGTGCTTTGAAGGGTTGGAGGAGGGCGAATTGTCTAACTTGCCAGCCTTTTCTGATGGTCCTCTCGTAAAATTTACACGAGAAAGTCGCACACGCTAAGTATTTTCTACAAACATTTCGGAATGATATGCAACCTGTTAGCTGGTTGAGGGAAAAAACGGGCGACAAAAATGAGCCTTTGTTATTTTCTTTAGAGCCTAATTCAGCTTTTATTTTGTTACTTTTGAGTTGTAGCTTCTAGAAACGATGCAATCCTCCACATTCAGTATAGGTTGGATGTAGGGGCAGGAAAGTGTGTATTTAAACAGGAATAGGGTTGTTTTTTTATGCAACATACAGCACAGCTTATCTACAACATGCTCCCACAGTTAAAGCAGTCCAAAAAAATTGTCTGAAAAGGTCACAAAAATGCCCCCCCCCCCCCCCCCCCCAAATTTAAATCAGTAGAAGTCTCTCTGAGAGTCCCCGTGTTGCGTTGATAAGGCTTTCTGTCTTCAGTCGCCGGATGAAAATGAGATTTTTAAGGCAGAACCTAAAGGCATGCAAATTAACTACATTTATAGTGTTTACTGACAGTACAAGCATGTTTTTTTTGTTTTGTTTTTGAGGGGAAAAGTTTCATCTCTCCTAGCGCTATTATTTGAGACCGGAGGCAGGTACATCCTTACGGGAATTTTCGTTTAAATTAAATATGACAAGGCGTCAGTAAACGCTAAACGATGATTAGAGTACAGCGGCAAATTTCAACGTAGCACATCACTGATGCGCGAGCTCCAGTAGAAGGAAACTGTAAGGAAAATACTTTGCACACTTCACATTTTGGCAGTTTATCATTAAATAATTTAAATATATTTATATGTATATCTATTTATTTATATATATATATATTTGTTGTGCGAGTTGTTCATATGTACTGAGTGTGTGTGTGTGTGTTGTGTCTGGTGTGAGTGTGCACTCGCACTGTTGCACAAGCACACTGTCTTATGTTGCTTATAGATCTTTTTAGAGCAAATGAACATTCTCATGCACACGAGTGTTTCAAACA
Source organism: Adrianichthys oophorus (assembly GCA_036245035.1). Classification (NCBI taxonomy): domain Eukaryota; kingdom Metazoa; phylum Chordata; class Actinopteri; order Beloniformes; family Adrianichthyidae; genus Adrianichthys; species Adrianichthys oophorus. The sequence goes on along the minus strand of BSAI01000101.1, from coordinate 17,276,067 downwards.
CAAGAAGCAGATCCGTTGACAGGAAGAAGTCCAAGCATTTTTTGTCGTCTTTTTTTGTTTAGTTTTTTTTTTTTTCAGTGGAAATAGCTGCAAACTGAATGGAACATGAAATTCTCTCTGTGCAGTCCGTGGCGGCTGGTGCGTGAAGCACGCTGCTCGCCTATTTCTGGAGGTCACACTGCAGCAGTAATACGATGGAGGGGTCGCTCTTGGCCGCCTCTTTGAACTCCTCCAGGGAGATCTGGTCGTCGTTGTTCTTGTCCATCTTGGAGAAGATCTTGTCCACCCTCTGCTCGGGTGTCAGGCCATCCTCGTTCATTTTCATCATGATCACAGTGCCGACCATCTTGTAGATAGCCTGCAGGGATAGACAGGGTAGGGGGATTTAAAGGTATCGCTAGCATTCGGTCTTTTATTACTTTTATCCAAAGCAAAGATGCATATTTAGGCTGTCTACTGATTTATAGAAGTAAAATTTAAGGATTTTCAACATCTTCTTAAGACCCTTTTAACCCTTTAACACTAAAGATGTCATCAACAACACCTAAATGTACTTGTTGACATACTGTAACTCTTTGACCGTTTACACGATCAATGTGAATCCACTGATTCTCACGCGAAGAAACGCAGCTTTTCATATCAGCTTTGTACCGATATGAACGCGTTAGTAATAGAAAGGGAAAGAAATGCCACAAAGTCGCTCTCTCTCCGTGACAGAATCAGCTGATATACGTTGTATTCATAAACCCTTCGCTACCGTAAAGTGTTGCATATCAACATCAAGCGGATTTTTAAGCGGCTTTTCTCCACATCAGAATCTGCTGGAATTAAATTAATTGCGTAAACGATTAAAGAGTTACGGTAGTCAAAAGAGTCAGAAGTGCTGAAAGATGAAAAAACTTACTAGTGATAAACTGTAGCAGCCAAAGAAATACTAATGTTTGTCATTAAGTTTTAAAATATATCCCAGAAATCTTTGCTCTCGTTCTCAGTTCCTCCACTCATGAGAACACTAATGAACTTTTTTTAAAGGTTTGTATTAACACCCTCGACTATTGCATTTTGCAAAAACTTTGGATCTCAACAGGATCTTTTGGACTGAAGATAAGACGAAGAGCAGGTGTGGTCACGTGACCACAGGGTTGCTTCTTTTTTATAGATAAAAATATATATGTAGATGGATGGATGGATAGATAGATATAAAAATGATATCTATATATTAATCGTCATGAATGTTCGCCATATTAGAAGTAAAAAAAATTAAGACTTTTTCAAGCAAAGATTGGCAGTTGCTGCAACTAAAAATGTAAAGATCACACTGGCCCTGTTTTTGTGCTATTCTAAGACCAATAAACACAAAATCTAACTAAAAAGTTTATTTCCTCCTTTGAGGTAAATTTGGATTGTTTAACATTTTCAATCAGCCATGTTGATTTCAGCATGGCTTCAGTTGCTTTTATTTTTAAACAAGTTTCAAACCGGAAGTCAAAGGGTCCACACGGAAACATCTGACAGCATATCGAGGAAGTATTATTTTAGACTTAACTCCATTGGATCAAACCTGAAATGTGTCCCAGCACTAAAAAAAGATTAAATGTCCTTAGCAGTGACTGTTAATTCAGTATACCACACCCAAAAAATAAAAAAACAAGAAAAAACAACTTCAAAAACATAAAAAGTCAATAAAACTTTAGCAAAATATAACTATAATCCAGACACAGAAGCACACATTTACACAAATTAACAGGAAACATATATTTTTTATGAGAAAAATGTTGAATTTAAACTAACAATTTAAAATTTTCCATTAAAACATGTTTACTTGAGGTTCAGAAATAGCCTTGTTGTTGCTGGAGGTTAAGTGACATCCAGTCATAACATTTTCTAACATTTTAGCAATTTACTTTCAGACACCAAGTAGAAACATAACTCGGGTGTCCTGCTAATTATGGAAGCAAAACGAAGCAGGTGGAAAGTTTAAATGGTGCTCAGAGATCACGCTGAATTAGTCAGCAGCAAACCAGTTAAAAGCATATAAAAGCCCCTAAAATCCTCATGTTTGACAAATTTTAGAAATTAATTGAGGAAACCCCTGCGACAGACTGGCAACCAGTCCTGGGGTGTTCCCTGCCTTCGCCCATGAGTAGCCAGGTTAGGCTTCGGCAACCCCGTGACCCCGAAAGGGATAAAGCGGATTGGAAAATGAATGAATGAATGAATGAATAATTGAGGAAAATCAAGAATATTGATGCAATCTAATGTTTCTTTGGGATTAGCTACAGCTGGTGAGACTGATTTAATGAAAAGGCTGAGCCACGATTGCCAGATCCTAAGACTTGAACAAAAAAGACAATGAATCTCCCTCTCATTCTGTAATCCTTGTAAAAATAGACAATAAATGGATACCTCAATGATCTCCAGCATCTCCACCCTTGTGATCTTGCCGTCTCCGTCCAGGTCATACATGTTGAAAGCCCAGTTGAGTTTCTGCTCGAAGCTGCCTCTTGAGGTGATGGACAGCGCACAAATGAACTCTCTGAAGTCGATGGTGCCGTCGCCGTTCTTGTCAAAGGTCCTGAAGGCGTGCTGTGCAAACTTGGAGGCATCCCCGTAAGGGAAGAACTGCAAAAAAAAAAAAAACAAGAAAAGAGGTTTCAGTTATTTTTGAGCCATTTAAGAGTGTATTTGGTCACATAAGTAAGATGCTTCTCCTGGTCTGGTTTCCCATTTTTCACTGTCAGCGAATGTTATCAGCTGCTTGTTGGTAAAACTGTATTTACTTTAATCCTATATAAACCTTTTCATCATAATTGGTACAAATATTTCTGATACCTCTATCTCATTTCCCCAATCAAAATGCTGTTTGAAAAAGCTTGTAGTTGTTACATACAAACTACAATCAGCAGGCTACAAGCTCCCTGCTCTGCTCCATTCTGATGCATCCACTTGTAGACAAATAGATCCGTGTCCATTTTTGTTTCCTTGTCTGAGCTGGAATCTGGCTCAAAACTGTGCGGCTGGATAGCTGCAATATTGCTTGCCGTTTTTTGTTTCTCCAGTAATGTTAGGTTGGAGCGGAAGAGACTGAAAACAAAGGGATGATGGGAAATGAGACAATTATTAAAATTTTTTTTTTAGTTTGTTCATTTTGGGTTGCAGCAATTACTGGCCAAAAAATAAGCAATAAAAACATTTGAAAAAACAAACAAATGATAAAATAAATAAATATAAAAAATGTTCAAATTTGACCTTGTGGGTTCTCCAGGGTTAAAATAAATTAAAAGTTGATTAGAGTGAGGTGCAAAAAGCCCATTGGATATAACTTGGTTCAAGTTTTCCGCCCTGCAGTTCATCATCATTCCAGTAGGGGCAGTAGAAGGGCCTTTTCTGCTCATTTCAAAATGTCTGTTCCCGTGAAATCTCAAAAAACACTTGGTGGGAAAAGTTGAGCTAATTTTCAAAACTTTATGGTGAGAATAACTCATCTATTATTCATTTTTGTAAAGGACTACTTGCTGTATTGAAAAAATACAAAATTTGTTGATGATGCATTTTTTTATAATACAGTTAAACCATATTTAAAAAGTGTGAATCAAAGTTGAGACGGTGGATAAATAAGGAGCTTTTTTCCAGAAGACTCATGTCAATATAAATATTCTTGTGAACAAAAACTTACTCAATCACCCAACGTGTCATAACTGATACTATCCATAATATAAAATATCACATAGTAATTTAGTAACTAAATAATTAACATAGTAACATAGTAAAATATTACTATGTAATTTTTCTTGTGGATTTCATCAAAGGGTCAAAAAATCTTAATTCTTGGATGGGCTTTACAGAGTTTGAGAATTACAGCCACATCAAGAAAGAAAACAGACAAATAAACAAAAAATCTGCACAAACGGAACCTGAGGGTGCAGCTTCATATCTGGCAAGAAACCAAAAAGATAAAACTATAATAAAAATCTGTGTAAAAAAGGGAAAATAAAAGGCTGAAAGGTCCAAAGGCTGAGTTAGCTGGCTATCAACCACACAACGCTGATCCATTAAGCTGTGTTTGTTGATTTACATCACAGACGGGGAGGAAATAAGTCCACTTTCTAATTTTTCCCTTTATTAGTTTTCAAATATCTGTTGGGCCAATATTAATACAATAAATAGATCTGAGTAAAAACCCTAAATCATTTCAAACCTCAGAAACTGAAATGCTTTGTTTGTTAAATGGAAGATTGGTCACTTAACCCGGTAAATCCCACTATGTCTAAGAATTGACATAATATTCAATTTTTTTAGGGTATTAAGATGCTTTTTAACATTGTGATGAAATCCACAAAAAATTGCAATGTAGTTTTTTTATGAGGTATTGATGGTATCAATTATGATACATAGGGTGATTTAAGAAGTTTTTCTTTCATTTTGAAATGAGCAGGAAAAGCCCTTTTACCACCCCTAGTGGAATGATGAAAACATGAACCAAGTAATATACATTGGTTTTTAAGGAAAGTTTGGATCATACTAATGAGATAAAGGTCTCAGAATGGGGTTAAAATGCCACTCCAGTGGTTTTTTTTAAAGAGATGATTTGATTGATACTTTTAGATGAAATCCAGACCCTGTGTCGTTTTCAAGGACATTGTTTCTGCAGATCAGCGTGAGTTCATTCAAAAATTCTCCTCTCAGTTCTGTCGGGGCCTTTGGCATGGAGCAACACCGCCCCCTTCCCCATTGCTGAGAGCTCGGAGCAGGAAGTTTGTGGCCCACGCAGGGTATTTTCTACTTCACAAAGAAGCTCTTTTTGAAACGGACTTTTTTTGTCTGCTCCTGATTCACAACAATTTAAATAAAGAAATACCCAGAAATGCAATTTGGAGCCTTATATATAATAAGAAGAGAGAAATTGTACAGATGAAAAGCACTTTCAGTTTGCTCGTTCTGCAGAGCTACAATGAATTAAAAAAAAACTGCCATTGCAGATGGGCAAACTACCCACATTTTTTTTTCCTGCAGCGAACCGATCAGACTGCAGTGAAAAGTTCTGAGATTTCAGGGTGATAAGAGACGCGGAGAGAAGGGGGGAGGGAAAGGCGTCAAGCATCAAAAGATACAAAGACAAGCAAAGAAAGGAGAAGAGAGTGACACAAGAAAAAAAGGAAGGGGGCACGGCAGAGATGCAGCATGTCTGCAGGTTCATCTCTTGGCTCATTTGAGCTATGGAGCCCCTTCAGATTTGAAAAGTGTACGCGAAGCTGCCTGAAGGCACAAGATGCTTTTTTCCTTTAATGCAATTCGACTTGCTTCCCATTCCCACATGGCTCTGCCTCGGCTGAACGGTAGGAGAAAGAGATGGGATGGAAAGGGCTGAAGGAAAGAACAGGGAAAAGACGAGAAGGCTGAGAGTTTGAAAGGTGCAAGAGGGAATGACGCATGCTAGAGAATGAAAAACCATGCGGTATTTCTTGACTCTCCGAGCAGGTTATGAAACACATTTTGTAAAAGAATGACGAAGGAAAAGAAAAAGGAAAAAAAAGGCAACTGTTTTGTATACCTAAACACTCACTAGATGGCACACAGTTGCCGTTTAAAAACAAAACAACCCAATCAGGACAGGAAGCAACCATTTTCTCACACATTTGACTCATTCTCTTCTCAGTTTTATCTGTGGCTATTTGATATGTTGTCTGGAGTTAACCACTAAAATGAAGCAAAACACTCGACAACTTTGGTTCAACCAAACCATCCATCCATCCATTTTTATGCCAGCTTTTTCTTAAAGACTCACTGAAGCCTGACACCAAAACTTGCTTTTTTTTAAAGGAACATTAAAGCCCTCATGATCCCCTGCAAGCTGTCACTGGTGTGGATCCAGGGGGTGAGAAAAGGATAATGCAGAAAAAAAAGGAAAGATGCTTTTCTGGTTACATCTAAAGAATTACACGAAAATGAAGTTTAGGAGCAGAACCACAGCCTGATTTTTACCTGACAGATCAAAATAAAATCTCAACTCTTCCATCACATACTGTGTCTAATTTTACATTCTACCTTACCTGTACCTCCTCTTATTCATCCCTTTTTACTTGTAATTTGACTATCCATTTATTTATCTATTCAACCATGCTTCTATTTATTTTCCCATCTATCCATTGCCAAATCCATCTTTTTCTATCTATTCAAGCATTCACCCATCCATCCATCCATCCATCCATCCATCCATCCATCCATCCATCCA
>BSAI01000101.1:17232792-17269825 GCA_036245035.1 Adrianichthys oophorus | reverse complement strand
CCATCCATCCATCCATCCATCCATCCATCCATCCATCCATCCATCCATCCATCCATCAGTAGAATGTTGGGGGGGGGGCTGAGTTTGTTGGGAGTTTGGGGTGTCATAGCCCTCCAAGTCCATAAAATACATAGAAAACCATGTTATCATCATATCAGTTCATCTAGACATATATCTTTCTCCTCCGTTGATCTATTTGTCTACGTTTACATTGAATGCACTTCCTGACAGCACCTTCTGCATTTACCAGGCTTGGGACCAGCACAAGGAGGGCCCAGTAAAAGTTCATGTTTGTCTGTCTGTCCATCCTTACTTTTATTTATTGTTTTTTTTATTTTGTGTGGGTTTATTTTATTTTTTTGGCAATTTTTATTTATTTTGTTAACTTTGGTTAACTTAAGTTTTTTGAGGGCTACCACATTTGTGTGTGTGTGTGTGGGGGGGGGCGGGCAGCAGTCAAGGTATTACCACCCCTTGCCCATGTCTATATCCGACCTTGGTTTCCTATTTTTCAAAGAGCTACTTCTAAATCTAAATCTTTAATAAAACCCAAAGCATTATCAAAGGTCACAGAAGAGTTTTTAAAGATAAATCATCAAGAAGTTGTTTTATGCATTTTTATAGGAATTCATTCGAAATGCTTTCTGATGATGCAATCCCTAACCCTGCAGACATACATTTGGTTGTAAACTCTGTGGTTCCTCACAGTGACACCATTAACTGGGGCCACAATGTCTGCTGTGGATTGCTGCCCTGCTCAAATGTTTGGACATGGACTCATTCCAAATCAGCTCATTTTCCACTTGCCGTTTTTAATTCAGTTTACACAGAAACACATCTATACAAATATACATTTTGCTCAAAAAGCAGCAACCGTGTAGATGTGTCGTTATCTATCCGCAGCTTGGACTTCATCCCCGACTCGTCTCGTTTGGTTTCCATAATTCCCTTGCAGTGTCACGGAGCTGTGTAAACAGTGCCTGATGTTTCATGCATCCCTTTGTTAACAGCAGATGCAGTCCAGCCTGACCTTTGGTGGCGGCAGGGTCTGTGCGTATGGCTGTTCACATTACTTTGTGGAAGCGCTGTGCAGATTCGTCGAGCAGAAGACGAGGGCTCGTGAGGGAGGAATGATTGGGAAACACGCATAATAGAGCGTGTGTGCCTTGTTTGTGCACGTCTGCTCTTACATAAAAGCACAATGACATGCCAGGAAGCTACAGATAGTGAGCCTGGGTAAATCTGTAGATCCACTGATTCCTAGCCTGCAGGGTGGCTTGCACTGATGCACCATGCACACACTCCTCTCTGCTCGGCAGAGCTCATTTTCAGTCATCCTCTTGTATTCAGATAAAAGGCATTTTAACATAAACTCCATTACAACACCACTACAATATACGGTAGACTGCAAGAGACTAGATCTAGACGAAACTCATACAGCAAATGGATAGGGGGCTTTTCTTTACTCATGCTGGTTGCATTACCTGCAGTTAATAATGGCTTTCCACACTTAAACAACATGAGTTTGGCTTCAGCGCAACATTTTATCTGCAGAATGTCAGATGATGCAGCTGAAATGCACTTCCCGTTACCATGGTAATCATGGGAGTGGTCAAACTACTGACTGCTTTCAAAAGGTGGTGTGATGGTGTGGTGAACTGGATCTACTAACTGCATCAACTACATTTACATCGCTGCAAGTCCTGGTCTGATCATCTTCTGAAAAATTTTAAAAGCCTTCCCAGTGGTCTTTTAATTTTGATTATGCCATTTTTAGCCAAAGTTTAAAAAATTGTGTCATTTTCTAGGACATAGTTTCTTCAGGACAGCAGGAGTTCAAATTCACCTTTGAGTTAAAAGTGAAACTGCTGGTGTGGAGTAAGCCTGCCCCTAATTCCCATCATCCATCTGTTTGCATGCTATCTCGCTAGCTTACAGCCCAATACAAATCCATCATAAGATTACTGGTGCAAAAAAAAAGGCGAGCAATATCAGAGCTATCCTGCTGTAAAGTTTTGAGCCAGATGCTAGCTTGGACGAGGAAAACAAAGACGTACCTACATGGATCTAGTCATCTGCAAGTGGTTGCATCAGAATGGAGCAGAGCAGGGAGCTTGTGTCCCATCCAGTGTATTTTCTACGATCATTTTCAAACTGTATTTTTCTCATCTGCTCCTGATTCACAACAATTTGAATAAAATATTGCCCAGTAATGCAATTTTAATCTGAATTTTCTTAACATATGTTATTAAAATGGCCACAAGAACATGTTAAAAAACTTGATTTTCATTAAATTCGTTAGATTTGAATTCTAACCAGATTTGTGGTTTCAGTGTGTTTATTTTCATCTTTAAGTTGAATGGTTTTATACTGGACTAAATTGGAAATGACTTGTTTTTGTAAATATCCACCTAGTGGTTACTGGAGGAACTGACCTGGCTCCAGTTCTTTTTTGTTTTGAATCTTGGCTCACATCAGAAATGAAAGGATTTTGATCAGTAACAGAAGTCAGAGAACGAAGAACCAATGTGATCGAAATTGAGAGGCTACTTCCCTCAAAATTGTAGTACAATGAACTTGCCATACTTTTTGGACCATAAGGTGCACTTAACTCACTTAAATTTTCTTGAAAATTGGCAGTTAACTGTTCAATGCAAGTTATGAATGAATCCTGGTTGTTCTTACAAACTTGGAACCGATTTTCAGTGTTCAAAAATCTGTCAAAATGTTTTGATACAATTAAGGTAAACAACAACACTTGATGGATTGTTGGAACATTACCTCTACCATAGTGAGGAACCTGCCAAAGTGATGCCAACTGTTCTTCACCATAATAAATATAAAAAGTAAGTCCTGTTTTCTCTTTTATGTGTTATAGTAACTCAACAATGCTATTGTCAATAAAGTTTAAATTATATGTGGAGTTTCTCACTTTGCAAAGGTTGATTATTGCAGAAAAAAATGGGAAACACAAATAATAGCATAGTTCACAAGAAAACCTCCCATCAACACCTTGGACCAATCATCTGCCTCTTGGCTCCTCGAGGCATTCTGGGTAGTGTAGTTATACCACATTATCTGACCGTTGAGTTTAGAATAATGCGCCGTATTGTGCCAGTAAATGGAACTCTTTCACCCTTTTCTCTTTTGTTTAAACTCTCAAAGTTTAAACCTATATACAAAAATAAGTTCAAGTGTTATAGAATGAAAACAAAGATCTGCTCTGATCATAGATTTACTTAAATTCTGCAAACTGAGCATGTTTTGTAACAGAAACAGCACAGAGAAGATAGATTGACAAGGTCTATAGCCAATCAGAATGCAGAACAAAATGCTCTATCGAAAAAAACATGTAAAATTCCACTGAATAAAAATCTCCGACAGTGCAAAAGCTGTACAGCGATATAGTGAGGGACCACTGTATTTGCAAAAGTCAAGATCACAATGCTAACACTCAGCATTGAAATGTGGCAAAAATCATTTTACAAAGTGAAAAGGTTCACTTCAACATTCCCTTCCAATCTTCTTGATATCAAACTATGATCTAAATTAAAAGAGGAGACGCTGCCAAGAATGTCAGGAAGCAGGGAGTGATTCACTGCTGGCTTCCAGGTTTGGCACGGAGACCTGAGGGCTACCCTCTGCTCCATGTGACTTGATTCAAGGCAAGCCAGATTAAAAAAAACACAGCCAAAAAAAAGCCAGGACCTGCTTGCTTATCTTTGCTTGACAGTGGCGGTTCCCAAATTGGTCATCTCTTTTTAGTGCCTGGCAGAAGAACCCACAGCAGCTTTGTGCACTTTGAAACAGCTTTTAATAAAAATTCAGCCCTGATGCGTCTCCTGCCGAGTCGAGGCTAAAAGACTGCAGCAGAGTGGAAGAATAAAATCGGAGACAAAGCCCAGAGAGATGGTGTGAGGAAGGAAAACGTTATGAAATACCGCATGACAGCCTCTTTTCAGCCTTCTCTGGATGTATAGAGTTCGGTTCATTACTTTATAGCGTGCCTCCATTACACATGACTAATCAAACCTCTGATTTTTCCCTGAAGAGCGTGGATTCATTATTCACGACTCCTTGGCCTTGTATGCATGTTTGCATGAGGTCCCAGCTCTGAATCTGTATGGAGAAGTTTGCAAAATTGCATTCCTTACAAAAGCAACCGAAAGTTTTTTTCGTAATATCCCTAAATGTGTGTTTTCTCTCATGTTGAGGGTATAGAAAACATACTTTTCTGCCACATGAAGACTCAAAAGTCACAGTAAAATAGAAATTATGAGTTCAAGTTGACTTTTTTCATAATTTTCTTTGCACTGGTGTTGTGTTTGAACACAATGTGTTGAGGTGAAGGGCAGCAGCTTTTCTCTTCCTCTTTCAGGTGCTGACAGCGGTTCTCTGGTGACTCAGCTTGCCTTGGGCATGACAAGACTCTTTGACACAAAGTGCTCACTTCTCTTTTTTCGCTCCCTTATCTTTTTGGAGGAAAAATAACAGATTAAATTCTTCAACATTTCTCGATTCGAACAGATGGGAGAATGTCATTAGCTTTGCTCTTTGTCCACTGTAATATTTTATTTTGAGAGATTATTGCCTTTAAGACCAACTGTTTTTGATGCTTTAACATGTTCTTGTGGCATTTTTTTCACGAATGGTGGACTTATATTGAGAAAATTAAGATTAAAATGACAGTCATGAGTATTTCCTATTTAAATCGTTGTGAATCAGGAGCAAACAAAAAAAGCTTGTAGCCAACATCAGCTCCCTGCTTCACTATATTCTGATGCATCCACATAGCTAGATCCATGAAAGTCTTTGTTTTCCTCGTCCGAGTCGGCATCTGGCTCAGAACTGTACAGCTGGATGGCTCCAATATTGCTCACTACTTTGTTGCACTAATAGTTCTCCCAACCACTCAGAAGTGAACTATTTATTATTAAAACAGTAGATCTTTTAACTGATGCCCTGTTTCTTATGTTTACAGAAGCTTGGTGTAATGGTGTGGGGTAAAACTGCTCCTCTCCCCCGCTAGCTACGCCCATGCACAAAAGGCAGAAAGCCAATTTTGATTAGGACTGATAAAATGTAACGTCACTAATCAGAAAATAAATAAAATATATCCCAAAAATTCAGTAGAATTTTGACAGACCTGCTACAAATGACAACAAACACTAAATGAGCCGTATTTGTTGGTGGTCCTCCTGTGTATCCTCTTCCTCTGTGTTTCTGCCTAACATTTTCCAGAAATGTATTTTATTTTCTCAACCTCTATGCCCCCCCCCCATGTCTTATCCACTCAATCCAAGAAGGTTTCTATCTAGTGTGCTCTAAAAATAACTTTCGCCATCACTGTAGCTCTAATGCCATTCTCCATTGTTCCCCCAACACAGCAGCACACAGTAAATCCAGCTTCTTAACAGTTTTTGAAAGGCGTGAAATACTGTCTGTCGACGTTGAAAAGTGTCTCGAAGCAGCACAAATGCAGGAATCATTTTAAGATTCCAGCTAACTTCAACTCACCAGCGTTACCAACTCTGGATGAAATGACTCAGCCTTGCGGATGTAACTGAGGAGTTTGTGCGGCACGCAGGAAGCTGAATCTGACGCTGAATTGCTAAACTGTCATTTTCACAAAAACAAAATGTAGTTTTCCAACATGAATTCTCTCCAGCTCTTCAGAATGGGTGTTAATCGCCGAGTCTTTGCATATGAAGTGCACATTAAAAGGGGGTCACCATGGAGAGCTCAAATGTGTTAAAACAATCAGAAATTTGACTGAGAGCTGGATACAGAAAAGCAGAGAGCACTAATGGACAGATGGCTCCATGTAGAAATATGAATTGCTTTTGACCTCTCATCTGTTTTCTGGCCTCCTTGCGGCGCCTCCCTGCGGATTTGTATGTAATTAAATTATTCAGCAAATTTTGGCAAGTGCTGCCTCTGCTGTGGAGGTGTGAGAGAGGAGGAGCTGAAGTTAGAGATTGCTTTTCAAAGCACTGCGTTAGATAATTGGGTCTTTTCTGGGGTAAAATCATATTCAGGTTGAGTTGCTGGGTATTAGCATTAATGCACGCTCTGTCACAGCTGAACGGGGAACAAGGATATCTTTCTCAGAGAGATGCTTTCAAATCCCATGGTGCACAGGGAGGTTGGACAGAATGACCTTCAACTGATTAACAAGAGTTCAAGCCACTGTGTCAGTGAGCATCCACCCATAAAAAAGTACTGAGGGATCATTTTCAAATCAGCTAATGGCTTAATCACAAATGCCCTTACAGGTGGATATGGGCCGTCTATGTGCAAAAAATGGGCAGACCTGTACGTTGCATGCAGGTGGCCCACACAAATGATAAAGGTCGTAGACCGCTTAGTGAACCTGTTGAGTGAACATGTTCCTGTATGTTTTCTTTTACAGGCATGCTGTGGGCAACACGTCGTAGGGAAGACATACACAACAAACAAATATAAGAAATGGTGAAGTCAGTGAGATGCAGTATAGATTAATCAAGTTTTTAACCGCAAAACCCAAACCCCAAATCCAGTGGACAGCGCGAGGCTTTACCTTTTGGCTGCTTTTTTAATCTTTATGTGAACAAAATCAAGTCAATCTTTATTAATATAGTACTTTTCATACATGGTAAGACAAAGTATAAATGTAACTTCTCTCCAAGGGTGAGAATAGAACAGTCATCTTCACATACATGGCAATTTTACATTGTTGTAAACAATGAAGTATTCTAACTTCTTGACTGTCTTTATTCCAAGAAACCCACCTAAATATAAATACGGTATAAAACTGCTTATTCCATGGTCTGAGTGAATAGTCAATTCTGGATGAATTCAAGGACACCTAAAAAGAAGTTCAGGTCAAAAAGCCTGAATATTTTCTATTATGGCGCTGCCATTAACTGGAACAGTAACTGGAACAGCAAAAACTTAGAAGGTCAAATGTTATTCCAGTTTATCACAACATCAAGACAATTGAAAATATTTCTGTCATTCAAATGGTTCTGTGATGGGCATGTCGGTATCTCTATCAAATTTTACCATCAACGGCAATATTTTTAATTTTAAATAGTTCGTTGGCCGTCTTTATGTCTTGTTTACCTTATTGCTTGAGACAGAGTACATACACGTTTATAAACAACATTGTTACTAATTTGTGAAATAACTATTTGTTTTTTTATACACATTTAATGATCAGATTTATTGGTTGATATTTTTTGAATAAAAGTGATCTAGAAACCTACTTGTGAACTTTTGCTTTATACATTGACTGATGTACACATTTGTGTCAGACGGTTCATGCTTCCCCGTCGTCCATTATTTATGATAATGGACACTTTGTCTGGCGTAATCCTTTATATGTTTTCTGGTTGATTATCGACTTATGGATTAGTCAGCTTCTACACAGCAATAATATGTATGGCAACAAGTTTTTTTTTTTTTTTTGCTCTACTCAGTACAACTGAACATGCTGCATTGGGTTTCTGCCTCTACATCTGAAGTATCAAACTCATGCAATATTCATTTTTTTAAATGCAAAAATACACTCACCAGCCACTTTATTTGGTACACCTTGCTGGCACCGGATTGGACCCCGTTTTGTCTTCAGAACTGCCTAAATCCTTTGTAGCTTCGACAAAGTACTGGAAACATTCCTCAGAGAGTTTGGTCCATATTGACATGACAGCATCACACAGTCGCTGCAGATTTGTTGGCTGCACATCCATGATGCCGATCTCCTGTTCCACCACATCTCAATGGTGCTCTATTGGGTTGAGATCTGGTGACTGTGGAGGCCGTTTGAGTCCAGTGAACTCATTGTCATGTTCAAGAAACCAGTCTGAGAGGACTCCAGCTTTATGACATGGCGCCTTATCCTGCTGGAATCAGTCTGACCATTCTCCTCTGACCTCTGGTATCAACAAGGCATTTCTGCCCACAGAACTGTTGCTCACTGGATAGTTTCTATTTTTAGAACCATTCTCTGTAAACCCTAGAGATGGTTGTGGGTGAAAATCCCAATAAATCATCAGTTTCTGAAATACTCAGACCATCCTGTCTGGCACCAACAACCATGCCACGTTCAAAGTCATTTCAATCACATTTTTCTGCATTCTGATGCTCGGTTTGAACTGCAGCAGATCGTCTTGACCATGTCTACATGCCTAAATGCATTGAGTTACTGCCATGTGATTGGCTGAAATTAGCGGTCACAAGCAGTAGGACAGGTGTGCCTAATAAAGTGGCTAATGGATGTAATACATCCCAGCTTGGACCCACTGTGCATCCGATACCCCCTGGTGCCATGAAAGGTTGATCATAAAAATTTGCTGCCCTCCCCCTTCAGCTCTAATGTGTACAGCAGTCAATGTATGACAAAAAGTTGTGCAATAAAAAATCCCGTAGGATGCACTGTGTTACATGACTATTTAATACACAAAGTGTTTTCAAATAACTACTTAAAAAGTGGAAGGCTTTCGCAGTCAGTGTTCCATGTCAATCTGACGTTGATTTTCAATCTCTGTCTGCCTTGTTCTCCCGTGATTAGGTACCATATGTTTCCTCGCAGAAACCAGCTGTTGGCCAGATGATGTCAATGAGCTTTTGTCACTTCAATTACTCATGTATCTCTTGGTCCCATGATCCGTCGATCTGTCTTTCTTTCTGTCTGTCTCTCCCTCAGTGAAGGGAGCCTGCGTGGAGTCTCCCAGCGCAAAGATCCAGGCACTCACGCCACATCCGTCAGCAGCAAAAGCCTCTAGGCTTTCCAAGCGAGGTGCAACAGAGCGGAATCTATCCATACATGTATATTCAGGTCAGCAGCTGTGTTTTAGCAAATGCCTGCATCACCACAACACTTTTAAACAACAGCAATGTTGGTTTTGTTTCATGCAGACGTAGCCTAAAAGGCATTTCCTATAAAAACGCAACTCAGACGTCAACTGCAATATTTGCTTTGCATGGTTTTGGTATCTCTACCTTTACAAAGAGGCATAACAAACACTGTTGACATATGCACTGAGAGCATCAACCTTTTTTCCTCCAACTGTGTAATCTGGCTGTCTGTGATTGTCTCTGCACACATCAAACGCTGCAACAAAAAAAAAAAAAAAAAACGCACCACAGTGACAAAATCAATCATGTTAGGGACTCAGCCAGCGTCATCATCAACAAATGGCTCACTGGGCAGCTGGCATGTCAGGAACCAGAAATTTCACACAATGTGCAATTTAAGCGCCTGAATGCGATTTGGCACGGATGATTCTCTACCATTTTAAAAGCAGCAACTGGCAGCCTCTAAAAGCGAGAGCCCACAGAGAAATGGAAGCTGTGGCCATTCACTCAATCAACCATTCAGTTGGACACTTTATTCCAGGTTTTGTGATTTTTGTCAGCCTAATCCAACAAAGTGTCAGACTGAAACCCATTTATTTGGGGAAAAAATTGTTAAAGTTTAATATTTATCCACCAATATCAGGGCTTGTTAGTGACATTTACATTAAAAGACAAGTAAGTAAATCCATTTAAAGACTCACTACAATGAAAATTGTGTTTTGGGTGTTTGTTAACATGTTCTTGTGTATTTTTTCCTTATGATGAAGATAAAAACTCCTTTACTGAGTATTTCTTAATTCAAATCATTGTGTTCCCTGGTTAGAGCTCTGTTAAAACAAGCAGCAGCTGTTACCGCCTACCCAGCTACCGTTGAGCACAGGTTGGGTTCACCTTGAACAACTGGCCACATCATTACAGTTCAAGACGAATTGAGTAAGCCTAACTATTTTGTTGTGAAAGCTCACTTAATCATGGCATCCATGCCCACAAAAGCACAGCAGATTATTCTGTCACCATGTTGCTGGAAAAATCAGATAATTCAAGAAATCGGATGATGATTGGAAATCTGGTCTGCGTGTAAACAGAAAAAACACAGTGGAGATTGCCCAAATGAAAGCCTTATTGTAAACGTGCAGGTTTAGAGCATATATTAAGATAGAAACACAGCATTGAAAGGCTGCTGTAAAGGTCAGAAATAGAAAATATTACAGAATCACAGCTTGTGTGACAGAATTCATCGCCGTGTTTGCATTGTAATGCACAAGTGAGATATGATAAACGAGCAAGTGTGAACAGAAAAGATGGATTTCTTTCCAGATGAATTGAGTTGACAATAAGCCGTTTTCATAATATAATTATAAAATTCTTCTAAAGATGCACCCTTTATTCTCTAGCTTTAAATTCTCCTGGCAACTGCTTGAGTCTAATCCCTCTGTATGTGTTTTCTGGTCTCTTACGGGTTTGATTTTTGTCAAATTTCCACTGCTATTTAAAGTTTTGAATCAGCATTTTATTACTGATCTCTTTATGATTTTGTGCACTCTTTTGGGCAACACCACCAGGTGTATTTAAAAGGCTATGCAAATAAAAACAGCTGAACACTGAAGTTTGTACAAAATGGACATTTAAGTCATGTTATCCCCTTAAAACCCCACTTTAATTATCTTTTACTATTATTATTATTATTTAATTATTGTAAAAGTGTTCTCAGTAGATTTTTGATCATAATAATGACGTTTTTAGGCAAAATTTAAAAAACATTGTTGTTCCCCAGGACAAAGTTATCCAAAGCAGCTTGAGTTCATTAGAAATTCACCTCTCAGTTGTGGGAAGGATCGTTGGCGTGGAAGTAAGCCTCCACTGATATCCCATCATCTCTTTGTTTACGCTTTCCAGCTAGCTTACACCCCCTCACAACCCAAGGCACAACCAGAGCAGCAAACATGACAAACAATATTGGAGCTATTCAGCGGTGCAGTTTTTAGCCAGATGACAACTCAGACGAAGAACATGAGCAAATTGTGTGTTTTGGGTGTTTTTAACATGTTCGTGTTCTTTTCACAAACAACACTCCACCACCCTCTTTAAACATGGCACTTTTTAATGTTCGATCTATATCTAACAAGACTTTTATTTTAAATGATTTCATCCTGAACTATGATATTGATGGTCTCTTTTTAACTGAAGCATGGCTGAGCACGGATGCATCTACTGTTCTCAGAGGCTTCCCCACCTAATAATAGTTTTGTTCTTTTCAACCAGGGAGGGGAAAAAGGGTTGTGGTACTGCATTTATAATATTCAACTCCTTTGCAGTAAAGCAAATTTCCTTAGATCAATACCCCAGCTTTGAACATCATGCCGTTGTTTTTAACAGCTCTCCAATTTTATGCATTGCCGTATGTATACTCACCACCACAACTAAACACTCGTTTTATTGAGGAGTTTCTGAATTCTTAGCATCTGTCCAGACTTCTTTTAGTATAGTTTTAATAACTGGTGATTTTAACCTGCATACAGACAAGGAGTCGGACTATTGCACTATTCAGTTTATGGACCTGCTTGCTTCTCTGGATTTTAAAGATGTCATGCAGCCGACTCACAACAGGGGGGCACACTCTTGACCTTGTCATCCGTCATGGTTTACCTACTAATGTCCTTCAAATCCTATCTCATGGAGAGAAACTTTATAATAAGCATGTGCACATATTTTTCTGGGGTCCACAAAATGAAATATGGTGTGCCCCAAGGTTCTATCCTTGCCCCCATGCTTCCTCTGGAGAATGTCATCAGGTGGCACAAAAAAGGAAGTTGTGTGCAGGTCTGGGGGAGGGCGCTCTATTTTAATTTTGTGCTTGTTTTATATTTATTTGTTTGTTTTGTCTTGGTGTAAAGCACTTTGTGTTATTTTTTTAATATGAAAAGTTCTATATAAATAAAGATTGATTTGATTTGTGGAATTTTTTTTTTATGATAAAGAACATTTATAAATAAACCTAGGAATACAATTGCATTTCTGAGTGTTTCTTTATTGGTATCATTTGTTTTCTGGCCATTTGGTTTCTGGTTGCATTATCTGAGAAAATATTGGAAGATGTAAACAAAAGCATACGTGAAAAACACATTTATTCCACATAGCTAGACCAGCTTTTCCTAACGAATTTTTGCATCTTTTTCTAAAAGTAAAAGACTAAAGTAAAAAAAAAAAAAAAAAAAAGATGCAAAATGCACTATTTGGCACCCCAACAGGGGGAGCTTCTGCAGACGTGTCACAGCTGCAGGGCTGTTTGAAACATGTGGGAGGTGCAAAGGTGTGGGCCAGAGTGTGAGTGGGAGTGTCAAAGCAAAAAAAAAAAAAAAAATTCCAGTGCATGCAGACCACACACAAACATGCCTTCCTCTCTGCTGCACATTAATAAATAATGGATAGCACTTTCTTGAGCGTGCTTACTTTTCTCACCCCTGCCCCTTTTTTGCTTCTCGCCTTCTACTGACGCAAACACACCGTTTTGCCACCTCCTACTTAACATATGACCCCACCCCAATCACCATCTCCCCACAAACACACGCATGCAGCCCCTCTTCACGGGAACATGGATCATGTCTCTCTAAAATGAGGTCACACTTTTTTCCATTTACAGCCCTCTAGATTTTGAACACACCCTTTTACTGATCAAACTCAACGACAAAAACCCTGAACTGCCTTTTTTGCCTCTCATTTGCCCTTTTTTCAACTGCAAATGCAGCTTTGACAGAACTGCGTCTTATTTTCCAGGAATTATTTTTGTTTTTTCAATAGATTTTTAAGAGATGTTCAAACATTTTCAATTTTTTATGGAACCTGAAGTTACTACTGACAGCATTCTTTCCCAAAGCACTTGGTCTAGATACCTCTGTGTCTTCTAAACTGGTCTCAGCCGATACACGGGCTCCGATGACATTTAGAGGAAGTGCACCAAGGACCGTACTGCCTGGGTATGTCTTATTTAACGGAAGCCAACTCTGCTTCTAAAGCATTTCCCGGCACTGATAAAAGAATGAGCCGTACTGCTTAAGAGCGCTTTCTTTCTCGAGGCCTTTCAGGGAGTTAAGACATGCGGGCGAGATTAGCTTAATGCAACAGGAGGATGTAGAAAATCACATTTTCTTTAAAGCATTAAGAGATTTAAAATGAAATGTTAAAGTTTTTAAAGTGTGTAATTTTGTAGAGTAAAAGAAAAGATGAAATTATGAAAGACAATAAGTGTCAGTTGTGGACTTAAACTTAACTGATGTCCACATGTTCATGTATATATGCATACATACAGCACTTTAGTCTGTAAATTGTTAAAGTTTATTATTTTTCAAAAAGAGTGTTCATCAATAAATCTAGAGACTATTTCTACGTTTAATAAATTAAGAAAACTTTTAAAAAAGCTAGACAAAATTCATAGACAGGGTTTCTAATTTGGAAACTTTACAGAGTGCACACCAAAAAACAAAAATAACAAATCTAGCCTTTTTCTCTGAGTTATTGGTTACTTCTGTGACTTTATTTGAAGCATGTTTTAATATCTCACTTAGCTTAACCCTTTTACACCGAAGATTTAGCTCCACTGTTAACATTCTTTTGTCTACAGTAACTCTTCACTCGTTTTGCGCAATTAACGTAATTACAGCGGATGTTTAAACTGATGAAATTAGCCTTGGGCTGATTTGCAGCAGTTACAGAAGTGAAGTGCTTATGCAATCGACGTAAATGAGCTGATTCTGTTGTGGAGAAAAGCATCTTTGCACCATTATGCAAGTCTTTACCTTAGTAATGTGCTACCTATCCCCGCAAAGCACCTTTTCGTCATGTCAGAATCAGATGAGTCAGTCATTAGATAAACAGCCGAAGAGTTATGGTATATCAAAGAGCGTGTGTTATTTATATGTCGCCGCAACAGCTTCTGTGTTTAAGAGTTAAAGAACAGCAGTGAGTGCTGTCATGTTGTGTCATACATGTAAAAGGGGTTCTGTAATGGAAACTGCATTCATGGTAGGAGAGACTCAAAATTAGATTACTTTCACATGAATTTTTACTGCTATTTGATCCTTGTTTGCTCAGGATTGAAATGTAAAGATGCAGTTTTTTTTAAGGTGTTATACCAATTTTTAATGGGTGGACTGAACAAATTCTGTTGGAAAAAAACCCAACAGAAACTTAAAAAACTGGGATCAACAAAAAAGCAAAAAAAAACAAAATATGCTGAAAAGTGTGTAAAAACTCTGTTTATCTTTTGTTTAACTATTTATCACATTTATTTTTATCAATTTCATTTTTTTTCATATTAATTTGACTAACAATCAAATGTCCTTTACAGTTGTGCTTTACTTTACTTTTTTATTTTAAGACAAAAATACATAAAGGAAAAGTTTATTTTTGTCCATGCTGTTATTTTGAAAGAAAAAAAATGGTGTATCTGTTCTTTTATCCAATTATGCAAAAGCTGTTTTGCAAAAAATAATCTAAGACTTGTTCACCAGCTTACAGATTCAAAAACGATGTAAATTTGGGAGATATCAGGTAATTTCTTTTAAACAAAGCAGTAAAGGTGTCTCTAATTCAAATGAATACAATTTGTATGTAAAATCACAGCCTTTGTGTCACTGTTTCTGTGACCATCTCCTTTAGTCTCTAATGAAACTAAATGAACCGATGATTAAATGAAATTCCCACTGCCTTTTCAGGAGACATACGATATGGTGAGAGACATCAGCATGAGAAGATAATCATCTGAACGCCTTTGATATTGACTTCTTTCACTTTTCTGCCCGGATACAGCAGAGGAGGATGGAGAGAGAGGGATGGTGTGCCTCCTTGAAGCTTTTAAAGGAGGAGTTTCTTGATGTGATTTATGTAACCCCAACTAACATTTCAAACAGATTTGTTTTTAGCATAAATGGAGATCTGATCATTCATTATCATCCCTTTGCTTGCAATTTACCAACATGGCAACACATACTAATTAATTTCTGCAAAGACCACTGTTATGACAACACTTTGGCTGCTAACATGGCCTCCTAATGTGCCCAATTAGTTCTGAAAAGGACTATATTTATTAATGTAATTATCGTTTTAATGCAAAATTTGACATTTTAATTCCAAACCCTGAAGGCACATTTTTATTCAATGAAAATATCCAAAGGCTTCAAACTTAACACACTACAAAAAAATATTGACTCATATCTAATTCACTACTACAGGAAGACTATATTAGGAAAAAAGCCAATTGTTTAGGTTAATTGGAAACAAAATTCATTTAAATTAGGAAAACAAGGAGGCACCTTTAAGATGTAGAAAAATGTAAAATGACAAATGTATGTGGAAAATAGATTGTTGCCGGGAAAAGTACAGTGGCCCTGAAGTGCAAATCACATCAACAAATCACTCAATATAAAGCCATATTAAATATCACAACAACAATTTTAAAAAAGCAAAATAAAAAAACAACATTACAATTTTGAAATCAAAACAAACTGTAAAAAACAAAACATTTCAGAAAACAAGTGTAACTTCCAGAAATCAAAATAAAGCAGCTAAAGTATAATTATAAAAGTTGCATTACCTGCAATAATGCTAGTGTGAATGCTGTTTGCTGAATGTGGTCTCTGAATATGGTGAAGCTGTTTGCTGAAAATGGTAAAACTATTTGCATAATGCCAAAGTTGCTAAAGTACTTAAAGTTGCAAAAATTGCAGAAAGTTCACAATGAACTCCAAATCAGCCCAGAAAACCTCCGTAGATGCCAAAATGTGCTGAACTTTTGCATACCAATATTGCATAGGTTTCAAAAGTACACAAAGAATTTAGTGGAAAAAAAACCGTAAAAATTGAGTAACGTGTTAAAATGTGTTAACGGTATAAATCCCAAAAGTACAAACATGAATGTACTTAACATCCTGAACAAAAGTGCACAAAGTTTTTGAAAAATTTCCATTTTCATTTTCAATTGGTAAAATACATAAAATCTTAAAAACTGTCAAATTTACAGTAATGTCCTGAACGATCTGAACCTTTTAATACAAAGATTGCTGAAACCGCTGTAAGTATGATGCCAAAAAACGCATGGAAGAAAGTAGGAGAATCACTATTGTGTGAATGCTGCAAAGCAGAATCGAAGGTGAAATATGGGATGGAAAAACGTACTTTGAAGAATTTGGAAAGTTGTTCTCCCACCAGTTCCTGTGCTGTCATAAGAAATAATGTGTGAACGTGTTTTAATAAGCTACACTTACTTCTGTCATTTTAAGAGGGTGACCCTTAATTTGAAGGACTCAAAGACCCGTTGTTTCAAAGGCTTAGTGCTAAATCTGCAGGTATTGAGACTTAACTCCAACATCACTCTCATCCGAGTATTACAACTGTGTTTATTTAAAATGGAAAGCATCATTAAGTTACTGGTAAAGGACTGAACGCAGCAAATGAACTGTGGTGTAGTAGTTTGTAGTCCATTATAACAACATCATAGTCTAAATAATTTATGTGACTCTATTCTTTTATCATAAATACAAATTAAAACTTTAGTCATATGCCCATGGTGCAATGCCTGGGTGCTGTGGGTTTTTGAGTTGCCTGTGCCTGTGGAAGGTCATCAAGAGAAGCGGCCAGGAGCACTGGCGTGTCTTGCACCTCAAGGGGGCATGCGATTGTTATGAGTGTGGTAAGTGTATCAAGAAGCATCTATAAAGATAATGTAAATTACGCGCACTTATATATGATGCTGCCCTCCATTCGTTAGTAAGGTGTGCATACTGGCCCTTACTGTTCGCACGCAAATGCTACATGCACCTGGTTTGTAGGTGAAACAAAAGTGTGCGTAGGATGCCTGAAGGATGCACACACAAACTACGTTCTGGTTGTCTAATTTCCGAAATTCTGACAGTCAGGTTGTGCACAAGGAACGCACACTCATCACTTGAACAGCACAAACAAAAAATCTGTACGACATACGTCTCACCTAATTCAGCCTTACTTACCCTTACACGTTGTATAAGTGGTCCCTATGACCTATGACCTGCTGCAATCTTGTAGAAAATGTGCTTTAACATTGTGGCTTTACCAATTCACAGACAGGTTTACAATTTTGATCTTTTGTTTGCTTCCAATTAAAGGTTAATGTAAACACTCGTATACTGTATATCTTCCAATAGTGGCTGATCTCTAAAAGACACTGGTCTCCAAAAAATGCCGGGTCTAACAGCTGTTCGTTACATTAGACGCCGATCTCTAATAGTGGCCGGGCTCCTCTAAGAACTTGGTGCGGTGGCTTACGCCAAAGAACAATCTGATGGAGAATCTGCACCACATTTTCAGGTGGATCCTCAACGTACCCGAGAATGGCGCAAACAGATGGGTGATCTTGAAAGATGGCTGCAGAAAAGGAGCAAATGATTTCCTGGTGGAGGTACAAAGAAAGCGAGTGATGAATTAGAAGAACTGGTTTGAACATGGATTATTGAGCAAAGACGGAAAGGTCTGCAGGAAAAGTGTCTCCAGGAAAATGATCCACATGAAAGTGAAGAGGATTTTTGATACGCAGATTGATGATGGTTGAAAGAGAAAAGAAACGTTCACAGTCGGTGCAAACCAGAACTTAAAACAATGTTCTCATCATTTCAATAAATTTTGAAATGGTCATTTGGTGTTGTTGTTTGCATTTTGTGACAGAATTTCACCACAAAATGAACCCATTAACCATCGCAGTTCTGCCTCTGATGGAATAAATGCCGGTCTCCAATGGACGCTGGTCTCTCATAAATGCTGAGTGCGACTGACAATTTTTTGAGTAAACGCCGGGGCTACTATTAGAAGATACACAGGATGCAATTTCTGGGCTTTCGTGTTTAAAACTCCTACATTCACGCATCGCTACAAAAGTTTGTAAATCTGTTTTTGGGTGCTACAGACAAAACTCGTGGCAATTAAACGTGTGTTAAAAGTTACACCATTTCAACTTTGACTAATCAAGCACTTGGTAGTGACGTTTGGGTAGCGTCCTTTTTAAAATAAAGAAGTATCAACCAATTGATAATTGATCACAGAGGAGATTTTAATAATTACAGGTTGTGCTAAACTGGAATTATATGACACAGAGTCTTTAATATATCAGAATAGAGCTGTAAAAGAAAAAGTCTGGAGCCAGATTCACAAGATTTGCTCCTGTGGTAGTATTGGGTAGCAACAGTCTAGTGTGAACAGCATATGCTAAAACTGCATTTAAAACCCCACGTTCAGCAATTTTTTGAGAATGCATCACATGTCCAGTCTTAACGTTGCATAAGGCTTAAGAAGAGCTGACCGAGCTGGTGAAACTGGGATTTACTGACGAAGTCCACTATATTGTCTATATTGTATACTGTATTGTATTTCTAATGAAGGTAGTGTCAGCTGCCAAACATTCAAAAACTTTCTTCTACTAGCCGCTGCTTTGCTCTTCTGAAATGTTTTTACTCAAATGAATCTTTTCTTCCTAAATTTCACAGTTTTACTCTGCATTTGTGCACCATGTGCCTTTAGCATATATCAGCTGCCGTCCGTGCTGTGCTACAGTTTAATCAGTTTAGGAGAAAAAGGGATGGCGTGAACACGCACCTTTACGTAGAGCTGCTGGAACTCTTCCAGGTTGAGCCGGCCGCTGGGACAGTCCTTCAGGAATCCCTTGTACCACTGCTTCAGCTCGTGCTCGTTAAACTCCGTGTTCTTCACCAGGTCCTCCATCACTTCAGGAGTCAGCTTGCTGTTCTGTTTCCCCATTTTTCCTGCACACAAGAGAACAGTCGGGACAAGCCCACAATCAGAGTGACATGTGTAGAACTTCCTGGGTTACAGTTGTTTGGGAAATACGTTTCATTTTTTCTGTTTAAGTTGCTGTTTTTTTATTTATTTATTTATTTATTTACGTTTCCCAAAAATCATTTCTAATATGTGACTACAACATTTTTCTGAGTATTTGGTCTTTTGCATAGTTTGGCCAGGGGTGCAACTTATTTTTGATTTTTTTAAAAATAATTAATAGCCTCACGTGTTTGTTATTTTCCCACTAAGAACCACTAGAGGTCACTGTGGTGGTGTGTATCAGTATTTGCTACTGACAGCAACGCTGAAAAAGAACTGCTGCCTCAGCGGAGTTTACTCAGAGGATGAAGAATTCAATGGATTTCGTGATCTAAAGTGATATATAGTTTAGTTGACTGTTTAGGCTATGGCAATCTGAATAATTGCTGACATACTGCGCTAATATAATACACACTTATTCAATTCCTCCTATGTTTCATGAAGCTAAATGTGGTTACGGTGGTGAAACATGAATATACTCTATTATTGTTATCTATTCCGTTATCCTGATTTGCCTTTCAAGATGAAATGTCCATTCTTGTTCCCTTACTTTGTTAAATACATTTTTCGCAAGAGTGCAATTTTCACTCCGGTGTGAGCTATACATGATTTTTTTTTTCTTCATTACTCTGCATTTGCGTCTTATAGTCCAAAAAATACAATAATCAGAAAAAAACGAAAAAGATTTTACTGTAGGGAAATTATCTAAAAGTAACTTAAAGTTATGAAAAGAAGCTCCATTAAGATAAATCAGAAAATATTTTTGCCTCATTGTTCTCCACATGCGTCTTTCTGCCTGCATGGCAGCAGAAGCTCCAACGCTCTGCGGACTAGATGAGTTCTTAACAAATCCCATCCATTCAGAGCATTTCTGCTCCGACCAGGCCATGATCTTTCATTGGACCTCCTTGGCGTTAAAAGACCAATAGTGAGTGCAATGCCAGCTGCCGTGCAGGTGCAGTGGTGAGCAGGTGTTGCAGCTAATGTACTGCAACTGTGCCACATATGTTCATTTGATGAAGCACCGGCGCTGAAATTTAGTTCCCAGCAGGATTAGTTTTCTGTGTGACCTGAGATTGACTTAAAAAAAAAGAAGTCAGCGCATTCCTTTGAATTCCACTGAAATGATGATAAATGGGACAGGTCCTGCATGGTAAGGCCGACGGGGGCTGTACCTGTGGTGCTTTTAAAGGCACCACTGATGTATGGTAGTGATGTATTTACACCTTAAATGCCATCCTGGTTGGTATATCGGTCTTTTATTGGTTTTGCTCTTGTCACCGCAGAGTATGAAAACGTTTTTCAGGTAACTTTATCCCCCTGGATGTTATTCAATCATAAAGCAAGGAGACAACGTCTAGGCACTTTTCCAAAAAGTGTGTCCGTCCATATTTACTATATTTACTGTAAAACTGAAGGCTAAAACGTAAATCTGCCAGAAAACTAAGCGCTCCGCTGTGGCGATTCATGTACCGTATTTTCCGCACTATAGGGCGCATTGCATTATAAGGTGCAGCGTTAATGAACGGCCTATTTTTTTAAAATTATGTGACGTATAAGGCGCACCAAAGTATAAGGTGCATTGAACAAACGAAAGAGTCAGACATAAGTCCATCAGTCAGTCAGACTTTATTAACTGCGTTCACCGTAGCTCTAGAACTTGCTTGTAACACGCTACACGTTGGAGTGTTAGCATATTTGCAATACCTGTAACACCCAACCCTGTTTGCAACACGTAAAAAACAGACTGATACCGCTTAAACAAATGCTAGTGTTAATACGCTAAGTTTGCTAACTCCCAACCTTGTTAATAACACACAAAAAAAATCAGAGCCTGACACTGCTACACGTTAGCTGCGTTAACGTATTCACAATAACACCCAACCAAACGTTTTGACAGAGCGCCATGTACTTCTTAAAATCACTTAATTATCGGTAAACACAAGAGTTACATTCATGTATAAGGCGCATTGTGGTTATTTGAAATAAAATTAAGGCTTTTAAGTGTGCCTTATAGTGCAGAAAATACATTATTCTCCCTAACTTTGTGTTGTTGTCATCACAATTTTTGTTAACACAAACATTTTTTATCAACCAATAAGCAGGGTTATGCCGTGACGTCATGGGTACCTGTGTGTAGTATTCAGCTTCCATATCATTAATAAACAGTGAAAACATTAGATTTAAACATTTGACTGATTAAAAAAAAAAGGATTTTAAAACTTTTCAAGACACACACAAATTCCAAAATCTGTTAGCAGATTATTAAAAGGTATTTCAATGTCCATGTTTCTATTTTTCCTATACCCACTTATTCTTTTTTGGGCTCACAGGGTCTCTACCATTGACTGTACATGATAATTGGACCAAGTGAGTGTGATGTTACCCATACAAAATGGCTTACTTCCAGCCACCACCAAATAATGACAATTTAGTTACCTTTTTCTTTTTTTTTTTGCAAAATGAACACTGCTATGTTGGAGCCAAATGACATCAATAAACAGTGATTGGTCCAAGTCGGTTTTGGCTTCTTGGAGCCAATGGTTACTTCCTATTTGGGAACACGAGGAGGGAGGAGTCTCTCAGTCCATTTCTCCTATAGAGTCAATGATTCATTCACAGCTACAGTTCATCTTTAAAAGTTGGCCAGTCCATCGCAGGTCCTAATTTCAATGTTTTTTTTTGTTTTGTTTTTTACAAAGCATCTTGTTTCATCCAAATGCTTCACATCTTTAAACAGGAAATGCAAATACTAAATTGGGTTATTATTATTGAAATACCTGCATGTGTGAAAAAAATAAAGATTAGGGGTAAGGAGAATCAAGATGCAATATGAAATAGAATCTTGATACCTGGCTAAATTTAGTAGCGTTTCAGACCCCACAGTGACTCTTGATCAAAAAGCAAAAAGGTATCATTGTGTTGCAACTCTCTCTGATTTTGTTTTGAATGTTTTTGTCGGTGTGTACGTAGCTTAAGAAAGAGAGCTAGAGTTAGCAGACATTAAGATGTTGAGGTTCTCTTTGGGAGTGATGAAGATGGGTAGGATCAAAAATCAATCCATCAGATGAGCATCTCATGGTAGATGTTTTGCAGATAAATGTATGGAAACAGACAGAGATGACTTAAACACGTTGAGAAGATGAACAATGATTTTGTTGGTAAAAAAGATGCTGAGGTTGAAGGCCTAGAGGAGAATAAAAGAGGAGGTATGTAGATGTAGGTATGAGGGTAGTTGGTATGAGAAAGGAGGATGCAAAGGATAGGAATGATTCCCCCAAAGGGAAGAGCCTACAGACTAAAAAGAAGGGAAGAAAAGGCAGACCTGAGAAAGAAACAGGACATTTTTTCTCTAGACTGTGAGCAATTCTGCATTCTGTCCAACTGCTTTTTCCAGAAAAAATGTGAGAAATTAAAGCAATTTAGACAAAATAATACCCTCATTTCTAAAAAAAAAAAAAAAAAAAGCTTTTTAAGAGTCCGGGAAAGCCAGTTTTGTTTCCGTAACGCCTTAGGCTTCATGCCTGTCCAGTTGGTCATAAATAGAAGAACAATTTTCTCATTCATAACCGACCCTGCCATCCATCTGCAGCCGTTTCACTGTGGAAATCGACTAAACTGCTGTTTGGGGATTTTTCTGTGTGATTTAGGCGCTACGCAAACAATTTGTCTTTCTGTCCTCTTTCACTTTTTCTTTTTTCAAAATAAATGCATGTGGTTGTCTGAAAAACCTCTGACAGGTGCAGGTCCTCTTTTTCAGGTATGTCAGGTATCTGCATTAAAAATGGATCCCAGACGTTAGGAACAGGTTGTTTTTTATGAAAATATTATTTTAAAGGGTAAAACAAGTAGAAAAATACATTCTTAAAACATTCTTTCAGAGTAGAAGATACAAATAATCCCTCTGTTGCAAGATAGACTGAGGCTGAAGGCAGCAGCTGTAGGAGGAGACACATGCATCCTGGGAAAGATTACACATTCTGTGTCTTTGCGTGTGCATGCCAAGTGTGTGAACCTTTACACAACAGCGAGCAAATGCATCACCGCCACGTGTTAGCAAGCCAATTCGTCCGTCAGCTCATGCTTGCGTCACGAGTTGTTGACATTTTCAAATGCACGAACCTCCACTTTCTCCACCAAAGGTTTCAGCAGGACATAGATCTCCAATGTGGAGCCGAACAGCCGTCCTCCAAAGTGCTTACTAAAGCTCAGGCTGCCTCATAATGCATGTGCTCCTCGCCATGCAATCAGTCATTCATTCAAGCAGTAGGGCTGATTCTGAATCTGGGCTGCATGCAGCTGTTGGCCCATTTTTTCTCTCACAACTGGGCTGCATTGGCAGATATTTTCATAGATTTCTGTTGATTTTGTTGCAACCTATATGACTCGTCACATCCCTAAAGTCCCACTCAGATCACCTTTTGATCTCTTTTTAAAGCATTCCCAGTGGTCTTTTAATCATAATTATACTGTTTTTAGCCAAAATTTCTAGGACATAGTTTCTGCAGAGCAACAGTCGTTCATAAAAACTCTCCACTGAGTTGTGGGCGGGGCCATTGACATGGAGCTACACCCCCTTTCTCCTCCTTGTTGCTGAGAACTCTGTTTACACGCTCTGCCGCTAGCTTATAGCCCCTTCCACCCCCAACCTAACATTACTGGTGCAACTAAAGGGGCGAGCAAATTTGGAGCTATGCAGTTTAGAGCCAGATGCCAGTTCAGACGAGGAAAATTAAGAGATTTTGTATTTTTCAGAGAATAAGTCGTATTTTTTGCATAGTTTGGCAGGGTGTGTGACCTATACTCAGATGTGACTTATATGTGTTTTATTATTCGTATTTTTTTTAATAAATAGCAACAGTCACTAGAGGGCACCGCAGGGTGAGTGTATCAGTATTTGCTTCTGAGAGCAACAGAGGAAGAGTCACCACTTAGTCTCCCAAAAGTATATGTATTGTATATGATTTTTTCTTTATTTTTATGTTTTGGTTTTTTTTTTTACATATGCGACTTATACACCATGTATTAAGTTGTCTACAAGTGCTCAGAATGGAGCAGAGCAAAGAGCTCGCGGCCCACCCAGCATATTTTCGATGTCACAAATACATCTTTTTTAAACTGCATTTTATTGTCTGCTCCTGATTCACAATGATTTCAATACAGGAATACTCAAAAATGTCATTTTAAGCTTAGTTTTTTTTATATATGTTCTACATCACGAGAAAAATGGCACAAGAACATGTTAAAAACATCAAAAACACAATTTTTGCCGGAGTTGGTCTTTAACTTTTTGTCAAAGAAGCAAAACAAATAATCGCTTTGCAAATGCATGATGCTCCAGTTATCGGCTCCAGTTATAGTCAGCACCACATCATCCCCGTGTTAAGTTCATGCAGCGCGCCGTTTTGCGCAGCAACAGGCTGGTGCATCCTTAGTAGTTTTGACTCTCAGGGACCAGACACAATGGGTCACCTCGCAGAGAGAGCATCACTCCAAATCTGAGTCACACACCTTATGCTCCACCAGAGGAGGAGCAGCCTTTTTAACCCAGAGATATGGTCATGCTGCAAGGGATGAGTGTTGCCCCCCTGAGCCAGACTGTGGGGGTGTTACATAACTCCATCCCTTAACCATGATTTGCCAACAGGGACTGACCTTGAGAAGAAGGCAGAGCCCCAGTGAGGCAGGGAAAGGTGGCAATCTGAAGGTACGACTCGCTGGATTTCAGCATAATCCTGCCTCCCTCGTTGATTAGAAATGGGTGAGAGGTGGGGGTATGGCAGATTGAGTTCATGTCTGCATTGATTTGGGGGGGGGGGGGGGGGGGGGGCTTCCCCGCCGGGGATGGGTTAAAGAGTGCCCCCTTTCCCCCTCCTTCTCCTCCTCTTCATCATCATCATCATCCACTTGCCACACACTTCCCCTGCAACATCAGCACCAGGACTCATCACACCACAGCGTGCCATGTCACACCAAGTCAACCCACACTGGTGACGATTAGAGCCGAGAAAATGTACGCACAGCCATGCAGACAGAGGATTACATAAACCACTGATTGCCTCTTCCCTTTTGGTGAATCTAAAAGCCTGCCGGGCTCCATATGTGAGAATGTACCCAGGCGTGTTAATCTCATGTGAGCAATATATATATATATATATGCATACAAGCGGAGATGCAATTACTAGATTACAGATTATTTTTAATTTGTGCCTCCTTAATTTGGAGCACTAATCCTTCTCAGGAAACCTAAATATAAAAAAAAAAAAAACAACATGACGCACCAGCCTGGATGATGCTGAAATCCCTGTAAAATATTCTAATGTGCCAAAAAATAACGCCAGATTTGACCATTTGAATGGATTTTACGCACTGCATCCTACCTTGCAAGAGTGTGAAGTCAACAGAAGTCCGGCGGTTCGATGCCTGGTGTGGGCACACAAATCCAAAATAATAATAATAATAATAATAAAAAGCCAAACACTGCAAGGACGGGGAGGGGGGGAGGAACACGGCGACGGAGGCGCTCTTTTATGGAGCCAGGAGGAGACGGTCTGCGATGCTCTCAATGAATTTGGACGCTTTTTGCTTGTTGTTGGGGTGGGGGGGAGGAAAGTCACAGAGTGCGCGGCGCGGGTCCGGCGGTCGCTGCGACTGAACGGAGAGTAGAGCTGAGCTGAGAGGAGAGGGAGCAGGAGCTGGAGGAGGAGGAGGAGCAGGAGCAGGAGGAGGCAGAGCATTCAGAACAAGGAGGGCGCAGCTTCATCCCTCTCCCCGTACGCTGCAAGGCTGCGCCGGTCCTTCAAAACAACTTCTCCAATAATAGTCCTAATTTGCCCCCAGAATGCCAGAAAGACGAGCATTTAGGAATCCCGACATTAGTTAAGTCACAAACTACGTTGTTTTCATTTTTCGCGCCACTTTTATGCATACAGCCTAAGCATTAGCCTACAGGCTAACTCACGAGCGACAAGGGAACCTAAAAAGTATAATATTTTAGAAGGTAGGTGACCCAATAATAAGATAGAGAAGCTATATATAGATATAGATAAATACTAGCTTTTTTACTTTTAAGTTAGCATTCGAGTTAGCCCCTAGCATTTCCTTTAACTCCTTTCCATTTACCTGAGAAATGTCAAGAATTTCTCTAATGATAATAAAGAATTATTTAAGAAGTGTCAAGTTTTAATTTTAAGTTTTATTAAGTTTTTTTCTTTTAAAGAACCTTGAAGAATCTGCTAATTTTTAAAATCTAAATAAAGTTTTTGTTTGTCAGCTGGCATGAACAACAAACAAAATAATTCAAGTTAGCAACTAGCTTCTCCTTTAAGACAGCGGCCAATCTAATTACTTAGGAAATGTTAGGAATAATACTTTTATAATTTTTTATGGTTTTTTGTATTAATTGTTCTTCTGTCAACTGGCATGAACAATAAACAAACAAATATAAAAATTTTGATCAGGAAAATGTCATCAATAATTACAGACTGTGTTTAGTTACACTTAAATATGTATAATGTAAAAAGCCTAGAGTATAGTATAGTACAGTAAAGTAAAGTTGAAAAGTAAACATTAAAGACCCACTCTGACAAAAATTGTGTTTTTAACATGTTCATGTGGTATTTTTTCGCATGATAGAGGAAATATTTACACAAAATTAAGCTCAAAATTGCATTTTTGAGTGTTTTTTTAAAAATTATTATTTAATTTTTCATCAAGCTGAAGCAGACAAAGAAATGCAGTTGGAGAAAATCTGTAGGTGTTACATAGAACAAACCGTCTAGCCACAAGCTCCATTCAAATGCATCCACTTTTAGACAAATAGATCTATAAGCGTCTTTGTTTTTCTTGTCTGAGATGGCATCTGGCTCAAACCTGTACAGCTGGATATCTCAGATTTTGCACGCCATTTTTGTTGCACCTCTAATGTTAGGGTGGAGGCGTGAGGGGCTGTAAGTTAGCGGGACAGCGTGTAAACAGAGTGATGACAGGAAATGGGGACAGGTGAATTTCTGATGAAGTACTGCTGCTCTGCAGACACTATGCTCTGGAAATATACTTTTTTTTTAGTTAGGCTAAAAATGGCATAATCACAACTGAAAGACCCCTGGGAAGAATCTTAGAACTGATCAGAAGATTATTTGAGTCAGGCTGTATGTGGAAAAAATCTCTTGCATTTTAAGGGAAGTCTAAAATAACTTTATGAGATCAAATAATCACATTAAATAGCATTAAATTCTGAGTACATTTTGGGTTTTGTCAGGGCATCTTATCTGAGGTTTGTTTTTTTTTACAATTATTTTGGGGGGATTTAGCCAGATAACTGGGCACAGTGCCTGAAAACAGTGAACTGCAAAAACTAAAATAAATTTGCTTTTTTTTGTTGATGTTGCCTCATAGTCGGCACTTGATCCAATTATACTTTTGAAAAAATCTTTCTTAGAACAGCAATAGTTGCATTAAAAGTTAAATACTTGAATTCAAAGTTATTAAACAGGTGTTATAAAGTCTTTTATACGTCATTTAGCTCATTTGTTTATACAGTCCATGGTCCCTGCATTGCAAAATGCAACATCAATCAATCAATCAATCAATCTTTATTTATATAGCACTTTTCATTTAAAACATAACACAAAGTGCTTTACACAAAATAAAAATAAATAAAACAAAAATAATAATGATACTAAATAAGCAAAAAAAAAAAAAATAATAATATAAAAATAATCATAAATTAATATAAAGTCCCCTCCCCCAGATCCATACACAACCCCCACCCCTGTCAGAGCTCCCACCCCCTAACTGATGGAGATTGGCAAAGAGAAACAGGCTGAGCATGACCGTTTGTTTTTAGAAACGCAAATAGTTGGGACCTCTCTCTCTGTGAGTAGCGGCACAGCCAACCAAATGCAGCGACACAAGCAGGGACCCGCCTCACCACAGCTAGGGAGCGATGCAGATCCCCATCCAGAGCCGCCGCAGCTGAACGGCAGCCGACCTAGAGAGAGAGAACATACAATCATATTCTTTGAGATACACTTTCTCATTAGTCGTTCTCTGCAGAAGTTTTTTGTGCTTTCTTATAAAGCTATTTTGTTTTTAAAACTAGATTTCATTGCTGTTATTGTTGTTTGGTTTTCACACATTTGTGTACCCTAAAGTGCAACATATCATGGCTTTAAAATATGTTTATTTTAACGATATAAGACTTATTAATCCTGGAAAGATGTCGACTAATATTTTCACACTTTATTTTGTTTCGTTTTAGGGTCTACTTTGATTGATAAACATGAAAGAAATCACTGAAGCGTTTGGATCAGCAGAAAGGAAGCCTTCTTCCCCACCTTTTGCTAAATGTCCAAGGACTGATTCAGGAGACCTTGGTGTGAACAGCAATGCTGACTCACCTTTAAAAACAATGCATTTTACACCAGTTAATCTGCAGAAGTCTGGTGGCCACACCTGGGGATCAGAGTTTGAAGATTTTCACACCATCCCTTGTGATGAAACGTTAACTGCTCCGGATGTTCTGCTCACGTCTGCCGCCCGCAGCAGCAGCTCACACACAGGATTTTCCGAAGTAAGTTTGATCATTTCTGAGGGACACCAAGCTCCTATGCGGAGAACTGAGCATCCACTTGTTCCTGACACAGATGAGTTCAAGTTTTCTCCAAGAGATTATTCAGGTGGGCCTCCCACTTCAGCTGACACTTACTCACCCAGCTGTCCGGTCCACAAGCAGCCAAGGAAATCACTTGAATGTGCCTCTCCTGGCAGCTGCAGTTTTCTCTCTGGAAGTGATGAGGAAGGGACACAGGTGCAGACTAGCATCGGTCAAACGCTAGCAGTAGCTCTTAGTTCAGGCCGGTTTGATTGCACCGATGATGCAGTATGTGTCGAAGGTCTCTGTGAAACGTGGAGCCAATTTGTCGAAGTCGAGGAGGGTAATTTGGAGAAAAAGGAGCAGGATTTCAGTGAGAATGTTCTTTCTACAGCAGTTGTCTCAATACCTCAGAAGGCTGACTTTGGAAATCTAACAGAAGGTGAAGAAAAGGAAAAGAAATCGGAAATATGGATTTGTAAAAGTGAAAATCTCTTAACCAGTGGTGCAGGAACAAAAGTTCATAAGAATGGCACAAGAGAAACTATCATTCACTCTCCTGCCGAATGTGTTGAGGGATTGATTGTATTTGATGTGAGCAAGAAAACCATAGATGAAAAGATGTATCCTGAAGTAAATAACCACAGTAAAGCTTTGAGTGCAACTGGCCCTGCAATCAGGGAGGAAATTGTCAATAGTTTTGAATGGATGCACAGTTACTCAAGCAGCACAGCTGATTTGCTTCGTTTTGAATCAAACATGTCACAGAAGGTTCAGGAATCTCCAGATCAGAGTGAGCGGTGCAAAACCTGTCTCTGCAAGGTAGCAAACGAGACCTCCTGTCAGTCGATCGCACAAACACAAGCTTGTTTGGTTACAATCTCTAGTTCCCTTGACATGATTGGAAACGAAGGGAACTGTCAATCGCACTCCAGTCCCAGCGTTACCCCTGGTGGAATACAACAACCAGAAGAGCTGAGTCCAAATGCAGCGAAGAACAGAACAGAAGAGGATTTGAATTTTCTGAAAGAAAAAAAAGCACATATGTCTAAGGAAACGCTCCTGTTTCCAGGTCAACGAGAACCAGGCATCGCAAACCAGATGGAGAGAGAAACGCAAAAAGGTGGAGGAGAAATTGGAAGAAACCTTGACCCTTTGTGTTCTCAACCAGCTAGCTTTGATATTTATGTGATGGATATGAGTGAAGAAAAAGAAATAGTAATAGATGCTACAGAGGAAATCAAAACAGCTGGATGTGAACGGTCAGACATGACGGCAAACAACAGTGCGCTGATGCCAGCTGCCAGCAGAACGAGTGTCTGCGATGCAAACAAGCAAAAACAAAGGTCAGATTTTTGTTGCGATCGCCAACACAAATCAGAAGCAGCCTTGGCTGAAGATGGAGATCAGGCCATTGCTATCCTGTCGGCAAGCGATACAGTCGTGCCATGTCAGCTGGATTTAAGCCCGTCACGAAACAGACACCCAAGCTCCATGACCCTTTCCCACCATGACAGATGTTCTTTGGCCTCCTTGTCTGTCTGCAGCCGCGCACTGGGAGGATTTGACAATTTTGAAAAGGTTCGTCTCTCACCAGATGATGACACTTTCCTTAGCTGCGTACCGCCACAGCCGCTAAAAGCCACCCTTCCACTTCTCCCCTACACGCTAGAGGATGTGCGTGGCTGTCCAGTTGATTTACTCTCAAAGAACTTAAGCGAAGAGGAGGTGGAAAGAGTCGTGATTAACCCTGAAAATGAGGTAAACAGATCTGACTGCAACAGATCCATACTTGATGAAGCCCCACAGATCATCTCAGCTCCTGGAAGGCCAAGGCTGCAGCCTGATGGCGGGCCAGCCTGTGAGAGCAGCCAATCTAAGACGCTTCCTGCTGAGAGCGATCGTCCCTCCAGCACGAGCCCCTGCACCGAGTTTGAGATGACAGACCACTTCAGCAAGGTCCTGAAGGAGCTGAACTTATTTTCTGACATCAGTTGCTGTGATTTTGCACAGCCACCTTCACCGGACCAGTATGTTATTGACCCATTGGAGAGCAGCACGTTAGAACCAACACAGTTCCTGAGCAGTCCAGAACCAGACATCTTCAGAGTCACTTCAACAGGTACGTATGTCACCTGTGAAAAACAAAATTTCAACCAACCATTTGGATCAGAAAGACATACGACACTCCTAAAAGCTTTATCAAAATAATTGTTGCATCTCTATAATTTACTATGATTTAATGCCTTAGTCACTACTGCCCTTGTGGGCTGATACGGGCAGTCATGGGCCCAGACAACCCAAAACTCACAGTACCTGTATGGGTGCAAGTGACTGAAGCATTAGTAACAGAAATATCTGCTAAAACAGCAACATTTTGTGGTCAAATAAACTGTAAATATTCCAGAAAAATGAATGTTTTTCTCTGTAGGTAAACACATTTTACAACCTCTTTTGGTAATACCAAATCTACAGTATGTCCCCTGTTTCTGCTGCCAAGAAATAACAAACAAACTCAAGTGGCAGCATTTGCACAAACATCCCCAGTATTTCTCTCCTGTCTGCTACTTCTGTTTTCACAGTCTGTTCTTCAGGGGGAAAAAATACAGTTTTTGAACCTCCGATTCTTTTTGTAATTCACAGAATAATGTGTTAGTTGATGTTTGTTTTTATTTTTTTTTGTCCTTCTTTTGTTGTCTTTAACCATTTCCCAAGCTGATATTACACTTGTCTCTTTAAGGTCTCCTGTACTAGATTGTCTATTATTCTCAGAGCCCTGTTTGCTGCGTTGTGCTGTTTATTTTTAGCAGAGTTCTGTCTCTCTAAAGTTCACAACAACTTAATTCTTTCACAATCATACAAATCACAATCTCAGCTTAATTTTCTTTATAAATGTCCTCCATCGTCAGAAAAGTGCTACAAGAACACATTAAAAACACCAAACACGCCCTTTTCATCAGGTCAGGTCTTGAAATTGAGTCTAAGGATTAAGATGAAATAGAAAAAATTATTCAATGCCCTTTTTGCACGTTTTTATAGCACAGTTTCCGGCTTCCTTTTCAGGTGAAGACAGCAGCAATAAAATGTGCGAGCACGACCCCCGAGAGACTGTCAGCAATGACACCGAGCAAGAAGTGCCTCTGAACACACACCTGTGCCAGGAGGTTTCCACAGAGGCTCCAGAGAAACCCACAGGTTTGTTATCAGCAGACAACCATGAACATTTATTTATCAGTCGTACCTTTACATGGATCTGAATTTTTTTTATCCCTTTTTATTTTTTATATCACAAAACAGCCAGTTTGAATAACACGTGTAATGAATTCATACTAGCTAAATGAATCGCTAAAATATACACATCCACTTTTAACTCTGATGAAAATGGCGTTTTTAACATATTCTTGTAGCATTTTTCTGATGATGGAGGACTATATAAAGAAACTTAAGATTAAAATTGTATTTCTGAGTATTTCTTTATTCAAATTGACGTAAATCAGGAGCAGATGAAAAAAGGCTGTTTGAAACTTGTAGGTGTGCTTGGTTTTTTTGTGTTCAATAAAAAGCCCTTAATTAAGTGGTGTTTCTGGCTGGATCGACAGCTTTGATTTTTATGTATTCTCTCCAAACGAGCATCAGGGGAACAATAAAAGCTCAGTGAAGGACAAACATTTATTTTGAAGGATAAACTGATCAAAGTTTCCATTTGATGCCTTTAGAGCCAGAAGAGATGAAGCGGAAAACGTGGTCTTCATCCTTCATGCATCCTCCTTTCTCAGAACAAGCGAGCCACAGTGAGTTTCTTTAGCATTGGTTACGTAATGACTTAATAACTGTTTTAATGAGTTGTTTTCATTTCACATTTCTTCTGACCCTTCGTATCATTATGAAACCTTTTAGCAGCGCTGAAGGCGCCTTGTTGTTCTTTCCTGTATTAGCATTTACTGTGTTAAAATGACTGTGTATTGACGTGAAACTGGGTTTCCAGGATCTTCAGAGTCACCCCGGAGGCTGGAGCCGCTGAAAACCTGCACGCGTCCAATCCGTGTCGGACTTTCAAAACGAGCCAAGACCAAACACCTGCACTGCTCGCACCCCTACTAATGAGCACAGGAAGTGTCCGCAGGAGCACGTGTGCTGCCTCTACTGCTCCTCTGGTTGAACTGCTCGTTATTTCCTATGTATTCACGCGGGTTTTGTGTTTATTAGCTATTGTTTCGAGCTTAAAACAGTTCAGGGTTCCTCAAAACTGCAGTCTGTGGATTTTACATCCAACTATTTGAGTGGAAACCTTATCAATTTTTGTTTTTTTCCTCCACGTTTGCTGTATTTAATAACTTTTTTGACTATTTATCTGTTCAATCAATTATTTATTTGTAACATTTATTATCTGTAGCTATACATATATTTATTAATTTATTTGTATTGTTTCACAGATATCTATGTCTGTTTCAGATTTCTTTTAAATTTGAGCCGGTATAGTGTTTGTGCCGGTGTGATAGGCCTGAACTTAAGCTGAAAATGCATAAATGTTGTTCCATAACTTCAGATTTTATGACTCGTGTTGATGTTTTGTTGAAAAAACAGATTCAGAATTGTTCCAATAAAAGTATCACCACCTTTCTGTCCTTTGTGTTTCTTGCGAGCAAGCAAACATTTGAAGGTTCTGTGAACTTTTTGGGGGGAGTTGGAGCTTAAAAATACCTTAGGGAGCAAGCTCTGCCCACATCGTATTAAAAATGAAGGCAAATAACCTACACCTCCTCATTGTAAACCAGATCGGATCGAGTTCATTTAAAGATTCTCAATCCGATATGCAGCAAATTAAGTATGCAGTTTGCACAGTTGGAGGAAAATAGAATATCTTTGTTTTGGATAACGTGAAGATTCACAGGATTGATAAAAAAATATTCACTCAGTCTGTCTGTAATCCTAAATAATCTCAGTCCCCAAAAAGTTTAAATTAGGACTGCTGTTAGAACTGTTACCATCCTTGATCATAATTACACTTAGTGACATAACGCCGGTTCTGCAGTTAGAAATTCTCCTCCACCAACAATTCAGAATTATTGAGGTTTCAAATAATTCAAAATAGGGCTGCTCTTTTCGATTTAAAAATCTTCACAAGTGTCATTGAAATGCCCCATGATGCTTGTACAACCAAACAGGCTTTAGCACACAATGTGAACTTTGATTATTCCTGTGTGTAAGAGTAATACATGCAAACATTGATAGGAAGTTTTTCAGCTGTTCCAACTCACTGGATCTGAGTCAACTGAACTTCTGTACTGTTAAAAGGATGTTTGATCAAAAAAAATATTGTGAGAAGAGAGCATTTGCTTGTTCTTCTTTCAAAACAATCCCAACAAAACAGTTTGTCTGCTTTATTTGGGGCCAGCATGGAGCAAAATACTTTTTTTGACACTATTTATTCCACAACACATTGGACTTCTCAGATGGACAAAAAACTGAATTTTTTTCTCTCCCCCATGTGTTGCTCACGTCTCCAGATGAAGATGACATGACTTTTCTGTGAGTAAATGGAGGTTTGGGAAGGTTTCTTGTTCCAGAAAAGCGAGGTGCCTCAGCTGGCAGACGGGCAAGTGCAAATCAGGAACAAACCATGCCACGGTATGCGTTTCCAGAAATAATTGGATTCTGACACTGCACATTCAATCTGCCTCTTAATCAGGTACAGTTAGAGAAGGCAGGGGGGGTTAAATTGGATTTTAGCGTGGCTGACAATAACTTTGACATGGCTTGGCTTGTCTCGGCCCTGTTTGCTCTGTTTGTGTGACGTTTGGATCTAGTTTGTGCGCAGAATTGTCTATTTCTCCCACTTGTGTGAACTCGGTCATGTGCAAAAGACAGGTTTTATGACAGTTTGGAGCTTCTGTTCACATATTCATGCAGCTTTTTAATGACTATAATTTTAAGAATTTGATGCTCCATTCTCTGTATTTAATTACACCCCTTTGCCATATCCACATCAAGGAAAATATCTCCTCCGTCATGATGTCGTTTTCACTGCATGTGGTGCAGTAATGTTGCGGCAATAGTAGCACTTAACTTGAAGTGCAGTGGCATCTTAACAAAATTAAAGAGTGATAAGCCTCTGATGCATGTGAGTGACAGGATCGCTTAGAGACATCTGAAGAGTCACTGAATTATAGTTATTGGGGAAAGTCTGACATTTAAAAAAAATGTTTCCATTTTTCTGGAAAAAAAAAACTGCACGTGAGAAGTGGACTGATTGACTCCTCCCTCCTGCTGGCCCCAGGAAGCCAAAATCCCATAGAGTTCTGTAGGCCCTTTTCACGTGATGTTAGACAAAATGGGAAAATCGCAGACAGTGTGTGAAGTTACAAACGATGTGAACACCATTTTACAGAAATTATTCAAAGGACCCTTACCAACTGTAACAGAAATTTGTAAAATATTTATTTTATAAATGTCCCACCTAACTGTAATCCGTATTCTCCCTTAGATCAATCACAAATCAAAATACAAATTTGAATAATTCTCCAATATTCGATTTTCTGCTCAAAATATTGATCTTTCATTTGAGCAGATTTTATTCTAACGGTTCCTATTTTTGGCTGATGTTATTTGCATGTGTTTTAAATGCAATCAAGCACAAAAACTGATCGAATTTCATGTTGGCTAAATGTAATCCGTGCAGCAAAGATACACACCGCTGCATGTCCGCACACATTTTAATTGCAAAAAAAAAAAAAAAAATTTCTGAGAAAAAACAGTTTCATTAATAAATCTTTTTTAACTTTATATTTTTTAGAGAAAAACATCTTTTAAGGTGAGTAAGCAGAGATTCATTTTTTTATGTACAAGATAATAGTCGCATCACAAAGTCATTGAGAACAGTCAGTAATTAAATTGTCAATGGCCCTCTGCCTAAATAGATTCTAGTTTCTGGTCCCGTTGGGCTGCTGGGAGATCTGCCATGACTTCCCTGTAGCCTCAGGCCCGTTTGTGTTGGTGCTGGCAGCACATACATCAGGAAGCTGAACGTGTAAAGTGCAGATTCTTCCCACTGGAGATTTTGAATTTTTTTGGATTGAAGGGTCAAAATGTGACAAAGATGCAAAGAATTGTATGCTGACTGTAGCACTGAAAATCTTGGTGGAGGAAGTGTGATGATGTGGGAGGGAAACAAAACTTGTCATCATTGTAGGTAATCTCAGTGAAAAAATTCTACAACCAGTAGCAATCCAATAACTTCACAGTGAGATTAAACTCCTGA
Organism: Adrianichthys oophorus; assembly: GCA_036245035.1. Classification (NCBI taxonomy): domain Eukaryota; kingdom Metazoa; phylum Chordata; class Actinopteri; order Beloniformes; family Adrianichthyidae; genus Adrianichthys; species Adrianichthys oophorus. The sequence goes on along the minus strand of BSAI01000101.1, from coordinate 17,234,276 downwards.
GATGATGACAGGTGCAAGTACTGGAACTCACCTATTCACCATTGACATTGATGGTTCTAAGAACACTGTGAGATAAGGGAGGAGCTTTCTGTTGACCTTCCCTCCATCCATCTTTTAAACTGTTGGGGTCATGGAGTTGAACCATGCGAAACCAGCAAAGGCCGGGTACACCCTGAACATATCGCCAGTGTGTTCCAGGGCCAAACAACCACACACACATATATTCACAACTTGGGACAATTTAGAATCATCAATTAGTCCTTTAACATTAGGGTTTTAGAGTGTTTAGAGGGTTTTAGAGTGTTGACTCTTCAACCGTTTACGCAACTAACACAACTCCAACGGATTCTGAAGCGGAGAAAGGCATCTTTGTGCTAATACTTTACAGTAGTAAAGTGCTTACACAATCAATGTAAATCTGCTGATTCTTAGCTGTTATGCAACATATTATTTATGTAAGGTGTTGCATTCCGGCTCAAAGCCACTTTTCTCTGTGTCAGAATCCGCTGATATGTTGATCGCGTCAACGGTTTAAGAGTCAGGGTGAGTCAAAGAGCGTGTGTCTTATGGATGTTGCAGACATCTCCGGTGTTAAAGGAGATGTCTGATAACAGGAGGAGGAGAACAGGAAAACTTGGGATTTGAGCCAGGGCCTTCTCCCTATGAGGCGTGAGCGAACCATTATACTACCTCCCCCGTTTAATTTCATTCGTCAGAAAAGGTGATAGTTTTGGTTCAGCTTGAATTACTGGAGAGCAGGAGGATGAATGCGTTCCTAGATTTTTAGTACTTCAACAGCGTCACTGAAGACATTCATTTCAATGTTTTCATATTTATGTGGGCACTTGTGGACTAAGCATAAACAGCAAATGTGAGCGCCGTAATATTCAATAAAAAATAAATGCTTGTTTCCACCTTACAAGGACTCCACAACAGATCTATCGTTTTTTTCATCCGTTCCATCAAATACTCTCCAGAGCTTTTAATGTGCAGTGTGATCGTCTAGTCGTTTGGCTTATTAGCTACCAGCATTTATATTATCCAAAGAGAAACTGAGCCATTGTGGGTGATTACAGCTTCAAATAGGAGGAAAGTGTCCCACACACATTACAGCACTGCAAGTGCTCACCAAGCCTGACTATTTCCAGCCCTTTTTGCGGATCAATTACAATCACAGAGGCCACAGTAGCAGAATAGGATGATCGACTCGGGCTCTAATAATACACACTTTGCTGCGGTTCACTGCTGGAGTGAGGATTCATTAAATAGAGCTAAATGCTGGTGTACAGAAAGTATTTTTATCTCACTTTTTGTGTTAAACATATTAGCATAAATGAACAGTGGGTGTTTCATCTTGTAATTTTTACTTCAGTTCTTGGCTAAATGAAGACTTGGGCAATGGGGAAGACAGACAGTGAGATGGTTTCACAGCTGGCTGTTATGTCTGCATCATTTCATCATTATTTTTTGACCCCCCCCCCACC
>BSAI01000101.1:17218568-17232782 GCA_036245035.1 Adrianichthys oophorus | reverse complement strand
CCTGTAAACAATTCAAGCATTTAATAATGGGGAAGCTCACCCCTCCCCCAAGAGCGTGTTGTAAACCACAGAAGAAGTCAAGCTGTAATTGTTGTGGTTTTTGGACTACTTCCTGTCTTGGCTTTTAATTTGGACTTCAGGACTTCCTGTTGCACTTCAGTAAATAATTGCACTTACAGCTGGAAAACTCATTTTCTGTTTATGGGTAAAAAAAAAAGCTGTTTTAAGCACTGACATCTGTGTAGAGGACCCAAATGCAGACACTTTGCCTGTATTCAGTCTGGAAAAATCCCTTGGTATCCCTTGGGTCCACTTTATTTGGTCCGGTCCTGAAATTTGGGTTTTGGTCTGTATTCAGACTGCTGGCAACCAGAGATTTCTGTTTCAAACTAAAGCCTGTAAACAAAACCATGTGACTAAAGATCTCTTCACTCATTTTGAACGTCCGTATAAGCGTCAGGTACAACACTTTCTACTGCTGCTTTGGTATGGCGCAGGCATGCCGCAAGGCGGTTACTGAGAGGGGATCAGCTAAGAAGGTACGCTGATAAGTATTTATGACATATAAATTGTTGGGAAAATAGTGTGAGAAGCAATGTGTGTCATGTTAAAGGTTGTTTCAATGAGCCTGCATTCATCCAAACCAATTTCATTGAGTTGCTGCCTCTCATCGTTGCTTCACATTTCTCTGTGGCTTATCCGTTGATATTCAATACTCGTTTACATCCTGTAATACCCGGCTACGGTGGCCGTTTTGGTCCAGTAGTTCCGCTCCAAGCACGGGGTGTATTCAGACTAAGGAAAGCAAGAGTTCAGTCCAATTGAAAAGGAACCGAGACCACCTTGAAAGATGGGTCAGATAGCGGTTCCTGGGTGTATTCAGACTGAAAATTTGTTCTGGATTATCAGGGGAATTGAATTCTGTACTCTGTGTATGAACAGACTGTGTTCAGTCTGAATACACCCTAAGTTTAGAGAATAAACTGAACATCAAAAAATAAACCTGACAAAATTTCTTTGCCTCTCTGCTGCTCCTTTGTTGGGGATGTGCTTGAGATCATTGTCATTCTGGAAGTTCTAGCCATGTTTCATTTTCTTTGCCCTCACTAATGGAAGGATGTTCGTGCTCAAAATCTCACCATATATTGACCTATTTATCCTTTCCTTAATATGGATTGGTCATTATGGTCTGTTTGAAGAAAAGCATCCCCAAAGCATGATGTTTCCACCCCCATGCTTTACAGTAGGCATGGTGGTCTTAAGATACAGCTCAGCAGTCTTTCTCCAACAAAGTTGAGCTTTAACCAAAAAGCTCTGTTTTGGTTTTATCTGACCGTATGGCATTCTCCCAATCATTTTCTGGATCATCATTATGCTCTCTAGCAAACTTCAGACGCATCTGAACATGTACTGGTTCAAGAAGCGGGATACGTCATGTCAGGCACTGCAGGATTTGAGCCCCTGGCGGTGCTGCGTATTACTGATGATAGCATATGTTGCATTGGTTCCAGCCCTCTGCAGGTCAATCATTTGCTCCCCCATTGGGGTTCTGGGCTTTGCTGACCGTCCTTGTGGTCATTTTGACCCTTGCACAGAGTCCCAGATTGAGGGAGATTATCAGTGATCTTGTATGACTAATAGATGCTCCAACAGCTGATCTCGTCACACCAAACTGCTTACCTATTGCAGATTTAGTCTTCCCAGCCTGGTGCAGGTCTACAATTTTGTTTCGGGTGTCCTTCGACAGCTCTTTGGCTATAATGGAGTTAGAAGGGTTGTAGTCGTGTCTTTTATACTGATAACCAGCTCAAACAGGAGCCATTAACCTTTTTACACTGGAGCTTTAGCTCAAGTGTTTTTTTTTTCCAACTACCAATTCTTCAACTGTTGACGCAATTATTGTAATTCAAGCCGATTTTGAAATGGAGAAAAGAGGTCTTGTGCCGATATCCTACACTTTACCATAGTAAAGTGCTTCTGCAATCAACATAAATCAGCTCATTCTGTCGAGGAGAAAAGTGGCTTTGCACCGTCATGCTATGAAAAGCCACTGATTTGTGGTAAACGGTCAAAGATTTATGGTGCGTCATAGAGCGTTAGTTATTCAGCTGTCCCCAATGACGCTGGTGTTAAAGGGTTTATTAATGGACCTAACAAATGGAGAATAGAGTTCTTAAAGAAGAAACTTCTTAAAGAAGTTACAGGTCAGTGAGGGGCAGAGTTCTTGTTTGTTTGTAGGTGACCAAATACTGATTTCTCTGAGAAATTTACCAATTATTTCCCCCAAAGTCCTGTATTCTGATATTCTGGATTTCTCTCCCCATTTTGTCTCTCATGGTTAAAGTGTATCTTTAATGAAAATTACAAGCTTCTCTAAAGTTTTCACATGGGAGAACTTGCGCAAATGCCCTCCTGCTTTAGTAAAACTTGCCTCTGAACCACGAGGAGTCCAGATAAGCAGGAGATGCCTGAATCCCTAGCTTTAAAATTGTAAGTGGGACTATTAACTGCATGAACTAAAACAACAACAAAAATCCCATAATTCCACCACAATACTTTGTTACTTACATGCAGCGGCACCATTTTATTCCGCCCACACTTTAATTTCTCAGCTGCCTTTAGAGAGCATCGCTGTTCACATATTCTTCTACAACATTTAAGCCGTTATGATCAGAATTTAAGTCGATCCTGAGTTGTTGTTTTTTATGTTTCTTTTCCTTAACTGGGCACCATGGGATTGCACAATTGTTGTAGATTTGTTGACATGTTCCTGTTAGGCTCATTAAAAGAGCACATATTCAGAGCCACTGAGCAGACATGAAAATGAGAGGCTGTCATGAATTCACCGCTTCCCAGTGACTAATCGCTGTTTGCCTCTCGGCTAACTCCGTGGGCACCATGGGAGAGGGCATGTTTCTAGCTGTAAGTGCCCCCCATGTGCTCCCCTCTCGCCTTCAGAGACCACAGTTTAGTCCAGTGATCTGCATAGGAACAGCCATTCCTCTATCAACAATAGGCCATAAGAAAAGAGACCTAAAAGAGTTCTCATTTCAAGGAGAAGATTCATTTCTGTTTTCTTTTAAACGAGCAAAGCTTAGGCTCTTTTTGAAACTGCTTGACAGAGGTTAAGCACTCAGTGTGACTTCAAATACATATTTTTTAAAAATCTGTTCAGAAGCTGCATTTGCTTTTCCAACCCACTGTAGCAATAGAACATTTCACAAAATGGAATTATTCCTCCTTTCATGCCTGCTGTCTCGCTGTGCCCGTCAAAGGACTGCTATTTTTATTGGACTTCTGTCACATGGTCCCAGATAAAAATCTTTTGCCTTCATTGGAGAATATTGATGTTTTTTATGTGGACATTTAATGGTACTTTAATGGTACCTACACCATTCATAATAATGGTCTACAGAGCTCAGTATGGGTAAACCTTTATTACAATACATGACAACGTGCAGTTTTTATTTTGCAACTGTGAATTAATAACAAGTTGACTTGTATAGGGCGTTCTGCCTATCAAGGCTGGTGTCAATAAGGTTTGGTTTTGTGCATTTTAGGTTTATTGCATTCACAATAGGTATTTCCCTTTGTAACATGGGCAGACCAGTGTTATTTACTAATCACAACTGCCCTTCTGGGTGGATGTGGGCTGTCTGCGGCCAAAAACTTGTACAGTTGGTTTGTTTTTGTGTGGGAAATGAAGTTATTTTATTTTGAAATAGTCAACAATTTTGGCATTTTTCCTTTTGCAGATGCATTTACTCTGCTTTATCTCCAGTTATTAGAAAATGTGTTCATGAACTCCCTTTCAGATCCATCTGTTCCTCTCAGTTCCTCTGCAGAGCTTCTCATCATCAGGACTGTAACACGGGCCAAAAGCGCTCGACCTCTGCATGCTGCTCGGTCAATACCACGACCCTGGATCTCACCTCCTCAATAATCCGTCTCGTGGATCTCTCTGGGGGATTATCTGATTTACCGCAGAGATAAACTGAGGAGCTGAAAATCTGTCTGAATCATCAAAAGGCAGACGAGGCTTTTCACAGAGTTTTATTGACGCTTTTTGGAACTGATGCCCGTGTTAGCACCAGGCCAATCAATCCCTTTGATCTTATCAGAACATTGAAATGAATGAGTAGAAAGGTGTTAGTAATTAAATAAGGCCAGAAAGACATATTTTTATTTTTAAAAATTATTATTCAATTAGCCCACCCTGTTTTCTAGTTTAGCCACTGCTGCAATGCAGTAAAACAACCAATAGGAACTTATTATTAAGACATTTTCACCCCTCTCTGCATTTTTTTCTGACATTCAACTAGCTTCCTCTTCTCCAGCTGAATGTTCTGTCAGACGTTACAATAATCAAACCTTTTTTTATGCGTTTGTCTCAAGGTTCATGCACACTAAAGCACCTTTACGTCTGCCACCCACGGGTTTCCTGCACTGCTGTGCTGAAATCTGCAGTGTTTTCAGTGCATATAAATTATCCAGACTTATAAAAAAGGACATTTTTAAAGGACATTGAAATACATATTCATAAAAAAAACGGATTTTATTGTGCTTAAAAATCTACTCCGATCATCATTTGATGATTATTTCAGTGCTCTGAAGTGTTTGAAGGGTTTCCAGTTATCTATTAATTATGATTATGCCGTTTTCTGCCAAAATGTTCAAAACCTATGTTGTTTTTTTTGGACATAGTTTCTGCAGAGCAGCAGTAGTTCGTTAGAAATTCATCTCTTGTGGGTGGAACTGTTGCCGAGGAGCAAATTCACCATCCTCCCCTTCTCTGAGAGCTCTGAGAAACACTTAGAAATGTAATTTTTGTTAAATGTTCTTCATATATATCCACCACCGTAAGATAACTTTCACAAAAACATGTTAAAAATGTGATTTTCATTGAAGTAGGTCTTTAAATGGGGCTGTTTTTCCATTAGAAGGTCAAATAAACTGTATTTAGCTCAGTCTCCCTGTGGCAGAGCTGCAGCATCTCCAGACGGATGTGATTATTGTTAAAGTTTTCCATTTTTGACCTCGGCCAGATGAAGCTGCTGCTGCAACAACATGCGATGGAGCAAGTCAGTGTTTCAGTCAGGACTCCTCATGGTGATGAATGAATGGAGACTGCAGAAGAAACACTGCGTCCAATTATTTTATGTGTACCCATAGAAGTTGTGAAGTTGTTTTGCTGCTGATGCAAGAACCAAACCATCTGAAAACAGAGAAAATGAGAGAATATTTACAGATGTTTTTTATTCGTTTCAAGCCCAAACTAAAAGCAAATGCTATGAGCTGTTGCTGTGATGTAATTTTGTAAACTCATTTAGGGTTTGATCAGTTTTTCTTAAGATACTTTTTTTTTTTTTACTTTATTCCTGAAAACATTGTAAGAAATTAGCAGGACTTTTAGACATTCAGTTGATGTTTCCACCCTAAAATAAGGAATTTACAAACGACACAAGAAGTGTTGCTGTAATTCTTCTTTCCTCTCCTCCTTAAAGCTGTTTTTTCAGGAAGTTTGGTTTAGGGTCTTCTTTTTCCCTCCTTTTCTTCTTCTTCTTCTTCTCCTGCTGCTGTTCCTCACCATCTGCAAGGCTCTTTCATCTTCTGAGCATCAGCATCAATCTCTTCTCGCCATAAATCACAGGCACTGGTGTGTCGCACGCATCAAGGCTTATTATGCGGTGGAAATCGGGTCAGCACGTTTTTAACGGCAACGAAAATCTGCCCCTGCCACATCCAACTTTCAGTTTATGAGAAACACAGCATTATGAATATCAATGAGTGCTATGACTAAGCATTATCTCACCGTCTGGTAAAAAAAAATCAGAGAGGCAGATGAGAACCAGAATGAACAGAGTGAGGCATTTTTGTGTCATGTCCCGAAAAACAAAACAAAAAACCCTGACATTAATCTATGTTCTGCAGGTGGATGCAAGGCTCGTTGCCATGGTAACGAGCCATGTGCCACCTGCACTCCCCTCTTCTTCCCTCCTCTCCGAGCCATCACTCATCCAACAGAGACGTCTTTCTTGTGTCACGGCTGTTGGATAATTAACTGGTGGATGTTCTGTTTAAGAGGATCACAGGAATCGTCGCACTTTCAACCGATGGTTCACTTTCAGCAACACAACCGGTGTAAAATAAGACCATAGAGGGAAGTTTCAAAGAAATATGACTGATAGAATATAAAATAATGGCTGTCAATATGGGCTCTAATTCTCTAAATTCTAATGATCTAATTCTCTAACCTCTAAAAGGATGGTTTTTTGCACCTGAAAAAGTCATTCACATTTGTGCTCTCCTGTTTTGGTTAATGAAATGTCTTTCTTGTTGTGTTATTAATCAGCCATCCCTTTGCTGCTTGCAGCGATTTGTCTGCATAGAAACAGAATCTTGACCATTCCCCCTAAAAAAGGAAATATTACCAATTAGTCTGCCTTCCAGATAATTTGAGACTAATTTAAAAAATACTGGATTGTTTATCTTTAGACGTCTAAAGATTAACAATCCAGTAACGTCTAAAAAAATCTTTAGACGTCCCTGCTCCTTGTTCTGTCTTGGAGCCTTGTGCCATTTGTACTAACAGTTCGGGCCCTGTGGTCCACACAATGACAACCCCCCCCGGCTTTGCCAAGCACCAGACGAAGCTCTGGGGCAACTCTGATTACTTGGTTTCTGCCACTGAGCTGTGAAACTTCTTTCACTTTTACTGTCCCAGCTGCTCCAGCAGAGATTCTTCTTCCATGTCTACCCTTTTTTGATTTTATTTTGTTACCATTTTGTTTTGAAGAGGCTGAAAGAACAGAGGGAAATTTCAGACGTATTCATTTTAAAAATGTGCTTCAGAAGGCGCTTGAATTATGCTTATTACGTAAACAGTTGAAGAGTTAGTCGAAAGAATGTCAACACTGGACCTCCAGAGTAAAAGGGTTAAGCCTGGTTTTCAAAAACTTTTAACTGCATTTTTCAGGCCCTGTGTCAGACTGGCAACATATCCTTGATGTAATCTGCCTTCATCCAACAGTGGCTGGGAAAGTTTCTGGCAACCTTGTGACCCCTAATGGGATAATGTGGATTTAGATGATGGGCGGATTTTCACTCCTTTCCTCCCTTTCTGTCTGCAATCAAGCTCATTTCTCTCACTTGTTCCTCTGCCTTACATTCAGCCGCACCACTGTCTGTCTCTGCCAGTAAGTTGTTGGATTTTCCTGCCTCCACTTGGAGTCCTGTTCTTCAATTTTTCAGTTCAAGTTTTAGTGTAGTGGGCCAGAAAGGGTTTCCAAACAACATCAAATTTGTTCTGAGCCCCACTTTTGCGGAGCCACAGCCTGGGAAGTTTGTGAGGAACATCCAAAAATGACCAGGTGGCTATTGGGCCGGAGATCTTTTTCATATACATCTGAAAAACATTTAAAGGTCTCACACCAGAAAATATGTAACAATGGACAGAACCGGAATAAATGTCCCAGCGTACCTTCTGATGTGTTGCATCTATCACATTTAATCGAGACCGTTGGAAAGGTTTTGTTCAGCTTTGTTTTAGAGTAATGTAGTCTATGTAGAACTTGAAACTGCAACAACCTAAGTTGGGAGCTGATGGAGGGGGGGGGGGTGGGGGGCTGAAAAGCCCTGAAGTATTCTGGACCAAACCCATCTGGACCTGGTGTCTTGTTGTTGGGGAAGGATTTAATAGCTACTTGTAGCTCAGGCCTTTGATTTTCAAAAGAGTCTCTCTAATCTGGTCCCCTTGTATGTCATTATATTCATATTTTAGCTCTATAATTTATTGTAATCTGATTGCAGCAACGAGCTTTGATTCATCTAATCTGTAGCTGATAATTCCTTCTCAATTTCTTTTAGTCTCCCAAGTTTGGCTTTACTTTGTGTTGCTTCATATGAAATTACTAATCCTCGTATATATGCATTTAGCATTTCCCAAATGGTTGAGTCATTCACCTCTCCATTGTCATTTATCAGTTCAGTTCATCATTTTATAAGAAACTGCAAGATATCAGTTTTTATATGTTGTTTAAATATACAGTCTTCTAGTAAAATAGGATTAAAGCGTCAACTGAAAGCCCTCTTATGAAGGGGCAACTTTATACTGAGATTAACAGAGCTATGGTGAGACAATATCCTGTCATAGTATTTTGTGTGGCTGATATTGGAGATAAGTCCAGAGTCAACTAAGACGTAATTGATCCGTGTGCAGGATTTGTGTACACGAGAGTAGAAAGGATATTCATGATTACTTGGATGTTGCACTCTCTAAATATCTACTACTTTCTTAACTGATTGATCAAAGTTTGACCGGTTTAACTTTCGAAGCGCGTTTACTGGACGCGCATTTTGTAGGTAGAGCCCAAAACGGTGGTTTAAACTTACACAGATAGCCTGGAAGAGACAGTTTTGAAATGCGCATGTGTGCACAATTACATAGACTTTTAATGGGAAGTGACTACTTGATTGTGCGTTGCTGCGGGTGGTGTGAAAGTAGTTTTAGCAGTTCTAGATTGGGACTTTGGACCAGCTCACAGATTCCCCATCTTAGGTCCCCCTTGGATCCCCCCAGAACTAGATTTTCACATTGGACTCTCACTCACTTCTGTCCTCATGCCAGATCTCCTCCTGGATCTCTCCAACCTTTGCCAAAGCCTCTCGATTTTCTCCTCCATTTAACCTCAGTTTCTCAAGTCTCCATTCATGAAATCATCAGAGAACTGGGTGTCATTTACTTTAATTATACATTTATGATCCTCATCCTCCACTTTTCTAACTGTCCTTCTTCAAAACCCACTTCACTAACCACTGACTGTCTGCCTTCAAGTTCCTGCTCAGCTCCAGTGTAGCCAACATGTGAAATAGATTATTTCACAGTAGTCTTTGCTCCCTGGGGGCCAATTTTGTTGCATCCTGGGTAAAAATGTGTGCACCTTATCTTTTGATTGGCACTTTAGATTATCAGCTTCTGAATTGGCATTCTGCTGTCAGGGTTAATTGTCTTTTTTTATATAACTTGTTTCCAGGTTAAGTTTGATTTGACGGTTTTACCTCAACAATTAACCTCCAATCATCTGTCATTGAACAAACTTCATCATCACTCTCAGGGGCCCCCTTTTTCCTGGTGCCTTAAGCATTTTGGTAGACAACACCTCTGCCACAGACTAAAACTTAATAAAAAAAATCTGTGCCCACTAATTTATATTTTTTTGTGTATGATTCTTATCATTTCAGTCATTTTTTTTTAATCAAAATCTTTGTATTTTGTATTTTTTCTGTTCATTTGCTGTCTAGGCTGCGAGGTGAGACAGCAGGTTATATTGTGCAAAGCAATGAAAACTGGGTGGAGCTTCTGCCTTTAAATTATACAGCATATGCCAATAATATTATGCTTTTTTTTTTAAAAAGTGGTATGAATTTTACATTTTTTATTACATTTCCTCACTTTCAATTTAATACGCAATGTATTTCATGTTTGTCTTTTGTTTATTTAGCTGCACTGAAAAGACAAAAAGGTGAACAGGCTGTAGCTCTACATAACTGCAGAGGGCGCTCATGAGCTCACATTTATTAATCGGTGGTTGCCAATAAAGTTTAGTAGCAGTTCATTATTTTATGTTGTGCTCCAATTGAGAGCAAAAATAATGGATGAAGTGTAAAAAAAAATTGTTAAATTTGGACTTTCAATCAAAATGAGAATTACTAAATAATGGATGAACAATGCCGGACCAGAACATCTTTATTGAGACTGAGAGACTTGTAAAACGAATAGAAGAATTTTAAGCTAAGGTCACTGAGATTTTTGTTCAGAAGGCCAGACGTATGGACTTTGTTTGCAAGTAAAGCTACATTCACATCGCCCTCGGCAACGAATGTTCAAGCGGCTGCTTCCTAAAAAAAGTCCATGTAGATGCGTAGAACACAGAATTATATGACACCAAGTATTTATTTATGTATTTATATTGGGATAGAGCTGTGAAAGAAAAAGCCTGGAGCAAAATTCACGAGATTTGCACTGCTTTGACATTTTGCACCAAGCCTCTTCCAAATGTACGTTGCGGACATGCGTTAGTTAACAGTAGACAACAAAAAAAGGAGAAGAGCCTCATTCCTGCTTGTCCAGTGTGAACACCATGGGCTAAAAACACGTTCAAGAACTCTAAGAGGGTCAGACACTAACCTCACTGCATGTCACTGACATCTGTGTAGATGTAACAGTTCAGGACCTTGTAGAAGCAGCAACAACCTGATGGGAAGTCAGGGGTGTAGAAGCTAAGCTAAATGAATGGATGGTAGTGAATGGCTTAAGGATCTAAAAAATAAAGTTGCCCACTTGAGATTTTAGCACGGAAAGGGGAGCGTGCGTCACTTATCGCTTAGATTTCTCTCACAAGTCTAAAGTACCATCTCAAATACCAGAGACAGCTTTAATTGAGGCTGGCAATCTTCAGGCCCATTCGGAGCAGAAGTCCAAAAAAAAGCTTGACGACTGATGAAAAGGGTTTTGTGTTTTCAAGCTGCACAAATAGGCAGCTTAACGCTCCAGTCAAGCTTGCTCGAAGACACAATGAAACTTTAATGAAGTTCTGCTGCGGGGGCATGCTAATGCACATTCTCAGGGGCCTTGGAGATAAGGAGTGGCTCCAGTCTGCCCAGAGGTGCGTTTTCCAAATGTCACTCAGCTCACAGGGAGATGCAGCTGAATGGGCAGCCCTGTTCACACGGCTGAGGAGCCAAAGATGACGCGTGGTGTTATTATTGACTGTATATCAGAACTGGACTGAGTGAGTGTGACATCACCCATAGAAAATGGCTTAATTCTGGCTCCAAACAAATGAAGTCAACACAGTCGCCATTTTTTCACGGTACAGATGCCACCATGTTGGAACCAGACAACGTCAGGAAGCAGTGATTGGTCCAAGTCTTTCTGCAGCTAAACGCGCATTTTGGGCTTCTGCATTTTAACTCCTGCATTCATGCTTAGCTACACAAGTTTCGACAACTGTTTTCAAAACGTGTGGCAATTAAATGCGCATTGATTTTACACCAGGTTGAACTTTGATGAGTCAGGAAAATAGATTTGGTAATGACGTATGCACGGTGTCCCTTTTAATTCACAAAAGTACCAACCATTTGAAAACATTTTTATTTTCTTGAAATAACTCATAAAAACCTGCTGTCCAAAAGCAATTAATGAGTCACTAAAAAAAAAACATTCACTTTTGTTTAACTTCTTCAATTTCTTCCCTGCTTTATGTTCTCCTCTGAAGGCATTACGCCTCTCCGCTCCACATTCACAGCTCCTGGCAGCAGGTGCACTCGCCCCGGCCAACATTTCTTCAAACCTTGCAGGGAGCTCTCGGGATCTGTGGGCGGCACTTTGCCTGTCTGTTAGTTTTAGCACTTTTCTGTACAGAAAGAGCTGAAAATGGTAAGTTGGTGGCTGGACAGAATTGCGTGTCACTCTACCAACTCCTGTACTGCAGACTGAGATTCTCACACAGGAAAAAACAGGCCTGTCACCTGCATTAAGGAGGAATATAAATAACCCAGCTAAAGAAAATTCTGATCCTCATCTACTTTAGCATGATAAATTTAGAAAGCTTTCAGACCACAGCATTAAAACAAACATCTGGGTTTGAGCAATGAGGAAAGAGTTAGCAGGTGATTGGTCTTTCAGAGCCTCCAGCTAAGTTCCCTCTGACATCTCTTTCACAATGTAAACAGATGTTCTTCAGATTTCATCAGTGAGAAATGAGTTCAAGGTAGCTGCTTAATCAGCTTATAATAATCCAGTTTTATATTGGTAAAAGAGGCTGACCTAAGGAAGGAAATATGAAAAGAATGTTCCCTAAAAAAATACACAATTCATTTAACAAAATTATATTAGAATTTTACATTGTAAGATGGAAGCTTAATACAATTAAGCTGTGATTTTCATCCATCCATCCATCCTGTAAAGCTACTAGAACCCTTTCGGGATCATATGGTTGCTGGAGCCTATCCTAAGCCCAGCTACTGTTGGGTGAAAGTCGGGGTTCACCCTGGGCAGGTTGCCAGCCAGCTGGACGGCCAACCAACCACACAATCAAGCTACGGACACACCGGGCATGTGACATGCGTTCAAGAATGCGTTAAACGGGGTTCTTGAACATGCTTTTAGCATATTGTTTACCTCTTCTACAGAAGATTTTTAGAAACTTTTCAATAGCTGCGTGTACATGGACACTGGTAGTCTGTTAAAAATGATATTTCAGTTTTTCTTTTTTAATAAATCTGCAAAACTAAAAATAAAAAATCGGTGTTTTTTTGTCAATATGGGGTGCTGTGTGTACATTAATGAGGAAAAAAATTAACTTAAATGATTTTAGCAAATGGATACAACATAACAAAGAGTGAAAAATGTAATATTTATGGAATGCTTTCCATACCCACTGTATATAACTTCGTTTCCTCCCACTCCTTTTGAAGCAATTAATTCAATTCTTTTTGACAAACTTAATTGGTTCATTATGTCATGTCCTGTGTTTAAAAGTACAAATATGTCTATCTATGATTACTAAAACTTATAATATATGTGACTTAGAGTGGTTAGCTTTTTTTGATAGCTTGTAATAAACCAATTCCATCATTTTAAATTTGGATAAGTGGTCAAAGCAATAGAACGTTAGAGCTCTCTTAACTCAAATTACATACGATCATTAAATCACATCTCAACACACACATATATCAGTTATTGGAAAAGAAAGCCATACACATAACATAAAAATTATGATTTTTTTACCATTGAAGTCATAAGGAAAAACTGTAGAAACCAGTCAAAATTAGTACATTTTCCTTTTTTCAGTTTAAAGGACAGCTAAATTGTTTCTCATGTTATACCAGAGAAATGTTATGCCATGGATGCTTCATCATTCACATTTTAACAGTTTTCTGTCTTTTAGTTAAGTCATTGCTCATTTTTGAAAAGGCAAATCATCTGAAGCTAAGCTGTAACCATTTCAACCAGAAAAAGCTGCTTCAAATAGGCTAACAATTACCAATGTGCCGATTTGCTTTGCTTATAAACATAATGCTTTGTCCCTTTGTCCAACACTGAACTGTAAAAGTCATGGCGGTAAAGCTACTTTGTCTGTATTTATCTCCTATTTAAGACAGAGCTGAACCTGCTGAGCTTCTGGTCAGATTTTCACGTAGGAGTATCTCTGCATCAATATGCAAAAGACTGCAATGATTTATGCATATTACATTTTGGACTACAGGGAAACATTTCCTCATTCGTCTTCTTCCTTACTGCTCATCTAAGAGATGAACCGAACTGATTCTACAACTGCAAGCAGCCTGAATCTGTGTTCGAGTGTGTTTCGCATTTGTTTGGGATTGTGACTCGTTCTTTGTCTTTGTGTTTCGCATATGACGCTCAGTGAATAATAATGATTCCCTGGAGACCTCTGTGCAATTGTTGCTGCAGCAGGAGGACGTTTTTGTCCGCTCAGCAGGCTCTTCTACACTGCTGTAACATGAAAATAATTTTAAAATAGAGAGATGACTATATGTGTGGGAAACCGCTTCACAAATGCAATATGATACCTTCGTCCCAAACCAAAACGAGAAAGAAAGAAAAATGTCTTTTACACCAACTGGAAAAAGAATAATTGGGTTTATTTTGTCTGAAATCTGCTTTGATTTAAAGTCTTCTCTTAGGTTTCTCCTGGAGAATCTATTTGGATTGTAGTAATCTAAAGGATTACCATGTCCACTCAGTTGACAGCTGTAATGTATCATAATAATGTGTTGGGGTAATAGGGCCACACCGTAATTCAGTACTGCTGCTCTCTTTAGCAAATCCTTCAGTTTTTACCAGGGACTAGAATGGCAGGAACACCTTCATGGGTATCGATTGAGGCTAGTCTTTTAATAAGCTCTTGTCCCTGTTGGCTTTCAGCAGCTCCCTGGAAAATGAAACAACGATGCTGTTCAGTAAAATATCATTGTTATATTCCTATGAGAACATGCAGGTAAACCATAGGAGGGCAGAAATCAAAATGTATTTGCATTTAATATTACAGTAACATGTAAAATGAAACCCGATAATACAGACCACACACTGCAAAAGCTAGCTATCAACTTAAGATCCATGCAAAATAAACTTTTTTTGGAAGGATGGATGGATGGATGGATGGATGGATGGATGGATGGATGGATGGA
>BSAI01000101.1:17146222-17215451 GCA_036245035.1 Adrianichthys oophorus | reverse complement strand
ATGCAATGCAATGCAATGCAATGCAATGCAATGCAATGCAATGCAATGCAACTGGAGTCTTGATGAGGGAGAATGAGTTACAGCTGAGTGGGAGGCGGGATCGGTAGAGGGAGGCAAAACAGGAAGTGGAGAGGAAAAGCTCATGGATCGCAACAGAAATGCAATTTAATTTTCTCTCTGCGTATATATGTGCTCTCCATCATCCAAAAAATGCCACAAGGACATGCTAACAACACCAAAAACACAATTTTTGTTGCCATGGGTCTTTAAGCTGTCACACAAAAAGTAAATTGACAAGCTAAAGAGCTTAGCAGCCACATTGAGTTACAAAGAAAATTTCAAAATGCAGCCAGTAAAACTAAATCAAAACAGACTATTCCCTTATTTGAATGTACTAAATCTTTTTTTAAAACTGTTTTTCTTTACCCCCTGCGACAGACTGGCGACCAGTCCTGGGGTGTACCCTGCCTTCGCCCATGAGTAGTCGGGTTAGGCTCCGGCAACCCCGTGACCCCGAAAGGGATAAAGCGGATTGGAAAATGAATGAATGGATGAATGTTTTTCTTTACTTGAAAGACTCCTCTGTTCTCTTTAGGCACCTGCTGCCAGCATCTCACTGAAATGGGCTTCAGTTGCTGAATCTGTGCAAGGTAGCAGCACTGATAGCTATTAGCTTTTTACACTTTGCAGCATACAGTAAGTTACCATTAACATACATCATTGTTTTTCTTCCTGCTTTGATGGAGTCCTAATTGGTCATAAATACAAGATAAGCTGCAGGCAGTGATATTGATAATACTGTCAAGCGGAATGAACATGGGTAGTCTTGGAGACTGCATTTCAGATTGCCTTAATGGAACCTTGAGTGCAGTGTTTTGTTTTGTTTTTTTAATGGATGGTGCAGCTCAACGTGGTAATGCATTGAACCTCACCTGTATTGCCATTCATTTGCAACAGTTTCGATGCTGCAAGTGAGTAGACGTTCGTTGATCCTGCTGTTTGTCCGTGTTTGCATTAGACTGCAGCAAAACACCAGAAATGTGAGTTCCTGACCTTTCATGCTGCAGCTGGGCTCCATGCATGGCACTTTTCTATTAGATTACGTCACTAAAAAGTCATATTAAAGACATTTTTTCTGTTACCTTGAGAGCAGTGTGTATTATTGGGGTCAAAAATGATTAAACTGACTACTTGATTCTTTCTGTCTTTGGTAGATCAGGAAAAGAGTCAAAGCAACACATAGTTTAAAGACCCACTCTGATGATAATGATGTTTTTGGTGTTTTTAACATGTTCCTGTAGCATTTTTTTCTGTTGATGGAGAACATTTGAAGCTATTTTAGTCATTTTGTCTTTTAAAAAACTACATGAAATTTGATATTTGACTTTTTCCCCCTAATGTTTACACTTAAAAATGACTTAAATCATTACTGGTTGACAAAAATCCATTCAGGAAAAACAATGTAAATGTGTCACACATGCCGCACATACCCCCACAACCAAAATTAATTCATATACAAGGCGTACTGTGGTTTTTGAAAAAAAGTAAGGCTTTGAAGTGCCCCCTTTTGTGCAGAAAGTACAGTAATTGCTCAAAAGATGATCGGAGTGGGACTTTGTAAAGAAATTAATTCCTCCAACATGATGTACACCTACACAGAACCTTAAAGTTGATATGCTTGTGCTTAGTGAGATATGTTTTCCAGGTAATGAAACAAGCTGCTAATGTAGAGGTTAAAGGTCATGACAACACGCTTTCCCATTCACTCATTGATTTGAGTTTGTAGGCCTGTGCCAACAGATAAAAAAGGTACAAAATCAGATCAAATCCACAGTGACATAAAGGTTTAGCTTGCTGCCAGCTCAGCTTGGTTTTAAAATCATTTTGCTGCTGTTACTTTTTCCTCATCTTAGAGTAAATCCTGTTCACTGATGTCAGAGTCAGCAGTAAAATCATGTTGACTTTCTTAAAGGTTTAGCTTTAGCCCAAAGCTGAATTCAAATGTCAGTATGTATTTGCAAGCATTTGTGTCTGAAGACGTGTTACTCGTTTTTTTTTTCCTTGTTAGGAAGCCTAAGGTTTGAGTTTGACCTTTTAATGATATATCCGAGGATGAAAGTCAGGTATTAGGCTCAGTATCAATTTCACGTCTCTACTATTTTTCCTGCAGCAACAACTTATCATGTGACAGAGGGAAGAAAGCTATTTTTGCCTTTTAGATGCAAAATAATACTTTGATCAATCATATTGCATGTGCTGAATTGATTTATTTAGATGTACTCCTCTTTGTTTTTACACATTTTGATAGAAATGTCTATATTGTGGTTTGATCAAGTGAACTCATTGTCCTGTTCAGGAAACCAGTCTGAGATGATTCCAGCTTTACGACATGGCGCCTTATCCTGCTGGAAGTAGCCATTAGAAGATGGTACACTGGGGACATAAAGGGATGGACATGGTCAGTAACAATAATTAGGTAGAGTGTGGTGTTGTAACCATGATCAATCGGTACTAAGGGGCCCAAAGTGGGCCAAGAAAATATCCCCCCACACCATTATACTGCCACCACTAGCCTGAACCGTTGATACAAGGCCAAATGGATCCATGCGTTCATGTTGTTGACGTTGTTAGAAAGTATAATCCTCTGAGGTTTGGAGTGTTGTTGGAGTGTTGTGCATTCAGAGATGCTCTTCTACAGACCTCGGTTGTAACCAGTGGTTTTTCGAGTAACTGTTGCCTTTCTATCAGCTTGAACCAGTCTGGCCATTCTCCTCTGATCTCTGGTATTAACAAAACATTTCCACCCACAGAACTGCTGCTCACTGGATATTTTCTCTATTTCTGACCATTCTCTTTAAATTCTAGAGATGGTTGAGCCTGAAAATCCCAGTAGATCAGCAGTTTCTGAAATACTGGGTTTGGAATTTGAAGGGCTGTTAGCTCACAGGAGAGCATGTAAGCAGAAAACTCTCAGTTATGGTTCGCAGAAAGGGGGTGTGATTGATCTGCGCCAACGGTCCACACAACTCAGAGGTGAATTTCTAATGAACTACTGCCGTTTTGAAGAGACTATGTCCTGGAAAACTACCCAGGTTTTTAGATTTTGGCTAAAAATTGCATTATCAGTATTAAAAGACCACTGGGAAAACTTTTGAAATATATCCATTGGTGATCAAAATGGGACTTAAAAATTACAAATAAAAATCATTAAAACTAATGAAAAAAAAGAGCCAAAACATTTGAAATAATGTTATGAGGTAAAGTTTTAGGTACAGCCGATCTTTTATAATTATCTTAAAAATTGTGACCCATGAAGCGATGATCAAGTTGCTTTGGTATTTTTGGTGATAATAATGACCTTTGCAATGTATTTTTTGTGGCCAATAAAAGGTCACAGGCACCTCTTTTAGTTTTTGTTTTAGGTGAAGTTATTTTTGCTAATGGGAGATTACTCATTTCTTTAAAGGTTCAAATGAATTTAATTATATATTTACAAGAGGAATCCCAACTCCATTAAAAATCTTCTGAAATACTTGACAGTGAAATAACAAAACACTGCTGTGGGATAGGAAAGCACTTTTCGGATCACTTAAGTATTGTTTTTTTTGTTGTTGTTTACCATGTTGTTTTTTTGCACAGCACTGCAGTCTTTTGCTGTTTCTGTTAAATTCTGCTTTCCTCTTAATGCTGCAAAAAGGCAAAAGCAGGCGTCAGATGCTTGAGGAGAAAAAAAGGGGGACAAGCTGTTGTTTCCACTGAACATTAATTCCAAGCGAGCAGCTTTGCCATTTAAGGGTTCTGGCATTTAAAGTGAAGCCATAATGTAGATCCACTTCACTCCATTCAGCTTTTAGTGCTCACATCCTCCTATTACTCTTACATAAATCCTGTTTTTACTGAGAGGAGGATCAAGGAAGGGAGGAATGAGGAATGCTTTTGAAAAAAAATGGAGACATTATTTTGCGGGTCACTGCATACGACTTTATTTTTCATTTTTTCCAAGTCTCAACGTGAAAGAAAATATTGCAAATGTGCTTTTCCTAGACAAACGTTCCTCCATTTAACTCTCTTTATTTGTATTTTCGATCATTTGAATTGTAAAAGTGTCAGACTCTAAACTCAGCAAAAGTCTGTGGATGCCATGTTGATATTATTTCTTGAGCCAATTAACACAGAGAATTTCACACTTTGTAGAGCAACATTCCTGCCTGAGAACGGCACCAAATTAAAAGCTTGGAATTTAAAGCACATCAGACAACACAGCTGGTTTAGCAGTTTTCTTTTGAAAAGCTTCTAACTATGCCAAATGATCCAGAAATAGTATCAGCCATGATAAAAGCTTGAAGACCCACTCCAATGGAAATTGTCTTTTTAACATGTTCTTGGGGCTGCATGGTGGCGCAGTGGTTAGCGCTCCTGCCTCACAGCAAGAAGGTTCCCGGTTCAAGTCCTGGCTGGGGGACCTTTCTGTGTGGAGTTTGCATGTTCTCCCCGTGCATGCGTTGGTTTTCTCCGGGTACTCCGGCTTCCTCCCACCGTCCAAAAACATGCTTCATAGGTTAATTGGTTACTCTAAATTGTCCCTAGGTGTGGGTGTGCATGTGAGTGTGCATGGGTGTGTGTTTGTGGCCCCTGCGACAGACTGGCGACCAGTCCAGGGGTGTACCCTGCCTTCGCCCATGAGTAGCCGGGTTAGGCTCCGGTGACCCCGAAAGGGATAAAGCGGATTGGAAAATGAATGAATGAATGAACATGTTCTTGTGGCATTTTTCTGATATTTAAAGAAATTTAAGCTTCAGAAACTGCTGATCTACTGGGATTTTCAGGCTCAACAATCTCTAGGGTTTACAGAGAATGCTCAGAAATAGAGAAAATATCCAGTGAGCAGCAGTTCTGTGGGCAGAAACACTTTGTTAATGCCAGAGGAGAATGGTCAGACTGGTTCCAGCTGATAGAAAGGCAACAGTAACTCTGATGACCACTGGATACCATCTCGGACTGCACAACACTCCACATCTCAGAAGATTATATTTTCTAAACAGTTATTTTGTGTTTTTTTTAATGCATTGCTTTACTTTAACTCTTCGTCATTGGAGATGTCAATTAACTCTGGATGGACACAAACTGCAATTATTGTTTTCTCCTCTGTTATCAATTTTCAAACAGTTGGTAATTCTGTGTATTAAAAAAAAACCATCCATATGTCACTGCAATGTCCAAGTCCCTGATTGGTCAAAGTTTGACCTAGTTTAACTTATGACAAGCATTCAATGGCCGCAGTTTTGTATGTAGAGCCTGAAAAACATTGTAGATACTTGCATAGCTTGGGTGAATGCAAGAGTTTTGAATGCAGAAGTCCAAAACGTGCGTTTTTTATGCATGTTTACAAGATTTCTTTTTGGAAGTGGACGCTTAATTGCGTGTTGCCAGGGGAAGTGTGAACTTAGGTTGGAAATTACATTGTGAAGCATGTATTTCTCCAAAACAAATGGAATAGTGGACTACCTTTTATGGTAGATTTTTATGATGAAAAAAGTGAAAAGTCCATTTGCATTAATTGAATATGAACACTCCCAGCTTCTGATCTTTGCAAGCATGAAAACAGTGCCCTAAACGATGCTTCATCTCCCTGTCACTTCCTTTTTCCAGCTCAGCTAAGAGATAAATCAGACGAAATCCAACTCAAAAGATAAAATATGAGAACTGCTGAGTGACAGAGGAAAAAGTGAAAGTCATCAAATGTTTTTTTTTTTTTTTTTTGCTGCGTCAAATAAAACCAAAACTTATCTGTCATTTAAATTCATGAGTTCAAAAACATGGATTAAAAAAGAAAAAACAAGATACAGCGGCTTTTAATTATTTTTATTTACATTTTCAGACCTCAAAACATTATTTTTTTTTCCTCTATTTACATTAAGATTGATTGGAGAAAAAGTAAAAAATTCAAATTAAAAACCAGAATAACAGAATATTCTTCTTGCATTTCCTGTCCAAGGCTTAAGCCTTCATATTTATTCAAAACTACCTATATTGCATAACCACCAGAGGTTATTATGCAATGTTATTTATTGGAACATAATGTTATTTCATATGCAGCCACATAAATCACCAATTTATTTCGTTTTGCAGCTTGTTGTCCAGGCTCTCCCTGTGCTGGCAGCGTCCTCTGATACCATCAGGGGCAGCAGCACTAATCCCGGTCGCTGTGAAGTTCCACACCACCGTGACACACACACATGCGGCGTGGAACACACTCGCAGCAGAACACACATGCAGAGAGCGGCGCAGTGCGCCGGCGGGAGCAGTGCTGGAACATGGGTGTGGAGGGAACCTGAACCATCTGTCTCCATTACGTCTGTTTGAAATTGCATTTGTAAGCATTCACGTTTTTCCTATCTTAATGCAGTTACAGAAGTCCATATAAATGCAAATTCATTCATGAAATATTTCATTGTACAAACAGTTCCACTATGCATGTGTTTACAAATTACACAAGCGCGTAAATAACAACACACAGAGGCATTCTGGGAAAATGGAAGTAACATTTGGTAGAAATATCTCAGATGAGAAATTCAGAGTATTCTGCAGATAAACAACCCATCTGGCTGAAATTAACTCATGAAATAAAGGTATATCAAGATCCAAAAATATGAACTAAAGTGAATTAAAACTTCCAAACTGGAAGCAGATAGCCTGAAATAGCATAACAGCTCAGTGACACTACAATGGCATATGATAAATAATAGGAACAAGCCCTGAACACCAGAGCAATAGAGGCTCAGATCTACCACACCAGACAAGACCCAAGGTGTAGGCTGCAAAGAGGCACTTGAAACAATCCAGCACATAACTGCAGGGTTTAAGATGTTGGCTGGGAAAGCATACATGGAGCACCATGACCAAGTAGCTGGAATAGTATGCAGGAACATGTGTGCAGAATATGGACTGGAAACTCCAAAGTCAAAATGGAAAACACCTCAGGAAGTGGTAGAGAATAAGAGAGCAAAGATCCTGTGGGACTTCCAGATACAGATGGACAGGATGGAAATGGTGAACCAACCAGACATTGTAGTGGTGGATAAAGAACAGAGGAAAGCTGTTGTGGTGGATGCGGCAGTACCAAGCGATGGCAACATCAAGAAGAAGGAACATGAGAAACTGAAGAAATACCAGGGACTCAGAGAAAGCACTGGAGAAAGCTTGGAGGGTGAAGGTGACAGTGGTGCCCGTGGTAATTGGAGCACTCGGGGCTGTAACCCCCAAACTGGCTACAGCAGATCCCTGAAAAGACGTCACACATCTCAGTCCAGAAAAGGAACAGCTAGGAACAGCTAAGATACTGCACAGGACCCTCAAGTTTCCAGGCCTCTGGTAGAGGACCCAAGCTTGGGGTGATACCATCCGCGGAGGGTGAGATGGGTGTTTTTTATATATATTGATACATGACACACGAAGCATCAATTACAGATCCACTCTGATCCTCTCTTGATCAATTTCAAAGTGTTCCCAGTGGTCTTTCAATTATGATTTTTAGGCAAAATCAAAAAAACTATTTGTCATTTTCTAGAACATAGTTTCTGCAGAGCAGCAAGAGTTCATAGGAAATTCTACCTGGCCTGTGGCTTGTGGGTGGGACTGTATTTGCATAGCAACCCTAACTCTAACCCCTGCTTGTTACTGATAGCTCTCTGTTTGCACGCTCTCCCACTAGCTTACAGCCCCTCACACCCACTATCTAACATTAGCAATACCACAAATATGGCAAACAAAACTGGAGCTATCCAGCCGTACAGTTCTTAGCCAGATTCCAGCTCAGATGAAGAAAACAAAGTCATACATGGATCCAATTGTCTACAGGTGGATGCATCAGAATGGAGCTGAGCAGGGAGTTTGCCCCCACTAAGCTACGACAAAAACAATCTTTTTCAAACTGCATTTTTTTGTATGTCCTTAATTCACAGTGATTTTAATAAAGGAAACTCAGAAATGCAATTTTTAACTTAATTTTCCTGTCATCCATCATCTGAAAATGCCTCAAGAGCATGTTTAAAAACGCCAAAAACATACTTCTCCTTGGAGTGGGTCTTTAAAGCTTTATTTTTTCTGTTTACGATGGTAGTGAGATGGTGAAAACCTCAAAACTATAGTTGTAAGGGTCTCTAGAAACAATGAGAGTAAATTAAAGTTATTATCCTTCCCTGTGACAAAGAAACCAGGTCTTAGTCATCCTTTGCCTATAATTACAGCCAATTAAATTGGCTCAAGTCTGCTCTTTTTCAGGCATAGTTAGTCCACCCAAGCCTTTTGTGATTACTTCAGAAAAAGAAAAAGCTTCTGATTGCTCTCTTTGATTGTAGGTCAGGTTCTTGTCTTGATTAAGCTTAAATTATAAATAAACAAACCTTTTTTTTTTTTTTAAGAAAGAGATTTAATTCAAAGAGATATGAAAGCTTACTGCCAGGATCTGGCAGTCTTTCATTATATTTTGCTCTAATCTCCGTTGTTGTTGGAAATATTCTGGAAAATCCTCCCCGCTTTGCTCCCCACCATTTAGATTTGAGATTAAACTTGGTTTGAGCGTGGGGACAGGTTTCTGGATCTAAAGTGGTCAGACAAAAACAAAGAGTCTGTTTTTTGCCACACTTTTGGGTCTGCATTGATCAAAAAATACAGTGTTGCACAAAAACAATAAGGCAAACAAGCAAGTACAGTAGAACAACACACCCATACGAACCGCACACAATGTTGCGCATAAGAACAGGAGAAGTGTGCTTTGAATTATTGAGTCCAGCTGATAAAAATAGGCGTTCAAAAAAAGGCCCATTAAATATTCAGAACTATATCTTAAGCAAGTCAGGGCTCATGGTGGACAGCTGTTTTTCTGCTTCAATCTGCCTAAGTGGGGATTTGCATTACAAAGGATACTCCCTAGTGTTTTATTTAGGATAATAAAAATCATAAAAACATTTGTATGGTAACAAAACATGAGCCAAAACATTTAACACTGCAGCTGCATACAGTCGGAGGATGTCCAAATTGTGTTTTGCTTTGATGTAATGTCTCCAAAATGCAGCAGCATACACTGTGCACAGTAACAACATGGAAAAAACGTTTTTTTTTTTAAGTTGAAAACATCCTTCATTCATAGAAAATGCATATTAAAAAGGACAAGTAAGCTAGCTGAAGATAATTAGATTGATGCTAGCACACCCATGAGCTAACAGACTACCTGTGAAAGTGTTGTTAAAGACACACAGCAATCTTTTTTTTTTCCCAGTGGTCTTTTAATTATAATTTGTCATTTTTATGCATAGAACATAGTTTCTGCAGAGCGGCAGCAGTTCATTAGAAATTCACCTCTTATTTGTGGTGTGGACCGTGAAGTTATCCTTTTTTTTCCACTCTCTCACGCTACCTTACAGCCCCTGACAACCCCGACATCAACGGAGGAACAAAAATGGTGAGCAATATCGAAGCTAGCTGTATAATTTTAAGCAAAACCATGCATATAGAAATACTCAGAAATACAATTTTAAGCTTGATTTTCTTTAAATATGGCCTCCATCATCAGAAAAAATGCCACAAGAAACATGTTTAAAAAAAACACCATTTTAATTTAAGTGGGTTCAAAAAAATGATCATTTTCTAGAACTATAGAACAAATAGGGCTTAAAAGAATTTTTTTTTTTCATTTTTTAAATATTTCTTCTTGTTAAATGTCAACCATGCGGTCACAAGAGGTAGATATTCAAGATAAGTTTGCTATTCAAAGTTAGCAATGAGGTTTATTACATAGTACATATTTTTTTCACAAAAAAAGTAAACATTTAAAAAACATAAACTGGGTTTAACTCTGTAGTTTTACATTTTTGGAAACTGTCAGAGGACACTGACAAAATGTTCTCTCCTGGACATGATGTTCACTCCATGTGCATGTTCTTGCCTTTGACCTCAATAAATTTAAAGTAGTTCTTATGTCTCCACTTAGAAAAGGTCAACTTTTCTGCTTCTCTTGACTCACTCTGGACTAACCGTAATCCTTACCTTTCCTCCAGGGCTATGTGGCCAAGAAAAAAGTTCCGCACTGGGTGAACAAAAAAAAGTGCGAATAATCACTTTCATTTGGACCAATGCTCACTAGCATGAAAGACATATCTAATGATCATTGTCTTTATCTTTATGACCTGTTAGTTGTGTTTTAACTCCTCCACAGCAGAGCGTTTCTGCGTTTCTGTCAATGTAATTTTCAGTGTCAGGTACAGCAGTTTGTCAGGCGGGTTGACGGTTAAAGCACGCCGCTACCGCTCTATGAGGAAGACAGAGGCTCCTCATCAGCTGGGAGTAGAACCACCAGTCACCACTATTTGTGCTGGTCGCACGTAAATATAAGCGAATAACATGTAAGAAATAGCCAAAATTAGACAATACCAGGAATAGTACACAGATATTTGCTAAGTTGATGCATACAGTTAGCCACAACCATAAATAAAAGAGCGATCTTACTTTAAACCGGAAATACGTCACACAGCTCCATGCATAGAGCCCATCGCTTGTCCGGTTGTTAACTAGCGTAGTTTCTCTTCCTGACAGAAAGACATTTTATAGTACTACACTGGCCAATGGTGCGTTTGGATTGAACAGTTTATTGAAAAGATTCAAAGTAACACAACACGTTTAACATTCAGTAACGGCAACGTCATAAAAACAAATATACTAGTGAGTTACCTCACTAAAACAAAAACTTTAGACTCACTTTGATGAAAATTGTGTTTTTGGTGTTTTTAATGTTCTTATTCGTCATGATGGAAGACATATAAAAAGAAAATAAAATTCTTTATTCAAATCATTGTGAATCGGGAACATACGAAAAAATGCAGTTTGTAAAAGATCATATTTCTTGCACAGAAAACACGCTGGGTGGGCCACAAGCTCAGTGTTTTGCTCCATTCTGAAGAGTCCACGTGCAGATGACCAGATCTATGTACATCTTTGTTTACCTCGTCTGAGCTGGCATCTGATTCAAAACTGGACAGCTGGATAGTTCCAATATTGCTTGTCGTTTCTGCTTTAACGTTGGGTTGGGGATGTGAAGGGCTGTAAGATAACAGACGAGGTTGCTCGTACCACTGTTCCCACCCACAACGAAGAGGGGAATTTCCAATGAACTACTGCCGCTCTGCAGAAACTCTGTCCTAGAAAGCATCACTTTTTAAAATTTTGGCTACAAACGGCATAATCATAATCAAGAGACCACTGGGAACTCTTTGAAAATTGATCAAAAGGTGATCAGAGTGGGTCTTGAAACACTGTTCCTAAAAAACACTGATCATGCTACAATGAGATGCTTTACTTTTATCACAATTAGTTCCAAAAACTGGCTGATGCCATTGTGGCATCACCTATATCTGCTAATTCTAGAAAGGAAAAAAAGCTAGATTGACAAAAAGGACAATTTTTCTACTAGCTAACATCAGATAACCTTGAAACTACAAAAACTACTCCATATCCAATTTGCAAGAAATTCCATTCTCTAGATATGCAGCAGGTTAAACACTTCTACATTTGTTATGTGATGTTTTTTTTAAGTATGTGATAAGAAATGTGCACATTTAAATGGATAGAGGAAGTTATAAAACCCAAACCTGGTACAAAGATCTGGCGTGTTATAGTGACAAGAAGACAGAAGATAAAGAAGACGGAGGACAAGGTGATGAAGGTTATAGAGAGAAGAGAGAATGATGTAAGACATGGGATGGAAATGTGGCAGGTGGGAGAGGAAAGGAAAGGTAGAAAAAGAAAAAAGATAAATGAAGAGAAAAAAGAAAGGGACGGAAAGAACAGAACATAAAGAGCGTGACTGCAGACAAAAAGAGATAGTGCATATTGCAGAGGGGAGAGATGGCAGGGGAGAGTGAGTGGGGGGAAGCCCTGCAGATCTCGTCTAGCAGGGAAATTGCATTGCTAAGGATTTATTGCTTCAAGTGTAATTGGGTTCAACCAGCGCCAGGAAAGGAAATCCACTGAAGTCTCCTCTCTGCTGCAGTGGAGAGCAGACTGTTCCTCTGCAGCGGCCCCCCAGATCCCCCTTCTGTGAGGGTTTTACTGCACTCGGGAAGCAGCCCTGCCATCAATCCTGAAATGAGCACACCTAAATGGCTGATTAGGGAGTGGCTCTAACGAGAAAGCCTCATCATTTGATGCCTTTAACAGCTCTGTTCACCATTGTTGTAAATAGCTGCTGTGTGCTCAAGTGTAATATGTGATGCAGTGATTGTTGATTCCTTTGTTTAAGGTTCATTTTGGCAGATCTTTAAAGACTCACTCAGATCGTCTTTTGATCTGTTTTAAATGCGTTCTCAGTGGTCTTTTATTTATGATTATGTCGTTTTTAGCCCCCCGCAAAAAAATGTTGCAACAGTAGTTCATCAGAAATTCGCCTCTGAGTTGCGGGCAGGACCGTTGGCGTGGAGCAAGCCTTCACTTGCTTTTTCCCCTGTCATTCCTCTGTTTACACACTCTCCCGCTAGCTTACGGCCCTCACAATCAAAAGCTAACAGCGGTGCAACAGAAATGGCCAGCAATATTGGAGCTATCCAGTTGTACAGTTTTGAACCAGATGCCATCTCAGACAGGGAAAACAAAGACTAAATGGCTTTATTTATCTGCAAGTGGATGCATTGGAATGGAGCAGAGCAGGGAGCTTGTGGCTTGCCAATTGTAGTTTCTTCATAGCAACTACAAGTTCGTAACAGTTACAGCATTTTTTGTCTACTCCTGATTCACCGTGACTTAAATAAAAAATACTCAGAAACAGAGTATCGTAATTTTCTTTATATATGTCCGCTATTATCCGAAAAAATTTACAAGAACATGGTTAAAACATCCAAAACACAAACTTCATTGTCGTGGGCCTTTAATAAGATGTGCACACAAATCCCGTTCAATGATAAGAAAAATGTTCAGATTTTTTAACCGACTTCTCAACCAGTTATATACTGTATCTACAATTTTGTTTTTTGAACTTCTTTAAAAAAGGAGACTTTTTTAATAGAAGTTTACACAATAATATTGTAGCTAGAGTTATAGAGAGTGACCATTTGCATGCAATTTTCAAAATAAAGTCAATGCTTAACTCCTTTCTTGGCCACACAGACCTGGAGGAAGCGTTAATGTTACAGTTAGGGTTAGGATTAGATTAATACATGCGACCAACAACTGCATTTACTCTGGGACACGCTTAAAATACATGCGAGCAATGGAGGAATGGGCATCTTGTATACATATTACGTGTAGCCAACATGAACTACCATTCGTTTTTTTTACCTGTTGCACATACGTAACATCAGCCAATGTTCTATTATTGGTAAAAAAACAATCGTTATTCAGGTGCTGTGTTATTTATAAACTTGTTGAACTGCATTATATAGCGTTGCACAACACCTAACATTATTCTATGGTATAGGTGTCCAACTCCACACCTGGTGCCAGCGTCCTGCAAGCTTTCTAACAGAGCTAACATGCTAGAGTTTCAGACTGTGCTTTTTGACATGTTACTAACAAGGTTGGGAGTTAGCGTAGACACAGTAACGTTTGTTTAAGTGATATTTGTCTGGTTTTTTGCGTGTTGCACCAAGGTTGGGAGTTAGGTATTGTGAATATTCTAAAGTGGCTAACGGCTCTGACGTGGCGAAGGTGTAGCATGTTAAAAACAAGTTCTAGAGTGAATTTCAACACAATAAGATATGAAAGATGGACTGAATGAAAACAAGAATAAATTAGACAATCTTTTTATTGTTACTGTTATAAAACACAGCAAAATTTAGGAGAACGATTAGATTCTTCTGTTTGTTTGTTTTGGACTCCATCCGCTGATCATGTCACTGTGCCAAAGCTGAGTACCTGATTGGTTGACGTGACGCACCCAACACTCAAACCGTTTTGCAGGACCTCTGATTGCATCTGTACATTGACTTAACAATGAAACTGAACACCTCTGACATGTGTGAATCCCGTTCGGTGTGAATGCAGCTTTCTAGCTCAGTGTGCCTTATATATGACAAGTTCAAAAATAGACCATTCATTGATGGTGCACCCTTTAATATGGTGCCCCCTATAGTGCGGAAAGACTCTTCTGAAAATCCTGTTTTTGGTGTTTTAACATGGTCTTGTAGCAGTTTCTCATGATAGAGGGAACATATAAGATTAAAACTGCATTTCTGAGTATTTCTTGAGTCAAATCATGGTGAATCAGGAGCAAAGGAAAGGAAAGGAAAGGAAAGGAAAGGAAAGGAAAGGAAATCAAAATTAAAGACCACTAGGAAGATGATCACACTGGCTCTTTAAAATCACTGCCTGACTATCCGGTTCATTAAATGTAAATGATGTTTCAAACAACTGACTTAGTAAATTATACAAGCATATTTTTATATATTAACTGGTCAAATTGGTGCACAAAGGCCACTGCTACACCTAATTCACATTGAATTAATGTTGTGGTCAGATGCTATACCATTCGTGAATAAAACTGTTCTTTTGCCAAACACACGACCCTCTGACGCATGCAAGCCCTGCTCTGTCTGTGTGGACAACAGAGAGGAGTCAGACCTTCAGATTGAATGAAAGCGCACCAATGACTCAGTCGGTCAGAAAGGGTTTTTCTGGTGCAGCGCAGGGGGAGACTTCATGAATGCGTGTGTGCCACAGACGCTCGCTCCGCCCGCCACTGCAGTGCGATTCCCCCCTCACTCCCTGACATGCAGCAGCACTCACAAACGCACACTGCAGAACAGAGCGGGTTTGGGCCTGCATACCAATCGCAGATGGAGAGAGGGTAAGGTGGAGGGAGGAAAAGTATAGGCAAGAGATTGAAAAAATAAAGTACACCCCCCTTTTTTCTCTCCTCCTCCTCCTCCTCTCACTGCTTCTCCTCCTGTTCACCTCTGCAGAAAGCTTGTAATGCCTCGCAGGGCTGATAGCAGCTCTGCAGCTCATACAAAGGGATTCTCCTCTGCAGGTTTTCCCGTGTAATAGAAAAGGGGGTGGGGGTAGGTAGCTGCAGACGTCAGGGGGCAAAAGAAAGACTCTGCTTTGTCTTAATAAAATATTCATCCCCTATAGAACTGGAATCCTCACTGAATGAAGCTCGCTGAGCTTGGATGGTGTAACCGGCTGGGACTGGAAACCAAACTAAAGATCATTTTTGTTGGAAAATAACTTTGTTTGGCTGTTTGAGAGAAGAGTCCGTTAAAGTCTGAAATTGGGGCGCTCTTTGCAGTCAGCATCAGGGTTAAACCATATGTAACAAAAGGGCTTGTAAGCAGAAGGAGATGGTTGTTGACATTTCATATTCGGTAATCATGAATGCTTGAAAAGACTTGAATAATTATCAGTTGAGTGTAAAGTGCAGCTTGAACTGTAGCATATATTTCTTCATCTGTTTGCTGAATAAAAACCAGAGAAGGTAGATGCACATATTTCATGCTTAAAGGGAGGACTTTTTTTTACCATGGCTGCCAAAAGCTTGGGATCTGACAGAATAAATGTTCCCAAAGAGAGTCTCCTTTGAATCGAGAAGTAAGAACAGCATCAAAGTTCATGTCGTTTGTTTAAAGGCTTTGCCTATCCTGTGATTGGGAAAAAGGTGGGAACCCTTGACATTAGCCACCATCTGAAAAGCTGCAACTCTTTCTGTATTTTAGTCATTTCAAATAAAGGTTATTCAAAAGTTTTAAATTATTGAGACAGTGCATACAGAATACAGTTGAGAAGTTTGACTGCTTTCCCACTAGGCTGTTAGTCGGAGTTCTCCTACAAGTGAACCCAAGTGCAGTTTACTACAATATGAAGGTAGACAGGATAAAATAAGAATTTAAATGGCCTTTTTGGACTACATGTGCACTAAAAACTTCCCACCAACCCCTCTGACAAATCATCTGTCTCTTGGTCCCTCTCGCATTCTGGGTAATGTAGTCATAACTTTAATATTTGACTGTTTAGTTTTACCTAATGTACCTTATAATCTGCTGTGCCAAAAAAATGATAAGAATTTATGAAATCAATAAAGAATTTCTTATTTTACATTAACACTTTACTATATTTACTGATTTAAAAGGCATTTACTGACAGATTGTAGAGGTTGCATTTTTAAAATGTGTATACTAATTAGTAAACGTTTTTACAGAAATCAATCTGTTTCTATTTTAGGGTTGAGAGTTTTATGTCATATGTACTTCTTTTCTGTTGATGTAGAAGTGAAAAAAATGCACTCCCACTGCTTTAAAATACAGGCTTACGTCCCACCTGATTTCATTTCATTACCACCTATTCTTTGGAAGTGGTTGACATTTTTTAGTATTACAGAAAAATCAGGGAATAACACAAAGCAAGCCATAATTATTGTGGCATCCTTCACTTTTGATATCTCTGATTACTGTTTTCAACTGTACATGCACAAACCCCACAGTTCTGACGTCTTTCTTCCTGGAAGAAACAAGTTTGAGCTGAAGGAAAAGGGGGGTTTCAAACCAATTGTAATTAGAGTTTATAATGGGAAATAAATGCATACAAAAACTTTGTATCCTTACTGAAACTCTTTTGTTCTTAAGGAAGCTTTTTTGTTTGTTTGTTTACTAGTGAATGACTGCTGGAGTTTGTTGCCTTGCTTTGTTTGGAGGATTTAAACTCTTGTTATAACCAAAAAAGAAAACTCTCGTCGACCTGAAAAAGAACGTTTTGATGACAAGTGAATTCTGACCACGCTGTAACGATATTAAATTTGAATGTCTCTGTCGCTACCCGATTCTAGCGCATGTACAGTTGAAAAAGGCTTGGTGCGAAATGTCGAGACTGTGCAAAACTCATGAATCTTACTCCAGGCATTTTCCTTCGTATCTCTATATATTAAAGACTTGGTGTCATAAGATTCCAGCTGGGAACAAATTGCAGTTACTATTTTGTCCTTTTTGATCGCTTTTTAACAGGCTGGCACTTCTGTGTTTTGAAAAAGACGCGACCCATACAACTACCAAATCCAAGTCCCTGACAGGTCAAAGTTCAGCTGGTTTAACTTTCATCACACATTCAATCGCCGAGCATTTTGTATGTAGAGCCTGAAAACAGAATCAAAAACCTGTGTAGTGACGCAAGGATGCGAGAGTGTTGAAGGTGGAATCCCAAAGCATGAGTGAACATGCTTTTTCATGGAAGCGGTCGCTAAACTCGTTTCTAATTACGGAGAGAACGTTGCATAACTTTAAATCACAAAAAGACTGGCAAGTGTCTGTGCGGGTGATGTGGATTTTTGGGTTGTTCAGACCGTGGAGGGTCGTAGACAGGAGCGGCTGCATCTTAAGGGGAGCGCAGAAATTACTTACAGTTCCCGTGAGGCTCGTTGACAATAGAACATACAATTGTCGTGCATGTGATAAGTGTATCATGAACTATTCTTAAGACTAATGTAAGTTGCACGCACTTATGACATAAAGGTGATGCTTTCGTACGGTACAAAACTGAAGTCATTAGTATAGTGTGTGAACTGGCCTGTTGGGGCTCCTTGCGCAGGATTTGGTGAGATCAAAGCACTGAGAAATCTGTATGACGTCCATGCGTCTCACCTACTTCACCATAAGTGTTGCATAACTGTCCACTACAGCTTGCTGCCTGTAGCATGCTCGTAGAAAAAATATACATGAACATTTTTGCTAAGGGCTATCCGTGTGGTCTACGACCTTTTGTGCAGGTCACCTGCATGCCCATGCAGGTTTGTCCATTTTTCACCCACCTTTACTATGTAAATGCTGTTGTCTAATCTTGTCTAAGTGTCCAGTCAAAAAAATCACTTCAAGTGGTTCATTAAAGCTAGAAAAATCCCAAACTGCCATTGTCATGAACGTCAAAGTGCAGTTCTGAGTCAAAAAAAACATTTGGGGCTTGAAGATAATTGTTCGGGGCTAGAGCAGGGAATGCCCAGGCCAGGCAACGCCACTGAGTATGGCCATCACAGTATAACATCAATAGCGATGGCTTCAGGGATGCTGCAGTCCTTCTTCACTGTAAAAGCCTGCAGCTTCTGTAGGATCCTGTATGCGAGAAGGGTGCACATCTGTGGTGCTTCTGATGCACACAGTGGAAGAAAGACCTGTGTTATTTCATGCTTGTTTTCTTGCTGCGCGCCAGTAAATCTACCAAGTCAGACCGAGATGGAGGGCAAATTAATTTTAAGTACCTTGGCAATGAGCCCCTGGCTATTTTTTTAATGCAAAAAACTGCGGCCTCTAGATTTTTGGTGAATCAAATTTATAGTTGGCACCACAGAAGAAATCTAAAATTGCCAATCATATAAATATAGCAGAAACAAATGTTAATAAAAGGAAGTATTTTTTGTATTTTCGGCACTACGAGGCACACTTAAAAGCCTTAATTCTTTTCCAAAAAACGACAGTGCGCTTAAATATGGATTAATTCTGATTGTGTTTAGTAATGTTGAAGCGATTTTGAGAGGTACACAGTGCTGTCAAACATCAGAAAATTGTTGATGTCATATTTGCCGTTTGAAAAAAAAAAAAAAGATTTGAGCATGGTGTCCAAATTACTTTTAAAATCCAGGGCACTAGATTATCCTGTACTATAGGCCTATAGTTTTGAGTAGGTAGGGCATAGGGAGGGAATTCGGACTGAGGCTGTGTTTTTTTTTTTTAACGTGTTTGCAAACACGTTTGGGAGTTACTGATATTGTGAATACACTAAGGCTTCTTACAGGGCTAATGTCTCTAACGTGTCTCATATGTAGCGTATTACATACAAGTTCTAGAGTTACTCTGAACGCCTTTAATAAAGTCTGACTGATGGACTTATCTGGCTCTTTTGCCTCACGATGCGTCTTATAGTTCAGTGCGCCCAATTAATGGCACAGGTTAATAAATGGGTCATTCATTGACGGTCCATCTGCCCTGTAGTTCTGAAAATAAAGTATGTGCTTCTTCTTAAGCTTGTCCACATCACACCAGAGCAGAGAGGAAGTAAACCTTTACAGAGAAATTAAAGAAACGCCCTCACAAATCCATTTTACAACAGGCATTTATCGCACAATGCTCTTAAAGTTCGCGGAGGAGTCCAAGTGCTGAAGCTTCAGTGGCGCGTGCAGGAAGGAACACACGCTACCAAGACACAATTATCAATTTTTCTATAAAGCAGAAGCAGCTGCTGCTGTTTGCAGTGGGGAAACACAGTTTGCTTTAGGCAGAAGTAATGATGGCGCTACAAGGTCTTTGACTTCCATCTTGAGCGTTATGCAACTAAGAGAAGGTTTTTGGTTGATCTGTGAGCTCCACATTACATAATTCCTGTGCCGAATGGAGACTTTCATGTATATTTTAGAGATTA
Source organism: Adrianichthys oophorus (assembly GCA_036245035.1). NCBI lineage: Eukaryota > Metazoa > Chordata > Actinopteri > Beloniformes > Adrianichthyidae > Adrianichthys > Adrianichthys oophorus. The sequence continues at coordinate 17,196,071 of BSAI01000101.1, read as the reverse complement.
TTTATTATTTAGTACAGGAACTTCTCTTTTTTTCTCTCATCCTGTTTTTTTTTCTTGGATAGGGTAATGAGGAGAACAAACTGTCAGAAATGCAGAATGCCCTGCGGCACTTCGTAATAGTTCTGTATGTGTTTGAAGGCAAACTCAGCTGTTGACAGAGCCACAGTCTGAAGATCAGAGTTCTTTTCTTATCGAAAATGCAGATGCACTCGGTGGAGAAGACTAAGATCCCTGCAACAAAGCAGCTGCACAAGAGAACACAGGAGAAATCCATTTTTCACAGCACGCCTGTATTTGAATTAGTCGTAAACGCACAGGAAAGAAGCAACTGGGCTATTTGGAGGACGACGGGATGGATTTTAACTCAAAAATGTGAGCTGTAAAGAAGGCGAAAAGCGGCAAAACCCCAGAAAAGAAATAAATCATGAAGTTAGAGTCCAAAGACTGAAGTGAAGACTCATCTTTGTCTTCGTTCATTGATCTTTTATCAAAAGTTTAATGAGGAAAAGTCTGACAAAACATTAAACTTCTGTTAGTCAAGTGACGCTTGTAAAGCAAAGTTGAGGTTGCTAAATTTAATAAAGTTGCTAAATTTTACTAAATTGATTTTTATGTTGTTTTAGTATATCTTGACATTTTATATGAAACAGTCAAATAAAGTGATATTACTACTCTACCCAGAATGCCAAGAGGCAGGTGATTGGTCGGCGGGGTCGATGGGAAGTTTTTCTAGAACTGTTGTTCGCTTTTTCAGTTCACTATGTTGAAGCACAGTATGTATCACTCTGACTCCTGATTATAGTAAAGACCGTCATAGTTTACCAAACTTGTACTAAGACATTTTGACAGATTTTGAGCGTTGTGCACCACAGAAAATCGGTTCCAGGTTAGCAAGCACAACCAGAGTTCAGACATCAGATGCACTGTTGATTTTTGAGGAATTTGAAGGCTTTCAAGTGCAACCTATGGTCTGAAAATATAATGACTTTTAACCACCTTTCTGCATGCTGTCCCCCTCCCTCTTCCCAAGTGGCTGGCCAACAACAGCCTGAGGCTCTCTGACATCACAAGAGAACATCAACAAAAATGGACCAAATTGAATTCTTGCAGAGCTGCTGGGTGAGATTGCTATACAGCTGGAAACAGCTTGGAATTTGAGCTTTAGGCTACATTTAAGAACCAGATGCAGCAAGATATTAAATAAAAAAAAAATAAAATGAAAACAACACAACAGGTTCTCCTTAAAGAGTCCTAGTGAGCTGCTCTATCAGAGGCGTTCTGTTTTTCTCTTTGCAGCTGCAGGTTGGATGAACACTCCCACACATAAAGGTGAAACAGCAGCAAGGTCACTATGATTTTTTTTCCTCTAGTATAATGCTTCTCAGCTGGAGGAGCACAACATTAATAAGAATATTTGTAAATGTTCTCCTCCTTTTGCTTTAATATTGCAAACAAACACATTCTATTTGAGTAAATCGCAGTTTTAAACTAAGTTTTAAGCTGTCAGCAGCTGAACAGGAAAAGTGAAAGAAACATCTAAATCTAAATCACAATGATTTTTTTAAATAAAGTTTAGTAAAAAGGTAATAGCGACTGAATTCATTAACCAATTAGATCCTTTTTCGTTGGGAGGTGGGGTTGGGGAGCTTCTTAAACACACAGTTTATTCATTCTTAACACAGGCAGGACAACAAAGGCCCCGCAGCAAAAAGGAAGAAAAGAAGTGGGCATGCATGGAGCATTAAAGCATTTAAAAGGCTTTTTGCAACACTCCAAACATTCAATTATATACTGTATATATATTGAAGTTTGTCCTTTTCCTCTGCTCTCATACTGATCTGTTATAGTTTGTGTGTTTTATTCCAACCTTTCTACGCTTGAATTGCTCTAAATAGAGTTTGTCTTACCTGAGACAGATGGGGAAAAACAGAGGAAACATTTTGCGCATGCATAGTGAAGATTTGAATCCTGCAAACATGAGGATATTATGTAATTTCATAGCTCACTGGAGGCTTTTCAGTTAGTATTAGTGTTGTTTCTGCCTCTAAGGGAGTTTTTCTTTCATCAGGTGAAGCAAGAGGACACCAAAAGCAGAGAGAGGTGTCATAAGTTCTCAAATATTCTTGAACTAAGAAAAGAAAGAGAAGTAGCTTATCTGAGAGTCAGTTAAAGGCAGCGAGTCGAGCGTGTTGGTCGACTTCTGAAATTTTTGTAGTGAGGGGAGGGTCTCCCCAGAGAACCAGCCTCAAACGGGAATAGAAGGTAGGAAATATTTCATCAATCAGAAAAAAGACTCGACTTCATTCAGAAGGATTTCAGACAGAATGACAATAGGGGATTTCGCTGCAGTGATAATCCTAAAATCCAGCATTTTCTTTGATTTATATATAATATAATAATATAATATTATATTCCTGTAAATCTGCATGCACTGAAAGTGTGTGATGTTGCTTATTAAAAAAACATTAAACTCTATAAAGCACCAAGGAATGAGCAGAAATTCATTTTATTCACAGTCTCTAAATATGATCCACACATTTTTAACATGGTGTAACTGTCTTATAAAGAATTAATGGTAAGCTAATTTTGCATTTTTTTCAATACAGCAAGTAGTCATTTAAAAAAAATGAATGAAAATAACAATTTCCTACGACAGAATATTTGGGCCAAAACAGAAAAAAAAATTACAAAAATGTGAGAATAAATTAGTCAATTTTTGCCCCTGGTGGAATGATGAGGAACTATAGGACAGAAAACATGGACCAAGTTATATATTATTGTTTTAAGAAAAGTTTTGATTATGCTAAAGAGATAAGGGTCTCAGAAATGTGTGTATTAACTATGAAACAATTGCTTATATAGGGTTAAGTCTCAGGTTTTAATGTTATTGTGCATTTAAAACTCAGCACAGTTAAGAAGAATATTTTAAATCTTTGAAGTCTGTGGTTTGGGTGTGTAAGTTCCAAACAGTCTTGTAATTGAAACATAAATAAAAACTGGACAAGTCATGAATGGAAGAAGCAGAAGGGGATGCTTTATAACAAAACCCTCCACCCAATCAGAGAGAGATCTGCACTGAGCTGCAGTCTCCCTCTTTTCACACATCAGTCAGTCATTTTTTTCTGTGATTTTCATGTTTTGCAACCCCTCACCTTTGCTTTTTTTTCCCCCCCGCAGGACTGTGACGTCTCACTCCATCTTGACATCCACAGGCAGCTCTCCCCACCATCTCTTTGACGGTTACACTCCAAAGCCTCTGTTGATTGCATAAGAGCAGGTCATCAAGCTCTCACTCTGGCCAGCCAGCGCAGGAGGGAGGAGCCACACTGCCCACAACACAGTCAGTGGTTCTGATCCACATGTGGCACAGGGAAAATCATAGTTAACGTGTTTGTTTTTGTGGAAAAAGTGGGTTGTTTTCTTCCAAATCTCAATTATTCTGACCCAAGAAAATATGTGAAATTAGGTCATAACAAATCCTGCAGTGTCCTCTAAACCCACAATTAGTGCCATAATTAGGATTCCTTGAATTAAAGCATTATGATAGATACAATTTACATCTCTATATAAGTGTTAAACTACTTTGTTTACTGTTGTTTTTTTTCTTATTTATTTCTTGTGAAGCAAATTAAGGTGTTCAGTAACAGGAAAAGTGCTCTATAAATAAAGCTGATTTTTTTAAACATGCTCATTTAAAGAGATCTCAACTGATCATCAAAAACCAGTTGTTTGTTGTATGAGAGACACTTCCTATCCTATCGCCCATACCTTTTCTTTAGTTTGCACGAGACCCACGTCTTTGACAAGCAACTGCCACCTAGAAACCTTAGAGTTCAGCTTATGCTTGTCTCTTCCCAACTAGAAGCTACTTTTTGTCAAATAGTAGCCAAAAGTTTAATCTTTTAATCTGGACTTTTGTCTCTCTTTGCAATCAACAAGCCTGTTTTGATTTATATAAAAAATTGATTAAAAAAATATTTCTAATTAGATATTTGCCAATTGACCCTTGAAATTGGATCATCAATAAAAAATCTGCTTAAAGAAATTTGTATTAATATTTATTTTTTTTTGCTGATTGATTCTGTGTTTTGGTGTCTTAAGGTCACCCCTTACAGGTTGTAGTTCTGTGGTGTTCCTCATGGTACTGAACTGGGACCCACAATCTTTTGGCAACACTATAAGGAAGCTTGGCATTCCCTTTCTCTGTTTTGCTTTTGTTGTTCTTTACAAATATGTTACTAAATCTGGGGAAATTTTCAAATGTAAAAAAAAAACGTAAGAACGTTTTACCAGCATTTTTTGTTATTCTTATCTTTTTTTTTTTTAAGTTTCTAAAGTTTTTTTTTCACATTAAATTTACTGATCTCAAAAGCATATGTTCCTTAGGTGACAGTTTCACACAGATAGCAGTTTTGACCTAAGTCAGCAAGGTCATGCTCCATGAGTAAGATCCCCAGCAATGTCTGCCCTCATAAACAGAGCTGTGGTGCCCACTAGCATCATACTCAAGCACCTGTGTGGGGTTTGGGTCAAACTGATGTGTTTTTCCACAGGAAGTTCAGATGGATTTGACCTGATTGAAACTGAAGCCAGGACAGTTCATGAAGCAACCTCTAGAGGACTTGTTTAATGCACAAACAAGTTTGCTTTCATTATTATAATGTGAAACAGTTAACAAACTTACATTCTGGTTTCAAAAACCTTTTTATGATACACGATTAAATTAAATGTTGTTTGTTGACAAAATTTAGAAACAAAATTTGTCAGTCTTTTGACTAAGGAACAACTCAGCATCCGATTTGTTCTGCTTGTTCACCAACAACAGAAGAATGCAAAAATTCCGCTTTTTTTAATAGATTAATATTAATTAAATGGTGGTTTGCTTTTTTTTGGTCTGTGACTTCCTATTCTTTACCACTTTAAAACTGCTTTTTAAACACCTTCCAGTAGCTGTTGTTGTTCCACACTCCTTCCTATCTGTTGTGCAGCAGATCAAATAGATCTCCATGTATGACTATTGTTGAACAGCCAATGTCATCCAAACAAATCCATGCAACCATCAGCATCAGCTTCCCGGCACTCAGCCAAGAACGAGCATCAGAAGATGAAAGAGTGTTGTTCTGCTCTGCCTAACACCAAGGGCAAACTCTATGGAGATAAATTAGACTTTTTTATGTTAATTAGCCGGCACATCTGTTTTAGAAAGCTGGAAAATGTCAAGTTTCACCAGATATTATTCACCGTCTAAGTTCAGAGCGGCTGATCAGAAAACTCTGATGAACCAGCATTCCAGTAGCATTTAAACGCATCACTTACGCACGAATCTGGGAGACGTGAAAAGAGTCTCAAATCAAATTCGTGTGTAAATGTGGTTTTGTGTGTGCGTAACAAGTGATTCATGCATATTTTTTAAAGATTTGTGCGTGTAGTTAGGTTCAAGCTGTCGTAATTCGAAGGTGTGCATGTGTAAATTGTACTTTGTATTTTTTAATATTTTGTCATTTTTGAACTCATGCACAAAATGTTTTTTATGAGTTACAAATCAAGAATTACGCACGCACAAATCCAAAGTTACGCACAAATCAAGAATTATGCATGCACAAACCTAAAGTTACGCACAAATCAAGGATTACGCACGCACAAATCTAAAGTTATGCACAAATCAAAATTACGCATGCACAAATCGGACTGATACTAATTTATCTCCATAAAACTCACACACCAACACAGCCTTGCATAAATTCCACCTCCAGGGTTCGGATCCAAACCTTGATATCCAGCATTTCCGAGTTTTGTACATCAGACATCACAAAAGAATTTAGTGAAAGTAAACTAATTTCAGGTTTGATTCTGTGACAAAAAAAATGAATGAATTTTTTTGTGATTTGCTGAGCTAATTTGTAGATGAAAAAATTAATTTCTGTCAAGCACAACTACATGCTTAAATAAGATGACTTGAGAAAAGTGGGGGGAAAAAACAACAAGTAAGACTTTATTTATTATTTTATAGAGGAAAAAGTCAACATAATGTTTCAATTCAAACACTAAGACAACAGAAAAAGAAAAAAGTTTGATTTTTTTTATCAGTAAAAATATGCTAAACTTGAAAATACTACAAATTAACATCTTTAAAAAATTACAAAAAAATAATAATACGTTTTAAACACAACAACAACAATTATTTGTTGTGAAGCCCAATTTTTCATTTTCTTTCTGTCAATCAAAAAGATGAAACCTTTGAGTCCAAGTTAGATCTCAAATATTAAAAAAAAAGAAAAAAAACTTAAATGTTGCAAAAATTGCCCTCCAATTCAGTTGTGAAAATTAAAATTAACAATCACTGTGAAAAAAAACATTTCAGGCACAAAACTAGCAAGCTTATTTCTGTTGTTAAGGTAGGGAAAGTAAACAAGGGCTGTTATCCACAGATTGCTTGATGAATGTGCTTCAAACAGGAAGTTTCTCAGTTCAGCATTTCCTATGTGTTGCTACATAAAGCTTCACTTACATCCTTAATTCCTACTCTTTAAAGTATGGCATGGTGAGTAAGCACTTCCTGATGATTCAGCTCAGAAAATTCCAAGTCAAAATGTAACTAAACACAGCGATAAATTGCACAGTGTTTTTCTACGTGTTTCCATATGTTTTTATAGCAGTATTCGTTATACAGGTAATGAATGATAGATATGTAATTTAAAATAAATGCAATTTGTTATGTTGGCATCAGTGAAATGGGAATGAGCTCCCTGGGATAGTGAACTGTTGCCACCTAGTGGTCAGTATTGGAAGTCCATGACTAATGGATCTTTTTTTTTTAATTATGAACACAAACTAAAACATTAGTCAAAAAATATATGCAAATACTGTATTGAGCATGGCATTCTGGGACAAGTTGTGATGAAAACAGCTAAATACCTTTAAATTGTATCCACTGGGTTTTTCTTATTTTACAGTGCTTTTATAAATCGACAAATTTAAATAGTCATTCATCTTGAATGGTCCACTGGTAAAAAAAATGTCAGCAATACATGAGATGTAATCTGTTTTTATCAACCGACTTTTTTTAAAATTAGAGGTAAAGTTTGTTTCTACTTTTTCATCTTTATTTCTGCTTTCTATCTGGCTTTAGATTTGTTTTTTGTTTTTTTGTTTTTTTAGAATATTTGCACAAACTTTCTAAAGAAATCCAAAATAAATGTTGTGGTTTATTCCTTAAAAAGCCTCACTAGATTGTCACCAATTAAACATCACACTTGGTGCAAAAATACGAGTACTGCAAAAAGTCACCACCAGATGTTGCACTTGGACTGTGTTCAGCAAAATTTAAAGACAAAAACAAACATTTTCTATCTTAATGTCTGATCAAAATAAAGCACTTCGATCTGCATGGTTCCTTATTTTTGCGCAAAAATATCATGAAAAATTTCCACAGCGATGAAAATTTAAAGACACTGACTAAATTGGTGCTTGTGGCAGTAGCTTTGCAAAACATGGTAAAAAAAAAACCTAAGAGATAAATCAGAAATTTACTGACTTTCTTTTGTTTTGAACCCATTTGCTGACTATAACTTTTCAAGGATTTTTGATTATCTTTAATTTTTCAGTTTTTTAACTGCAGCACATTGTAATACAGTGAAAGTCTACAAGGAAACACCCCAAAGCTAAGCTTGTGTGGGTGTGAGTTCAGTTACTCTGGAGGAAATATAACTCTGAGACAATTGTTTGTGGCAGAGGAAGAAGTGGGTGTTTGCTGATCCACCCTTATCATCAGTGGCAATTGGTCCTCGAAGTGAACCTTTGGCCTGTGCAAAGCTGCATGCATGCTGCAAAACGACTATATTCCATCTCAAGGCTCCATTGTGGAGAGACGGTAAGGCAGCAGACGGATTAATGTGTCCATGTTCCGAAAAGAATGACTGTTTTGAGGGAACATCCTTGGAAATTTTTAGCAACTCTGTAAACATTTGTGTGTTTCTCCTGGTTCTCAGTTGGGTGACACAAAAGTCAACTGCCATAGCTCCTGAAAAGACAAAAATTTAGTATTGCATGCTCAAATGCTTTAATATTAGATTTAATTTGAAGAATAACAGTAAAAAAAAAAACAGGGCATAGAAAGCCTATTTTAATGGTGGTGAAGGTTGCATGATTGTTTTAAATTAAACTCGATAAAACAAGTTCATTATTGTAAAATTAAAAGCGAAAAAAACAACAAAAGGTTATTAGTCCTTATTAAACTGACAAAATAGCATATTATGAGTACAATTTAGTTCTTTGTGCATGCTAATTAATATTTTATGCGCACAAATGATTGCAATGCAATGATTTAAGGTTTGAGGTGGACAAATTAGCATTTTGTCCACACAAGTTAACTTTGTTAATTTTGTTAAGTTAATTTTGTGTCCCCAGTTTGGTATTTTGTGTGCACAAATGAGCATTTTGCGGCAACAATTTAGTGTTTTGTGCACACAATTGAGTATTTTTGTGCATCCAAATTACATTTGTGGCCACAATTCACTGTTTTATATACACAAATTAGCATTTTGCGTCAACAATTTTGTGTTTTTTTGCACACAAATTTGTATTTTGTGTGGACAAAAGCACTTTGTGCACACAAATTAACATTTTATGGCCACAAATTAGTATTTCTTTTCTCAGAATTATTTTCGTATTTTATGCGGAAAAAAAACAAAGTAACTTGTGCACAAAAAACAGTATGTGGTCATCAATTTTAGTATGAATTAGAGATAATCCAACTAAAATGCTAATTGTGTGCACATAATTCTCATTTGTGCACTTAGCATAAAATGCAATACAATGGCCAAAAATTATTATTTTGAGAGAACATTTTGCTCATATTGATCGTGTCCAGGGCTCCATACTAGTGTAGGCAAATGCATTTGTGCTTAGTTTATTTGATAAAAAATCAACTACGTTTTTTGTTGTTGTTCATTCATCCATTTTCCAATCCGCTTTATCCCTTTCGGGGTCACGGGGTCACCGGAGCCTAACCCGGCTACTCATGGGCGAAGGCAGGGGACACCCCTGGACTGGTCGCCAGTCTGTCGCAGGGGCCACAAACACACACCCATGCACACTCACACCTAGGGACAATTTAGAGTGACCAATTAACCTATGAAGCATGTTTTTTGGACGGTGGGAGGAAGCCGGAGTACCCGGAGAAAACCCACGCATGCACGGGGAGAACATGCAAACTCCACACATAAAAGGTCCCCCAGCCAGGACTTGAACCGGGAACCTTCTTGCTGTGAGGCAGGAGCGCTAACCACTGCGCCACCGTGCAGCCCTTTGTTGTTGTTGTTGTTGTTGTTGTTGTTGTTTTTAGATATAATTTGTGGCAAACATTGCTTTGAACCGCTGTTAGGAAAGTACAAACCCAAACGTTACACTGATTGGTTGATTCCGCACTGTCCCTAAAATTGGCCAATCAGAATTTAATGGGGTGGACCCTTCCCTTTTTTTCATCCTTGGTTGCCTTGTAGCGGCGGAGCAGCGGGAGGGGCAGGTAGTGTAGTTGTTTGTAGCTGCCGGGGACAGACAGAGTTGCCAAGGTCGGCGAAAGTATTGTCCAGACTATATTTCGGTGCTCGCCTACCTCTAAGGAACCGCTACCACAACAAACTACCCGTAAGTTGTTGCTCTTAATGTACAGAAATTAGTTTAAAGCGGTTTAGAGATTCAAATAACTTCATTTGGTTTCGTGCCAGATTATGTGTCCATGTGAAATCATTGCCTGTCATTCGACTTCTGATAGAAGAGGTGCACAAGAGGAAGTGCTAACTTGCTAGCCGGCTTTTTTTCTACTTTGTCTCGCGGAAGGATTAGCTGAGTGGTTATCCCACAGTGCACTTGTAAATAAACTTTTAGCCAGTTTTAGATGTCTTCTGAAAACTTTATAGACCCCCCCCCCCCCCCATTTATTTATTATTTTATTTTTTGTAGGTTTGTTTGGCGGCAGCTCTGGTTAGCCGGCGGTTTTGCTAGCATACAAAGTTGATGGTAGGGAAGCACGAGCCACATTTCTATTTCTCTCAAAAAGGTGCATCTTAAAAGCTTAGTTTATTTAATTTAAAACGTGTAGGGGCGGGAAATCCTCGAGCACCCTCTTGTTTCTTAAAAAGTACAACATGTGATGACGTTTGCTATGTCTCTAGGATAAACATGACCCCAAGCATGATGTTGCAGCAGGTTACACAGCCTATTGCTTTTGTCCTTTGCTCTTAAAATTATGCTACTGCAGGTTTTGTGACCCCATCAAACGAAAAGCTTGTTAATCCTATTGTCTTATTCATTTAAGTTACAATTTTGAATGCTTACACATCATTAACTTAATTTGAATCATTAGTAATGGCTTCAGATCATTTAACAAAAAGTGGTTGCACATCGTTTTGTACATTAATCTTAAATATTGCATAAGCTAGGTTGACTTCTTTTTCCCCTCTAAATGTGATAATATGAGATTCTTATGGTGCAACCTCTTAGTGCATTGAAATGGCGCTCTTTTGTTTCAGGAGGACATACAGCAGCAGCTGCACTCCCCACAAAGTGTGTATGTGCCAGCACACGTGTGTATTTGTTCTGTTTCAGTCTGTATGCCAGGGTGTAGTTGCAGCATTCCTGGGATGCTGGCTAAATTCTCTCTCTTTAAGCATGCTTGACAATAGCTGCTTATGAGGGGAGCCGGGTCTCAGTGGAACACGTCTACATGCATTGCATGTTCGTTGCATGCATGGTTTGTGTGGATGATAATTCATTTAAATGCACGAGACCGAGCCCAACGATGCAGCAGTATGGAGGAAAATGGCACGCAATGGAGTGTTATTTATTTAAACAATAAATTGACTGGTATTTTCAGCAGTTTTCTGGGTTGGGATACATTTTCTGAGTTAAAGATGCACTTGTTGGGGCCTGTGACTTTGTAGATTAAGGATGTAAATAATTTTCTGATATGATGGAATGCAGTCATAAAGTATATCACCCCCAAAAAAATTGTACATTTACCTTCGAGTGTTTGTAAAAAAGCAAAGCTTTTGCTGTTCTAGAACATACGTTTGTGCTTTTGCTGTGCATGGTTTCTTTTTTTTACACAAAAACAGGAAATGGTGTCCAACACCCTGGTGATGAGTGGGAATTTTTTTTTTTTTTTTTTTTTTGTACTTTGCGGTAACCTGCTGTTCACCTCGGGCAAGCATGAAGGGAAGCCTTTGTGTTTTGAACTTGTTTAGGGCTGCAGCTGAATTTACATCAATAATAGTTTATTCGAAAAAAAAAAAACTTTTTTTGTTCATTAGGATGATAGTATCACAAACTAATCAAGTTTTAGTTTTGTATCAGATGTGAAGATAAAGTCAATGCAGGTCTGAAAGAAGAGGTAAAGCTGGTTGTGACAGTTTCTGTGATGTGGTTAGAGATACTCACATCAGCTACCCAGGTCCAGTTACAAGAAATGCATCAAGCTACGAAAATTTGCTGCTTTAGACTGGAAAAGGTAATTTAATACTTTCAAAAGCAGCCTTTCTGCTTTTGTCGAGTTAACTGCTTTTATTGTGGCGGCTTTATGAAATAAAATCCTGATACGTTTAAAGAGGAAGCTGCAGAAAGTTTATCTTTTGGGAAGTCTATTTGTATTATTTCACTTTTGACACTAAGTGGAGTGAGCCTGTGAGACTGCAGCACTTTAGGAGAAAAGATATTGCTACCAGTTGACTGAATCCATTTAACTCATTTTAACACAGTTATAATTTGAGTTACTATCTTATTGATTTTATACTAGGACAACATTTTGCCTGATTATGAGAGTTTTAACAAAACCTGGCTTTTGAGCAAGAACATTTTGATTTTTTTTTCTTGCTTTTTTTAAGTTACTTTAAAAACAAACATTAAAGTTGCTTTCAAGGATCTTAATTGTCATTTCACCACAGGGGTGAAACGAAATTTGTTTTCTCTGGTCCTGAACCAGCCTTTTATCAGTGCAGAATTTCTAGTATTTCTCGTTACAAAAATAGAATATCTAAACATTATATACACATTGCCCTACTTTCATCCTCTAATATAAGAAAAAGCTTCAAAGTAAATTAAAGACCCACTCCGATCATCTTTTGATCTATTGTGATAGTGGTACCAGTGGTCTTTTAATTATGATTATGCTGTTTTTAGTTCCCCTCTCCAAAAAGATTTTGGAAGCCATAGTTTGTGCAGAGCTGCAGTAGCTCATTAAAAATTTGCCTCTCAGTGGTGGGCGGGACTGTTGGCGTGGAGCAACCCCACCACCCCCCTTTTGTTATCTATAACTGAGAGCACTCTGTTTACACGCTTTCTCGTTAGCTGACAGTTCCTCAAAACCCCAACCTAACATTACCAGAGCAACAAATATTGGCGAGCGATTTTGGAGCAATCCAGTTGTACAGTTCTGAGCCAGATGTCAGCTCATACCAGGAAAACGTGGAATGAAAATGTGCATGCATCGGAATGGAACGTAGCGGGGTTTGTGGTCTGTCCAGCATATTTTCTACATCACAAAACCACCTTTTTCAAACTGATTTTTTTGCCTGCTCCTGAGTCACCACAATTGGAATAAAGAAATGCTCACAAATGCTATTTTGAGCTTAATTTTTTTTATATGTCGTCCATCATTAGAATAATGCTAGAAGAACATATTTAAAGCACAATTTTCATCAGAGTGGTCTTTAAAAAATTGATGGATCTTGTGAATTGATAACAAATCTTGTAAATAAATGACGTAAATTAATATTTTTTTTTTGGTGTAACCCGAATTCAGGTGTTGTGTGGATCTTTTATAGAGAAGAACACGTTTCCAAAGTGTCTAAAAGCAGGAGAACAAACTGGTGAAGATGACCCTGAGCCCTACGCCTGCAACTCTTTGTACCGTCTCCTTTGCCTATCAGCGACTAATCATCCGCTTTACTGTGGTCCACCGGTCCCTGCTGAATCAGCCAGGGCTGCCATCTGGGTTGGAACAGAAAACAAAAGAGACTTCTCACTTTTCTTCAAGTGTCCACACTCAGCTGGCAGACTTTGATGGTGTTTTTGAGAGAGGCAGGAACCATAAATGAGAAGAGATTTTTGCGCCACTGCTAGGTTGACCGAGAGACTCCCAGAAATGTGATCCCCTTTGATAATAGACTTTGTATTGTGAGAAAACGGTAGCTGATGACTGAAAGGGTGTCTTCCAGTTGCTGCAGGACTACATTGAATGTTTTTTAAGCACTCCTAACCAGCTTAGTTTTGCTTTTCTTACAACACGTCTGCTGGATCAAGGTTAACTCTGGTGCAGCTAAGCCCCCACATAAAGCGCCTCATTCAGGCAACACAGCAGCCTAACATCTCAAGAGATTAAAATGTTGTAACACAATCAAAGTTCAATTATCTCAAAGTTTCCCAGCCCCCTTTTTTTCTTTTTTTATTACTCCTACACCATTGCTGTTAAAAACCAAGTTCCTGTTTTATCTCAAACTAGAAGTCCAGCAGTCGCGTTATTTGCCTGAGAACAAATGTGTGTACAGCTATGTTGCGTATGACCCTCACACTTCCCACTCACGTTTCACTTTTTATGCTCACATCCTGTCAGCGGCTCTGACTGAGGTTGTTTGCTTCGCAGTTGGATTAAACTCTCAGAGATTTCTGCCTCTTTTCCGGACAGATCTGCCACTCTCGTCTCTTTGTCTGTTTTTGTCTTGTGTTTGGCAAATCCATCACAATTTATTATTGTCATTACATTTATTTGACTGCAGTCGGAAGCTTCCCAATTTTCCTAATTTAAGCATTTTAGCTTTTATTTGTTTGAGGACAAATGAACATCTTAATTTACTCAGTGTCCTATTGCCTCATCATGTGAGATGAGATGTTTCTGCCGGGCAGCTTTTAAAGTGCTGATTACTTGCACCACCCTGGTATAGCAGTTTATTGCTAAAAGAAAAATGCCAGAATAATTATTGTGTTTTCTGGTTGAAATCTTTGAGAAAAGCTGGACATTTGTGTAACTATTGATCTAAAATACATAATGTGCAGATTGTGGTCAGCAGCTCTGTTTCCCATAACCAATTGGAATTTGAACAGTTGCAGTCTCACTTCTGCTCTGTCACTTCCACTTTGGAGATTCGTGAAGTTATATTATCTGAAATTTCTGTGCCTTTTTGGTCAGATTTTAAATCCTATTGGTTTAAATTAGCGTAGACATGATTGATAAAGCTAAAGAGTTTGCAAAAAAATCTTGCAAAGCTGCACCTTGCAACTTAGCTGCACATCCATTGTTAACAGCAGGTGCAGGAAGCTAGAAATGATAGTTTTTCATTACAATCTAATGGTCTAAAAAACACCTCTGTGCCTCCACCTCACCACTTTAGCACAAACTGTTGGACTATATCTTTGTTTGCAGTGCAATGTATTAACCTTCTGGTTCAGGCAATTTGCCTTTTTTCCTCCAAACGTTTGCTGAATGATTCAATCAAAGCACTGTTGTTTAAATAGAGCTCCAGCAGCTTATGGTATCTGACTAAACTGCGAGACGGTTTTTATTTGAAGTAAATAAAAAAAAAGTCAGCGCAAACTTTGGACTTACCTTTAATTAAACAAGTGCGTGTGTTCTAATATTTTACAATCCACACCCTCATAATAGACCACAGCATAAAGTGTTTATGTAGTTGACATGATTTTGAAAGTGAAAGCTGTTGCATGCGATTGTAAGGCAAGGGTTGAGGCTAATGTTCTGGGTGTCTTTTTCATAAGTGCACTTGTTTTTTGAGCGTATCTATAAAGGTGGAATTGTGTCAAAGCTGGTTGCTGTAACCCATGTTGAGCTGCGGTATAGAGCTGCAGAGGTGCTTTCCGGTTGAAATGGAAACCATGACGTTTTCTTGGTGCAACATGGTTGCAAAAGCCAGTCTGATCAAGTCTTCTTTAGCCACTTTCAATTTAGGGAACATTTCAATTTCTGAAAAGACGATAAAATAAATGAACAATGTCTTAAACGTTTGCCCTCATGTTAGTACATACTTGTGCACCATTTTTTGGGTGTAGTGCTCTGCAGGTATTCCCTGAATTTTTACTCTTCATCAACTACACCTGGAGTTGCACAATTAACTTTTTAGAGGCTTTAAAACCAGAGCTTTAGCTCCAGTGTTGACATTCTTTTGATTGCTCTAACTCTTCAATTAAAGTGGAGAAAAACAGCTTTGCACAGATATGCAACGCTTCACAGTAGTGGAATGCTTTTGCAATAAACGTAAATCAGCTGGTTCTGTCGCAGAAAAAAGGGCTTTGCACCAATATGTGTTGCCTAACAGTGAAAAGTTGATATGAAACAGTCGAAGATTTACGTTATGTCAAAAAGTGTGTGTTAGTTAGGTGTCGCCGGTGACAGCTCCGGTGTTCCAGGGTTAGCACCGTAGCTCTATTTTCAGTGTTGCCATTCTTTCGATTACCGTAACTCTTCAATCATTTACACAATTAACATAATTCCAGTGGATTCGGAAGAGCAGAAAATCAGCTTTGCGCCATTATGCAACACTTTAGTTAGTAATGTGTTTCATTTCGGTACAAAGCCGCTTTTCTCCGCACCAGAATCAATGGATTTATGTTGATTGCATAAACAGTTGAAGATTTACGGTATGTCAAACAGCGTGTGTTATTTAGGTGTTGTTGGCTACACCTCCAATGTTAAAGGATTAAGGTTAATGAGGCCCCAGGTCACTTATCACATTTGCATTATTTAGCGATTGCCATCTGTTGTTTGTATTTGACTAATAAATCAAGTTATTGGAACAAAACAAAAGTTATGCATGTGTAGATCATACTCCTGTAAGTAATTAAAAGTTGGTCTGCAACAGTAGCATGGGTTTCTGAACCCTCGGGGTAACAGTACAGGGACCTGTTGGTTTAGCGTAACTTTCATCAGATATTGAGTCTGTATTGGGAATGATCGCTGAATACAATCGCACACTGGTTTTTCACACAAGGAAGAGTCACATACAGACATGGCTCTCTTTGTATCTGCAGTGCTGCTTAGACGCTGGGTTTGGCAGAACAGAAGTGTCATTGAACAGAGACGTAGGAGGAATTTCTACGCCTGGAGTCCCACTCCACGCAGCTAAAGTTGGTGGTAGCCAGACAGCCACTGTGCCTCCTTCTTTCCAAATACCAATCTCCCTGCCTGACTTTCCGACTTGAATTTAGCCATGCTTATTTTTCATCCATCCATTGTTCTCCTCTTAGCCGCCTTGGCAGTTTCTCCCTTTATCCCACTTTCTCTCCCAGCATTGACAGAAGGCTCTCATTGCTTCCAACGACACCAGGAAAAAAATGGCCTCAATGAGGTTTTGTCTTTGTTAGTTTATCAACTCTGCCCTCTCTCCCTCTGCAGCAGAGGACAGATGTGTAGACGGGATAGTAGAGAGTTTGTATTGAACAAGTGTGAGATTAGGCAGCAGCTGGCTGATCTGTGGGGTGAGCAGAGCTCAAGTGAGTTGCAGAGGAGGAGGCTCAGTCACACTTTAAATGTGGCTGTGTGTGTGTTTGTGTGACGATTGTGAGTCACGGTTTAGTAGTGAGTCTTTTAGAGAAAAGGAGCACTTGAAGAAACCCGGCCATGACCTCTGAAGAGTTCTTAAGTGGGAAAGTTAGTTTGACACTGCAATTTTTTTTCTTTCTTTTGTTTTAATTTTGATGCTTCAGCTTTTATTTTTTATAGCATACTATGTTACTGTTCAGGAACAGGGACGGATATCAACAAGTGTAAACTGCTTTCCTGGCTTGAGGGTAGAACAGGATGTTGTACTCTTTTTACACAGTTTTGTACACAAAACATTCACTATTAGATCTCTTAGTGCTGAAAATGACCAGTTTTCCACTATATGGGCGAAGGGCCAAGTTAATGTCACATAATTTTTTTAAAATCTAAATTTTATTTTTTTTAAATGATTATTTATTACTGTAAATGTATGTGTGTATTTATGTCACACTTCAGGGTTTGTTAATTGTGGCTTGTCATTTTAAATAAAGTTTGACTGCAGCTTCTGTGACTGGCATAAAGTCAAGCTAGGCTAAATGTCCAAAAAATGGCCAAATACTGGAGATAGTACTTCTAGCTTAATTGGCTATAAATCTAAAAACATTTTGGGGTGTTTTCTTAAAGCTTTTTGGTCGCTTTTATATATAATTTTATGGTTCTTACTGTGTTTATCTGAAATAGTCTTTGAGTCTAAATAAGGGGACTCAAACCTTTTTCAGGCCACAGACCAGTTTAATGCCAGACAATATTTTCATGGACTGGTTTGTACAAGACTAAAGATGGCATCCAATTTTTTTTGGTTTAGCTTCCACTTTTCCTTAACCTTTCAGGGTAAAGTTTCTCTTTATCTTCTGTAAAATATCTGCAGCCGGTTTAAACTTGATTTGTACTCTAGATTTGGTGTAGGAACCATTAAATTGTGATAGATTTTTTTTCTTAACCCAAGGCGTAGAGCTGAGACAGCTATATCTAGCCAGTACCTCTTGACCTCCCGCACAAGTTCAAGGCAAGGCAAGTTTATTTGTATAGCACATTCCATGTATAAAGACAATTCAAAGTGCTTTACATAAAACATGAAAGAAAGAAAATGTGTAATCATTACAATGAAATTTTGAAGAAAGTTAGAAAGAAGTTAATTTAAAACAAGCATAGATAAACAGTGCGGATTTAAACTTTTGAATACAAATTAATCAAATGCAACTGAGAACAGGTGGGTCTTTAACCTGGATTTAAACACACTGAATGTTTCAGCTGATCTAAGGCTTTCTGGAAGTCAGTTCCAGATCCGTGGAGCATAGAAGCTGAATGCAGATTCTCCATGTTTGGTTTTGACTCTAGGAACTGACAAAAGACTGGATCCAGATGAGTGGAGAGGTCTGGCTGGTATATACTGGGTCAGGAGGTCAGGAGTTCAGGCTACTTCCCCCTCAGAGAGGTGACGTTCTATGTCCCAAAAGCAACGTTTTATGATCGGGGTTTAGGCCACCAAGACACGCCCCCTCAACTGCCACCGAAACCACATTGCACCGGCCCCTTCTGAGCTCTCCTGCAGGCGGTGGTCCCACTGGAGAGGGATCCCACGTCATTCCTTCGGGCTTTACCCAACCGTGGCCCATGGAAGGAGCCCCAGCCACCAGGCACTCGCCTGCGATTCCTAACCCCAGGTCCAGGGTGGGGCCCTGGTAACATCAATCCAGGCAACGTATCTGTATCACTGGCTCATCTTCTTATAAAAGGGGTTCTGAACTACTCTTTGTCTGGCTCGTCACCCAGGACCTGTCTGCCATGGGAGCCCCTACCAGGGGCTGAAGCCTCAGACAGAGATCACTCAAACCTCTCCACTACGTCGAGGTGGCAGTTCATGGAGGAGAAATTGCTTTCGTTTTTTCAAAATGTTTCATTTTTATTTCATTTTTTTTAATGGTGTTTTGATTTCTGTTTTTTTATTTGATTGAGTGACTTCTTGGTGTGATTTGCACTTCGGGACTACCTTACATTTGTTTTTCAACTGTCTTTTTATTTAATTCTCTTTCTACTCAAAGATCCTTTACAAGTAAAAAGTCTGGCTAATGTCCTTTTTTGTCATTTCAGAATAAATTAAATTGCAATTTTCAGATGTTAGCAGTTCTTGAGGAGCTCTAGCAGAACAACTCTGCTCTGCTGTAGATCCTGTCTTTGCATATAAATTATATGGGTTTAAAGTCTCAATGATACAGCAGTGTTAAGCCAGGCTGCCATTGTGGTGGTGGGCAGGTCTCCCCTTCTCCACCAAGCCCAACCCTTCTCAGTGTCCAAAAAAGGGCAAAACTCAGCCAACCTCTTAGCAAGCTGAGCTCAAGCCCACATGGACCCCCTCCAGCGCACCCTGCTGTCACATTTGCTCTTTCACAGGGAGCCTGATGGAGATGCAGCTGCTCTAACCCAGTTTAAAAGCTTGCTGTCCTGGCCAGTCAAAACAGCAGAGTAGTTTTAAAAATGGATGCAAGAAAAAAATCAAAGGCCACTTTGGTTGTTTCTCTATTTAATCTGACTTTTGTGAGGAAATTTCAATTGCCCTTGAGCAACCTTTTTCTTTTAAGTGGTCTAATTTTTTAAATACAATTTTCTTTGTTTTTCATCTGTTACAAGCTGCAGCCTTTGTGTGTGAATTCCCTTCTGTGAGAGCATGAACATGAGAGAGAAAAAAGCTCTCTGCTCTGATTGTTAAGATTGGAACGGTACAGGTGATTTAAACGCCACCAGTGGTGAGACATAACAGTCAAACAACCGCTTGTTCTTTTTCCCCTAAAAGCTTCCAAACAGAAGCTATTTTGGTCATCCGTGTTCATTTTGGCTTCCTGGAGTTTACACAAAATCCATTTCAGAGGGGAAGGAGGAACATAGCTAGACACTCTATCTAACCTGAAGTTTAGCCCAGAGAAACTTTCAGGCTTCTTTGTTCCTTTACTGCTTTGGGCAAGGGTTCATTTGATTATAACAGGCTGCTAGTTTGTAATTTCTCATCTTGAGGAAATAGACAACAAAATAACAGGTTCCCTGGTTGCTATGCAGCTTGAAAAGCTTTGTTTATGTTTGATGGATTATCAGAAGATTACTCAAAATCAGTTTCTTAATTTTCCACTGAGCCTCTTTATTAATGTTCTACTTTTTTTTTTCATTATTTTTCTGCACTCTGAGCCGACCCGACAAATTGTCTGAACTTTGTTTTATACGAGCATGTTGGCAAAAAAGTAGATGTCAGGAAAAAGTAGTTGAAGAGGAGCATTCCTGTCTACCAGAATAGTAACTGTAAAGTGATTGTACAGTTACACACAGGAAGCTGGACTGCATAACAACAATGAACTGTTCAGGTTCAGCTGTGGTACAATACAAGCTCTAGATCATAAAGGGTTTATGAAGATGGGCTGTTTTCTATTTTGTTGTTAGCATTTTAAGAATGACATGTTTCATTCCTAACATTTTCTTGTTTTATTGGTTTGCTCACATGATGAACCTTCCTTGAACCCAATGCAGAGTTACCAAGTACCTTGAGGACTTTTTTATAGATCGTGAAAATAAATGATTGATGCCACATATGAGGATGAAATTTAACAAGTTCTGCTTGTTGAGCTTTTTTTAACCTCTTGAAGCCTTATGCAACATTCACACCAAATGTGATTCGCATGGCGAATGATGTCCTCCGTCTCTGTTTAAAGCTGTTTTTGTATTTTTTTATTTTAATTTTTTTCAATTGTTGTTTTGATCTTTAATGTTTTTGCATGGAGTGATTTGTTGGTGTGTTTTGCAATTCAGTGCCACCATACGTTTCTTTAAACTGTCTTTTTAGTTCGCTCCTGGACGCTTTTCCAAAATTGTGTTCCTTAATGTGACACTCCTGCCGCTTGTGGGAGGAGCTATTGTCCAAAGTTTTCAGCCTCATCATTTGAGCATTGACTGTATATCTCACATACAATGCATAGAAACATGGATCATGTTGAGATCCGGTTTATTTATTTCAAATTGCCAAATTGACTACCAAATTGCTGGTATTCACATCTCCATGTCTGGGTTTCCAGAGGTCATTCACAGACTCTCCCACTACGATGACGTTCACCATATACTGCAAGAGCTGCGTCTGAAGGACGGCCGCTTTCAGTGGTACTTCCATCTCTCTGTGGCCAAGTTTGATGATTCATTGTCACACATTAGTCTGAAGAGAGAAAAAATAAAATTAAGCCTTGTTTCCACTGAGCAGTCCGGCTTAGACTGATTCAGGCGGTTCAGGTGAGCGTTTCCACTCAAAGTAGGAATGTCACGGCACATTCAGGGTGTAGCTAACTACAACAATGGAGGTCATCCAGCAGCTTGTAAAATGAGAAAAATATCAAAGTTTCGGAGAAGTACAGTACAAATTCTCCTCGTTAGTTTTGGACCCCACCCACTGATTACAATGCAAATTCTTCGCCAAAGTTCAGATATTTGAAATTTGGACACACGCACAAACGCACTGCACCACTGCGTCATGTCAGGCTCTCAAATTACGCTGCAGAATATCTGATGGAGCACTGAAACTGGCCGCCCCTGCCGCACAAATTGCATGTGAACGTAGTTTTAGAAACAAGTGCTCTTACGGCTAGATGTGGGCTGTCTGCGGGCAAAATATTGAAAAACTGGTACGGGGCACACAAAATAGGTAGTTCGTAGACTGCTTGGTTAGCCCGTAGAGCAAAAATCGTATCATACAGATTTTTCATATTTTCAAGCCCCCCACACACACAAACACCCTAAATCCTGCGAACAGGGCAAGGCACCGGTAAGTGCTGTCTACGTGATAAGAGCAAGCTCCTTGTGTGCAGCCTGACTGTTAGAAGTTAGCAAGTTAGTCAGAGTATATGTCCTATGGGCACCCCATGTGTGCACATTTGGGTGCAATCTTTTGGGTGGGGTCAGTAAGTAGCCAGTACTTGCTAATAATGATTAGAGTGTGGCGTAAGGGCACCAAATGACAGTATCACCTGTCATAGGTGTGTGTAACTTCCATTAGCCTTACAAATACTTTGATACATATACCAAACGCACAGCAATCTTATGTCTCTAAAAGCCTTAAGGGAACTGCAAGACACATATGTTCTCCCCCTAAGATGCGACCGCTTCTCTCTACGACCCTTCACAGACCCAGACAACCCAAAATCCTGCAGCACCCGCTTGAGTCATCCCTTGGTATGGGTGCATGTGTCTTAAGGCTTAAGCAGTCGTTACCCTGCAGGAAGAAAGACGATGTGATTTTTGCAGTCTTCCAGCTCATTGAACCCTGTTTAAGGTCAGTCTGTCTCTGAACCTCTGGGGCCGAATGGAGTGAGATTCTCAATTAAAAATACAAAGCAAAGGTTTTCTCACTCAGGGCTTCCAAGTATTCCATCCTGATTTGAACAGCGTTTGCACCTCCTGACCTGGAGTCATGCCGCCAGCGTGTGATTTCGAGCCACGGTTGTGATGCTCATTCATGTACATCAGATTTTTATGGTTCAGTCAACATCAGCAGCTGCCTGTCTGAGATTTCTGTTGCCAGGTTTTTGGGTCAAAAAATGTGATGGCAAACAGAGCTCAAGTGGATTTATGTGTAGAAATATTTTTAAAACTTGTTTTTTTTCTGATTTTGAGTTTGTTATCTTAAGAAACAAGCTTGTGTGTTTGGAAAACAGTATGTGACGATATCAACCTCCAGTGTGGACCTCTGCCAACACTTACATAAATTGACTTAACAGTGCATGCAAACATACTGATTTGTTTCATGTTATTGTAGAGTGCCCTGTGAAAACAGCCGATCTCAGAGCCAGATAAGAACTGATCGCTGTTATGGGACATTTAGTGCTGGAAAGTGTGGGCTCTCCCCCCCCCTTGTCTTTGAAATCACACACACATATGTAGCAGTTCCCTCATAACAAGATCAGAGCCATCAAATTAACAGATTTTCTTTGGTTGGCATGAAGTTTCTTCAGGTTTGTTCTAACTTCAGTCACGGCAGACATTTCCTGCAGAGATGCTGATTGTTTTTTTTCTTCTATTGGGATGTGAGGCTTCTCTCTCTCGTATCCATGTTATCATCTTCATCACACCCCCATACTCTTTCTCTACCAAGTGGATGGGGGGTGTCCAACAGCAGACTTGAGAGCTGCTGTTTTTCATAAACAATCCTGCTTTTGCCAATTCTGATTGGTGGAACACACCTGTTCCAGGTAAACGCTCCACTGCCAGTTATTCCATATTCAATAACATACCTTTCAACCACATTTCAAGTTTGCAAAACGACATCACCCCCAACTAGGCCTATCTAGATTCTGAACATGTCTAGATTCTCATTTTTAAATGAGGAGAAGGATCCTTAACAAGTGAATCGCCTCAAAATTAGTGTCTTAATTTCAAAGGAAAGTCCAATAAAGCAAATTGAAAAGAGGTTCAGTGCTTTAGTACCTTCTTTAGCATAGAAAACACCTGGCTATTTCTGAAGGAACACATGATAATCTTATCCCAGAATTCTTTGCGGTCACAACATTGAAAGCAAAGCAAAAGATTGTTTTTGATGAAATTCGAGAAGCATCAAAGGGACACGAACCAACTTGTAAAAAGCTTTAACAGTTTGAGTTTGTAGATTCTGGTTAAACTTGGCATCAAGAAATCTAAAAAATGATTTGCTGAAACAATTCTCCTAAAGAAAATAAACTTATTTCCCTTTTTTCTAACCTGTTAAGATGCAACAGCATGTTTGTAGTGTTTTCCAGGATTATATGTTTAGACGTCTGTACGTATTTAGTTAATCTTAGAATGACGTCACATCTATCTGCTGTTTCGTTGTTTGCACAGCTGCAGGAAAGTATACTTTTTTTCCAAATGCACTTGTCTCCCATTTGACCAGTGATGTTGCCAACGTGGTTAAAGAAAACTGCATAGGAGAAAGAGCCAGGAGATATTTTAAAAGTTGCCATAGAAGTGTTGACTCAGACAGACTTGGACCAATTACTGCTTACGGACAACGTCTGATTTCAATATGGTGATGTCTGTATCACAAAAAAAATGGGGACTGAATTAATTTTGGTGGAGCTAGAAGTAAAGGCATTTTCTATGATATCACACTTGGTCCAGTACTCATATACTATTTGTCTGATGATAGAGAACATGCATGAACAAAATAAAGCTCAAAATTGCATTTCTTTTCTTTATACAAATCATTAGGATCATCAGATGATCTTGAATCTAAGTCACTTTCTTGGCACGTTCTTCACCGTCCAGGTCCTCTTTATCAAATTAACTTCATAGGTTGATATGTTTTTCTTGTGTTGATTATCTCATGTCTCATACTGCATGTACTAGATTACATCTTCATGTCCAAAAGTAATTCAATCTAGTTTGTTGTAGAACTTGGCTGAGTTCAGAAAAAAAAAGAATTTAGGCTTTTTCTTATTCATTTATGAAGTTTTTATCATGTTAATACCAAGAAAAAGTTTAAGTAAGCTTTACAGGAAAGTCTTTTGTATTTTGCCACCTTTTTTTTGGTCAATGAATGCAGCATATCCCAAACCTTTTGCTTGTATTTATTTATTCTCCGCTCCTGTCCTGCATGGAGGAGGTAGCAGTCCATTGCATCTCAGTGACCATCAGCTGCCACAGCTTGTCACAGGAGATGTACCAGTCCAGCAAATATGCCACAGACGCAGCCCTCAATTTATATGGAGTCAGCAGACAGCAGTGTAGATTTCAATGCTGAATAATTGAAAGCCTTTGTTTATGGAGGTTTGTGTACTACGTTTGATAAAACGAGGACGTTTGAAAGTTGATACATAACCTGCTGTACTTGATTCAGAGAGAAAGCAAATTCCTGTTTGTTTGTAACACATGCTTTTATCTGCCTTTGTCTTGTTTCAGAGACGACTAAGCGGATGATATAAACAGCAGGCTGAAGTCCTCCACAGGAGAAGGTACATGTGTACTCTGAAACACACACACAGTTGTGTTTGATCTAAACTTTTGTCTAAGCTGATGCAAAGTTATTCACGTTATTCACGTGCTCTTAAGTGCTTTATTTTGACAAAGACAGTAAATCTACATTTTTGTGTGCGTTTTTGTGATCTCTCAATGGTCTTCCTTTGTCTTTTACTCTCAATAAACAACAATGACTGAAATGCACGTTTTTCTATCATTGTCTCACTTTGCCAAAATTATTAATTTAGTAAACGTTTCCTTTAACTCTTTAACATTGGTGATCTAGCCAGCAATGCCTAAATAACACGCGCTCTTTAACTTACTATAAATCTTTGACCAATTATGTGATGAATCAGTTGATTCAGACCTAGAGAAAAGCAGCTTTTCATATTAGTTTTAGTATTTAGCATCATATTAGTACTTTAGTATATTAGTTTCTCCATAATCAGTTGGAATTACGTTGATTGCGTAAATGGTAGGCCATTTATATTATTTAAAAGAATGTAAACACAGGAGCTAAAGTTATGATGTAAAAGGTTTGGGGACAAGTGAGAAACTTGTTACCAAGAGCAACCGTTGTGTGAGAAATCACCATGGCAACAAAGCTGTGTCTCAAAACCAGGCGTGTACAACTCCAGGACTCCAGAAGAACTGCGCTACCAACTGCTGATAAGATGTTTATCACCAACAGGAAGCTTCCATTACATGATTTGTTTTTAAAAAAACAGCAGTATCATAGCCCTCGTGGCCTGGAGTTGGACGCCCTTGCTCTTAAATGTTTTTGGGTTTGACAAAAGATGGATTTTGACCTGAACATTAGAAACAGCTCGTGGCACAGCGCCCCACAGTTAAAGAAGCACCATTGACGATCACAGCGCATGCTCACTCACCAATGTTTTCAGCAGAATCCTGGTCACGTAAAACCCTTTGATGTTCTTTGAGCTACCGTAACTTCAACCTTTTATGCAATTTACATAATTCCAGCTGACTCTGACATGAAGATAAGCAGCTTTGCCCTGATATGCACCACTTTACAGTACTAAGGTGGTTACACATGCAACCTAAAAGCCGCTTATTTCATCGGAATCTGTTAGAATGTCGTTAATTGCTTGAACGGTTGAAGAGTTATGGTGGCTTAAAGAGCGTGTGTTATTTTGCTGTCGCTGGCAATAGCTCCAGTGTTAAAAGGTTGATTTAAAAAGTAGCGAGAGTCTAGGTTGGTGTCCATGTTGGAAATACTACTGTTTTGCCAAATCTCTTTTAGTTCCAAAAATGCCTAGGTGTCAAAATTAGACATCTAACCTCACAATTAGCGTTACTTTGCAAGCAGAGGCAAAGAGCTTCTTCTCAGAGATTGTTTATAGATTTTAGAAGCCAAAGTTGAGACAAAATTGTCTAGAATGTCTAGAAAATGTTGTTTTCTACAGTAAAATTCTTTTTGTTAAACTAATTGAACGTAGTTTGATTTTTGTAAACTGAACTCAATACCTGATCTCACTTCCAGGGTTTATCTTGTGCTAGTGTTTGGTGTTTGCCTTGAAAGCGAGCCAGGTGTGACTCATGAGGAAGCTTTAGCCGCAGGTTAGGATTTGTCTGAAGAAAGTGTACCATCGCTCATGTATGAACATGTCAGTCCTGCATCACAACTCAAATTCCTGTTATTAGAACTTCAACTCAATACTGCCATCTTGTGGTTGAAATAACTTTTCTTTAATATGAAACAAAACAGCAAATTAACAGATTTCCGTGAGAATCGCTGTTGTTGACTCCTAAATACGAATACTTGTATGACTGTTACTGTGAGTTTAGAACAAGTTGGGAAATGAGTACCGCAATAGTTTCTACCCCGCTGGAGGCTGGACAGTATGATGATCATGTGTATGCTGCAGCACAGTGTCTCTTTTGTTGCCGCCTCACTCCGATTTCAGTCGAGTAAAGTTCGAGCTCTGTGTGAAACTTAGAGTTGACTCATAAGTCCAGACTAGAAACTTCTGTTTCACATTCAAGGCTAACAACCCGATTTTCAGACATTATTCTTCCACGTTAAAGACGTGGACGTTCAGCCTTTCTCTACAATCGTGGCTTCATGTTATGTCTAGGTTTAAACCATGCTGTGATTATAGAATTTATAGCCCTTCATGGGAGGGAGGTCCAGTTTGGCCCGAAAATTACTACCTACCTCCAGAGGAAGGTTTCTGGTTTAAAGCCTCGTCCATGTGTAGTTCAGAAAGGATTTGGTTCTAAAGGGCAGATTCTCTGGAGTTTTTTGGCTTGGTTGGAAAGGAAATCTATTTGTCTGCAGCCCCTCCACTGACATGTGCATGCCGGAGCAGGTTTGTGTTATCACAAAGCTGCTCTTGTACCAACAGTTTATTTATGAGCTTCACAGAGCTCATTTCTGCAATTGAAGAGAAGCGTTCAGAAGTCAAAGACCACAGCGTTTTATTTTGCTTTCTATACATACATACATTTAAATTGAATTTACACTGAGTTTGTTCTCTCCTCCTGTTGGAACACATTCTAGATCCTTTTTATTTTATTGCGTAGTTTTAACAGCATGATGTTCTAGAACAGGACTCCTGTTTTTTTTCCCCAACATACCCATGTTCTGATTGGCTTGACACCAATAATAAAACATGTCTTTTGTCCTTTTCTAGAGCAAAGTTTCTGCAGAGCGACAGAAGAAATTTGCCTCAGAATTGTGGGCAGGAACTTTAGTCTGTTTACATGCTAGCTTACAGGGAGCTTAAGCTTCTCTGCATAAGTTTGAGTATTTATGGTTCTGTGCTTTAAATGTTATGAGTGTGTTGACTCAGATTTAGCTCAGTGTGTTTGTATAAAAATAGAGAGCAGGTTCTCATGCGTTGTGTTTTCCGCTGCATTTTCACCATCAGGTTTGCTGGAATGGGTAACCTGCTAAAAGTCCTAACAAGGGAAATAGAGAACTATCCACACTTTTTCCTGGACTTTGAAAGTAAGTGCGCCCGGCAAGGTTGAGGAGGTGCAACTCGCTCAGCTCTTTCCTCCCCCCGTCAGGTCGTCTTTGCAGAGATCTCTCGGAGGCGGCTTCTCTCAGTCTTTCCTTCCTTTCTCTGCCACCTTCTTCCTCCCCTCCTGCGATATGACAGCCTCCTCCTCCTCCGCCGTCTAGACTTTAATTCTCCTCCTCTTCCTCTTTTTTTTCTTGCAGAAACCAAATGGGGAATCTGTTAAAAGTGCTCACTTGCACAGAGCTCGATCAGGGGCCAAACTTTTTCCTTGACTTTGAAAGTGAGCTCCTGCCTGTCCCTCCTTCAGACCACCTGTCTCATTGTCCTTTCTCCTGGCAGGTCAGGGGTCAGCCCATTCAACTGCTGCTCCTTTTGAATTTCTAATGTTATCCCTCAGAAGGCGTAGATTGTATTTCATGATTGATTTGCGTCTGCTTTGAACAATTCCCTTTGTTACAAGTTGAAGAATGAGCCTGACCCTTGGCCTGCACTGTTTGGTTGCATGCTCCTTTACAACAGTCTTCTAACACTTCAAAAACGTGTTGTTTTCTCGTTCTTGTTTACAGCTTTCATTTGTTGCTGCGTCATTGTCGTTTTGAAAAGTGTAATTTATCCCTCCTGCATTCTGCAAAACAAAAACGCCTCCTTTTGTGCGTCTCCTGCTTCGTTTGAGGGGATGATGTGAGAGTTTTTGAAACACAAACCTGAGCTTTAGACACAGGTTGTCTCTATGGAGCTGTTCACAATTCAGTTCAAGCTATAAATGGATTTACTATATCAGATGATTTAAATGGTTCATCAGTGCTTGAACATTTAATATTATGAATGAAAATGAACAAAAAGTCAGAGAATCAGAAATTTTGTTTGATTTGTTGAAAAGAATGACTTTAAACAGGAATTTTCTGAAAAAAATCATTTTTATCTTTTTTTTTAAATTATTGGTTATTTCAGTGACCAATAATTACTCTTCCTTTTCTTGACACAAGTGGCTTCAGCTAGTTTTGTCCAAGCCTATAAGACAGGAAAGCAAAACGTCCAGCATTGTGCTCTAAAATGCATCAGTTAGGAAGTTTACAACAATGTTTTTAGTGTGTCAGAGGTTTTCACTATTACTTTTGCTTGTAGATGAAATATCAGTGTATTAACCAGACCCTGAAGAGATGCATTAGTGAAGTCACCTCACTCACTTCATGCACAGCTACAGATCAGGTGTGCAGAAATGCTGTAAATCAGAACTTCTGTTGAGGATCAATCAAAGTAGAAAGAGAGAAGCATTTGTTGATTGTTGATTGTGATAGAGTGAAGCTGATCAGTATAATTAGGATTTACTCTCCAATCAAAAAGTTTTAAATGGACAGGAAAATTCAGCTAAATTGAAATATTCAGACATCTATTCTCTTTACATTTATGACAGCTTTTGATTCCCCCTTTTTCTGCCTCTAAACAGAATTTTTAAATGCCAAAATGTTTAAATGTCTCTAATTTTAAGAATGCTTTCTGCTTTTGCAGATTAAGATTATTCCCTCTTAGATTATTTTCTGTGTGGCAGATGCACAGGCGACAGATGGCGAGCGTGAAGTGTGGAATCAGGTGAACGCCGTCCTCCAGGACTCTGAGAGCATCCTGACCGGCCTGCAGGCGTACAAAGGAGCAGGCCAGGAGATCAGAGACGTAAGAAAACCAAAATTATTTCCACAAACGATCACATAAATAAACTTTGCGTATTATATTTGAGAAAAAAGCCTAATTGTTTTCATGTTTTTTATGGTTTTTACAGGCAATTCAAAACCCAAATGACATGACACTGCAGGAGCGAGCCTGGAACTCCGTCTGTCCACTCGTCATTAAACTGAAGAAGTTCTACAGCTTCTCCCTGAGATTAGGTGACCCAGCACACATCAGCTGAGAACTTTATTTATTAATTTTATTGTATCCCAATTATGACATCATAAAAGTTGGAATTTCATATTTGCTTAGAAGTCAATAAGTTTTAAACTCTTGTTTAAATTCGATGTGCTGTAAAAAAAAAAAAAAAAAAAAGACGTACAAGATTACTCTAAACAAATCTGCAAGACCATAAAAGATGAACTGTTATAGTGAGGCACTGCTATAAAGAAAAAAGCAACATGCCTGGATTAAAAGTTCATTTGGGTCACTTAGTCTTTTTCAGAAAGGAGGACAAGCTGTAAAGTGTGTCGCTTCTGTACATACAAGCTTCGCCTTTGCTGAAATCACGTGTCATCTTTGTGCAGAGGAAGCTCTGAGGAGTCTGCTGACGTCTCTGACGTGCCCCCCCCTCACCCCCACTCAGCATCTGGAGCGGGAGCAAGCGCTGGCCAAACAGTTCGCAGAGATCCTGCACTTCACCCTGCGCTTCGACGAGCTTAAGGTCTGGAAGTGGAACCTGGTTTGCGCATCTTTGTGTGTGCTTTTACTGAGGATGTGCATCTTTGTGTCTCCAGATGAGGATCCCTGCCATACAGAATGACTTCAGCTACTACAGACGCACCATCAGCCGGAACCGAATAAACAACATGAATGTACGTTTTGCAGATCCTCTCACTCGGGCAGAGAACCCCAGACTTTTGCTAAAATAAAAAAAACTGTGATAGTAAGTTAAAGTCTCTATAGGTGTGTGAAATTTGTTCTCCACTTTTAAACCATTTCTTGGGGGAGTGGTGCCCTGCAGACACAGCAGCGCTCGGAACGCTCGGGAGGTTTTGGGTCCCATTTTTTGAGTCTTTGATATGAACTTGAAGTAGATTTGAACCAACGACCTCTGTCTCAGGGCAGACGCTCCTGCACTAGACCATTGAGTTAATTAAGATGGAAAACTGTTAAGATTTTTATTCTGATGCTTTCGCCTAATAATTTTTCTGTTTCGACCTACAGTTGGACATTGAGAATGAAGTCAACAACGAGATGGCCAACAGGATGTCTCTGTTCTATGCTGAAGCCACGCCCATGCTGAAGACGCTCAGCACCGCCACCACCAACTTTGTGTCAGAGGTGAGTGTGCTCTGATTTGCCGTCGAGACCACTAAAAAAAGGCTTCACCTATCGCCTTCCACGTACTCTTAATGTTCTGGAGGTTCTGTTATTGCTAATAAACAGGAGTCACTTCACTTTGTTCAGGAAGCTTCTGACATTTCTGATGCACTTGGTTTAATCCACAGCTGATATGCAGCCTCAAAACCAGCGTCTCTGTTTGCTGAGGGTTGAACTACAGAGAAGAAGTGATGCTCTTCTGTCTAGTGTGCAAGTTTTGCAAAAAAAAAAAACTTTTACCAGGACCAGAAAGAAGGGGGTTTCAAAGCTTCTCAGTCAAATTTAGTCTATTTTAAAATTCTTGTGGTAGTTTGTTGGTATGTGGCTGTTTTTATTGTGATTGAGCTGCTTCTACTTGATGCTAGAAAAAAAACAAATTCCTAGAGTCAGAACTGAAATTTTAGCCACGCCCTATTTCAGCTTTGAGGGCTTTTATTGTGAAACAGCCTCCTTAAACTTCTTAGATTTAACTATTCTTATCAGGTTTTAACTTAAAGCTAACTTTCTGTAATTATTTATGTGCATTCTAGTTTGTGAACTTATGTAGATTTATTAAAATGTTATGTATTTTATTCATTTTTTACACATTTAAACGTATCTAATTCTTTATTTTTGTCAACTTTGTGTAATCGTTTTTTTTTTTTATACTTTTTTTCTGTAGAAAAATGTAAAATGGAATTTTGGTTTTTAAGATTTTTGTAACCCTGTCAAGCTGTGTGCATTCTGCACAAGAGACGCAGCAGGGAGGGCATTCATTGACCAGATCAACTGCCAATCAGGATGCAGAACATGCTTTAATATTTAAAAACAATATAAAAAAACATGCATGAAGTCTGCAAGACTGCAATACAGCAAAGAAACACTGTAAAGGTGTAGCTGAGCTAAATGAGCCCTTTAGAAACTGAAACTGTTTTGGGGAATCTAACATGTATGTAATTGTAGAACAAGACTCTTCCACTGGAGAACACCACAGACTGTCTCAGCACCATGGCCAGTGTCTGTAAGGTTATGCTTGAGACTCCGTGAGTTAAAGCATTCACACAAACACTGTAAAGCTCTTCTACTGTTAAAACAAATAACCTTTTTTTAAATCCCTCTTTTCATTTTCTGATCCCTTTCTGTCCGTCTCTCTAGTGAATATTCAAGTCGCTTCAACAGCGAGGACACGCTTCTGTTTTGCATGAGGGTGATGGTGGGGGTCATCATTCTCTATGACCACGTCCACCCCAACGGTGCCTTCAACAAGTCCTCCAAGATTGATGTAAGAGCGCAACCTCTGCGGTCCTGCAGAGGGAGCAACCTCTGTGATTTTTATAAGGAAACCTCCCAATCCGATCATGTGATCGGAAATCAAGTTTCAGACTCGATCAGAATCACATGTGGGATCCGTTGTATCAATATCTGTTATTCTCATCATTATGGTCAATGCTACATATTTCAAGCTTATTATTACAGATGAATACTCCACTAGAAGTCTTCATATCATGAACGACGTTTTATTAACATAAAACGCTGCAGATACGGCAGTAGTCTGAGCAGGAGGGACACAAAAACAGTCTGTAAAGTTAGCAAAATATTCACAGATTCAGACTTCTGGGCTCAATTAGTCTATAAATGAATGTTTAAAACTGACAGCAAGCGTCTGTACCAGTTTGTTTCAAAAAAAACCTGATCAGGACATCACTAGTTTTGATCTCCGTGTCTTTCTCCTCAGATGAAAGGCTGCATAAAAGTCCTGAAGGACCAGCCGGCGGACAACGTGGAAGGCCTCCTGAACGCACTCAAGTAGGTTCAGTCAAACATTCACTCTCCTGCTGTTATTCCAGACCTAATAAAGCCCGTTAAAGACCCACTCTGATGAAAATGGTGTTTCTAACACGTTCTTGTGGTATTTTTCTGATGATAAAGGATATTTATAAAGAAAATGAAAATGACAGGAAGGGGTCGGGGTTGTTGCACCTCACCGGTCCTTCCCCGGAGGTGAATTTCTAATGAATTAGAAGATCACTGGGAATCGTTTTACAATGGAGCTAAAGATGACTGTAGTGGGACTTTAAAAACAATTCCTGCAGAAGAAAGACCTAAAAAGAGGATTTTTTTTTTTGTCCCCTCAGATTCACCACCAAACACCTGAATGACGAATCCACTCCCAAAAACATCCGGACGATGCTTCAGTAATACTTTGTCCAAATCTACAACAGACATGAAGAGGATCATTGCGCTGACCTTAATTAAGATGTATATGTTTACATTATTTAAAAATGTTAATACTTGTGTGTATTTGGATGGTCATTCCCGCCTGCTTGTTCAGAACTGCTTTACAGACAGAAACAGCCTCTGCTGTTCAAAACACAAACGAAGGACGCCGTCTTATCCTCACCAAGAGAACTCGGCATGAAGCAGAAAAATATCATTTCACTTAAACTTTCATTTTTATTGAAAATGGAATTTATTCCAAAAAATACAGCTTTAAATGGTTTTCTTTTGAATATAAAATGTTATTTTCTTATGTTTGTCACAGAAAAACTACTAAAACAGACAAATCAGCACAAAACAGAAGCAGCCCAGACGCTGAGGTGAAAGGTTAGCTGTGGGAAACATAAGGGATTTGATGCGGTGTGGTCATTTGGTTTTGTGTTTTTTTTTTTGTAGATTTCTTATCCTACTCTTTTTTTTTTTTTTTTTTTTTGGTAAATAAAACCTTTACCTACCCAGGAAAAGAAGAACATGATTGCTTTTAACATTTAAGATTTTACACCGTTAGTTTCAAATTGTAATGATAATTTTGATTCATTTCCTGATCAAATTCACTTCATTTCTGGATTTTTGTTTTCCTTCTGAGTTGTTTATAACAAAAGAAATTTGCCTTAAATTAACAAAAAAAAAATCTAAAGCTGCCTCATAGAATCACTTTTTTTTTTTTTAATTTCCCTTTAAACGTTCTATTTGTTCAATTAAAATGGACAATCTAACTGTTAAACAGGTTCTTTTTATTACTCTAATCTCTGTAGACCAATAATGGAGTATGAGTGTATAATGGGTGCAGTAAACACGTCACATGCAGAGGTTAACCTTTTTTATGATATTCTTTCCCATTGGATTTAAGTTTTTACTAAATGGGAGTGTGGCCAATCACAGAGCAGGACACTGCCTGACATAAGCTGGTCTTATCCTGTGAAAGATGGACTTTTATTGTTCTCCATCCAGAAGCCATAACTATCGTCACGTCCAGCACTCCTTAAGTCTTCAGCTCCAAATGATTTTGTACTTTTAAAGTTTTTTTTATTTTTATTTTTTTATTTTGTCTGTAACCTAGAAATTCATCTCCAAATATGTGTGCAAGCCTGGCTATGGATGCAGTTTGATCCAAACCACAGAAAAAATGCTGAGGCTTGAAGTCAGGAGTGTGCATCATGACTGAAGTGTTGATTCAAACAGAAATGTTGTCTGGACGGATGTTCTCCACGCTTCCTTCTGCACCGAACTGATGCTACTGATCAAACACAACTAGTTTTTTTTTTTTCTTACCTAAAATGAACTGACAGTCATTGTTGAATACTCATGGAGTTTAGATTCACTGTTGATATGAAATGCTCTGGCTTTGTTTTTGCATTCTGAATGGGATGTGTGAATTGGAAAATAAAATTGGTACAGTTCTTAAAAACAAAAATAAAGTTTTTCTATTTGAATTCTCACACAATTTCTGACTTTTTATGCAGGAGTATCGCGTTATTTTGCCAAATAAATAAAAAAAGCAGTTTTACTCTCAGTTCCAGTTTGAGACTAAATATACTCAGGTAAGTTCTGGAAACCTGAAGCTTAAATAATTATTTTTGTTCATTTAAGTAATTTATATGTATATTGTTCACTAATGGCATTAAACAAGGTTTTTTTTTTTTTTTTTTTTTTTTTAATGTCCAACTAAAGATGGCAACTAAAATACTAGACCTAATCTCATCACCTTGAGCAGAAAAAACACTGACAAGTGATTTTATATAACTGAGAAAA
The DNA here is from genome assembly GCA_036245035.1 of Adrianichthys oophorus. Taxonomy (NCBI): domain Eukaryota; kingdom Metazoa; phylum Chordata; class Actinopteri; order Beloniformes; family Adrianichthyidae; genus Adrianichthys; species Adrianichthys oophorus. The sequence goes on along the minus strand of BSAI01000101.1, from coordinate 17,161,526 downwards.
CATTCAGGCACAAAGGGGTTAACGACAGGTGATGACATCCTCAGCCTATGTCATAATTTTTCTCCTGTAACGTTGAAACAGATTCCACAGGTACATAAAGTTTTTTGCTTTGTCCAGGGGTGAGTTTATGCGGCTGACGAGGAAGGCCTTTATTTTCAGGTTCTAGATGCATTTTAACACTAAAAACAGTCAGAGTTCCGGCCTAATCTGCTCTCTTTGAGGCTCATCTGCAACCTAATATGGTATTGCTGAGGACATCGATGTGCAACACATTTTGAGCTGTGGCCGGGGGAGCATCAGGTTTTGCCCCTGCCGTACTGACTAATGGAGAGCTTCTGTCAGTTCATCGTCATTCAAAGATTTACTTATTTTTTATACATTCAATCCAAATCTTTCATTATTGTGGCTGTTTGATTTGAAAAAACTTTTACATCAGCAGATCATTTTTTTCCTTCTTTCAAGTATTTGGCATCTGCAAATATTACTGTAACAGAGTTGGACCCGTGAAGAACTTTTAATCTGTCAAACTCCAGAGAAAATGAAGTTTAGTCTCATCTGTCAGCTGCTTCCTGCACCTCTGTTCTTGTCTTGAAGGCGGCAGCTTAGCTCAACCAGATTCCAGGGTGACACCTCAAAACAGAGGGGCATCTGTGTTCATGGACAACAATCTCAATTTATACCAACATTTATTATTATAATGTGACAAAATACTTCTAAAAATAAACTATACACAAATAAAATGTGTAATTAAAAATAGAATTAGCTTTTTTCTCACATCAGCAATTCTACCTCGTGAATGTGATTGAACACAATTGTATATTGCCACTGAAAGACCAGTTTCATGAGTTTCACTGAATGCAGCTCTCTCAGGTCTAATGATGAAGGGAAATTTAAAAACTATTTTTCCAAGTAAAAGTAAAACAGCCTCCAGTACATTCTCCGTCTGTAAGGAGGAACATGGTTGAAGAACTAAAGAGTGAGTAAAAACTTCTGGCAAAAAATGTTGTAATTAACTTTTGTTTCCTCTAAAATACTCAAATATAGCTTTACAAATGCTCCTACACTGTCATTTTTTTTCATTTGACATATTTCTAAGCCTTTTAACAGCAATGCTTAAATTCAGCATGAAACGTGGTTAAAATCTCCAGTTTTGCCTACATACATTATTTCTGTTCAGTTCACAGCTAAAAATCAGGTTTATGAGTTGTCAGCGCCTTTCTTTTAAGTTTAACGACATATTTTTCAAAGTAAATGTCAGAACTCCAGATTTCCTCACATTAGGACCATGTAAGCAGAAACATAAAGCATTTTTTATTTTTTCTTGTTAAATTCTTATTTCCGTGTAGCTTTGGTAATAGAATGAAGATAGTATGCGAGGGTTTTGAGTCAAGAGTTCACTCTAACAAGAATGGTTTAGTTCACAGACAACAAAGACTCTTTTTTTATGCTGAAACAGACTTTTTTTTTAAAAATCTTATTTGTTCTCTTCTTGCTGTGTGGTTGCATCACATCAGGCCTAGAGCCACACAGGAAGTGGGGTGACTAACTGGGGATGCTTCTGTGTGAGCGCCGGAGGGCCCGGAGCGCCTCTACTCCCAGCTGAGGTACCGGTGTCCACACCGGCCTCGGACGGATCCCAGCGTTCCACTGAGCCAGCCTGACCTGACTCCCGGCGCTCTCCATTGTCATGGGGGGATCTTGTGAAGTCCAAGAGGGACGACCGTGGGTTTCAGGAGGAGGAGGAGGAGGAGCAGGGGAGGTGTGGGGTCTGCTGCTGGAGCTGAGGAATATCTAAAACAGAGAGAAATAAGAAAACGTTTAAAATAAAAGCACGGAATCTTGTCCAGCTTAGCAGAATCTAAAGGCTGCTGTTTCACCTTCACCATCATTCATGATGAGAAGACGTTTCTAAACTCTGCTGCATTATGCATGATGCCTGCTGGCTGCACACTCTCCTGGGGGTGGGAGTGCCCAGCATTTATCACACCCAGACAAGAAGCGCACGGTTACTGTGGCTTTGTGGCAGTGATGAGTAATGGAACAGCGTTTACCAAAGACTTGGCTTTGCGCAGTTTGTAAGCGCTCTCAGACAGAGTCTTCCTCCCACCATCATCCTTCTTGCTGCTGCCGGAGGTGGAGGCTCTGTTTCTCCTCCGCCTGCAGACACAGATCACCCCAGAGTGGGTTTGGCTGCACAACCCGTCTGCAGCTTTCTGCCAAAAACTCTCAAAGGTCACATCAAGCAGCATGAATTACTGATCCTCTTTCATTTTGCTGCCTCAAATTTTTTTTTTTTACTCCATATACTGTAAAAACAATAGGCTAAATAATGCAAAATGTCCATTATTCATCATTGTCTGTTGATTTCTTTATTTTATTTTTAGTAAAACACTTAAAAATATCTTTTGTTTTTATTTTTCCAAATTCTGCATCGTCATGCTTTCATTTTTTGGACAAAAAAATTGATTATAAACCTTTTGATTTCCAAAAATGATTGTTGTTTTTTTTAGGCAAAAATTAGTCTGGAAAATTCCGAAAAGTCATAGTTTGACTTAAATTCTTTTTTAAAGAAATTAATGAAAAGAACTAATCAACATTTAACTGTTTATTCTAAATAAGTTGGGTTCTGGATTTGGCCAGCTTTAGTTTGACACTGAAGGTCAACAAACGGGTCATTTCCTGCAGGCTCACGCTCTCAGCGTCTGTTCCATGGGGTCCAGGTTGTTCAGGTAGTTGAAGCGAATGATATCTTTGGGACATCTGTCGGAGTGCCTCCATGGTGGCAGTGCAGGTACCGATGTCTCCTGTTTTAATCTGGTTCTAGATCTGGTCTTAGTAGCGGTTCCTGGTTGCCCTTCGGTGGTGTTCGCCAGTTCTGGACTCTTGCTTACAACTGGAGAATCTGGAAGCATCAACTGCTGACTAGAAACTGTCTGCAAACCAAGATGACTTTATTTTGGAATTTTGACCATGTTTTGGACATTTCAGAGCAAAAGTGATGAGAACTGAACGGATTTTCTGACCTTCAACAGGGGGCGTTGCAGTTCCTGGACAGTTTGAATGTAATGTCTCTTCCAGATGCCTTGCTCAAAGGGAGTTGGGGAGAAGTCAACGCACCAGCCAAGCTTTAAGCACTTGGGCATCCACAGCTGGTCCAGATCGACTATGCTCTTCCAGTGCCAGCTCACCTTTTCAACCGAGACACAGAGATCCCTCATGAGCAGGTCGGTCCAACAAACCCCATTGGAGTACTTCAACGCGCGTACCCGAGCACATCGGCAGAGACTGCGTGGGTCTAGGAAGGAGAAGATGTAGAGGCAGATCACTCGGGGCAGCAGACAGGTGAAGTCTGCGGCCTGCAGGGGGAGCCGTCTGCTCACTCTCAGATTCAAAAACCTGAGCTGCTCCTCAGCACAGTTCAGCACCAGGTCCTGCAGCACCTCCTTCCTCTGACTGTCAGACCACCTATTGAACTGGAACTTTTGGGATCATCACATTTTTCTAAGACTTCCAGTTATCATTTTGTCACGCACTTAACTCACCCACTTTGCCACTAGCTTTCTTCTCTCTTCAAATACCTAAAAAAGGCGAGAATGTGAATGTGTAATAAGTTCATCATTTGTGGGAACAAATTTAACTTTGTGACACTCATTTTAACACAGACTTATAAAATCAACAACATTTCTTACTTTTTCTACCTTTTTATTTTCAGTTCCGTTCAAAATAAGGTTTAAATAACATTTTTTAAGCATTTATTGAAAATAAATGTTCTGCACCTGTGTGTTGGCAAACAGATGGTTCATTGGAGTCCATGCACTGCGCTTGGTCTGCATTGTAGTTCAGCACTCTGACTGAAATGTTATATTTTCAGGTTAATGTGCGTAAAAACAACAGTGCTGCACAGGAGTGCACAGCTCACCATTTTGGTTTCCAACTCACCCGCAGATGAAATGGGTCCAGCCGGAGAAACTGCTTTTTGCATACGTGCATGCTGTGCTTAGCCTCTTGTGTTTGTGCATCCAGCTTCCTCGATTTTCTCCTCTTCACTTCCTTGTGCTTGGTTGACCTGTTGCCATAGCGACGGTGAGTCCACCACAAATGCTGGCTGCCATGGTCCGTTACACCCCAGAGGTGGTTAAGTCCTAAAGAGCAAACGAGGAGTGGGGACCTATTATGACTTAACAATGTGATAATAAAAGAACCTAGGACATCATTAAAAGCCATGCAGCAATAAAAAAAAAAGGTTGCATTGTTCTGTATGGAGAAACAATGCATTTGTTTCATATTGGACATATTTATTATACTTTTTTTTAAAGAACAAAGGAAAAAGAAGATAAACACAAGAACATTTTTGGGGGAATTCACCAACTTTATAACATACATCACATGTCAATCTTAAAGCCACACCTCCCTTTTTACAAAGCCAAAGTGTAAAGTTTCTTTAGTTGTTTTGCTTTGACCATTGTACAGCAAAACAAAGGGGACAGTGTTCTTCATTTATTTGTTTCTCCCTAACAATCTCCCTAATGGCCAAGAAGTAAAAGGTTTTAAGTCCACCATAGATTTCAAACTAACCCCTGTGCAGAAGTAACAATGCTGCTCCTCTAATCTGACTCACTTTGAGACAAAAAGCCTCCTAGTGGTAGAATGGTAAACCGATGAAGCTCCCACTTGTTTTGAAGTTTTGAAATTGACCACTGATTTCCATTTAGTGGGCAAACAATTCATTTTGGCACATCAACCTTTTGAACAAAAAGGTGATAAAGACACTAAAAGGGAAATAGAAATATTATCTATAGAGCCGCTTTATTTAAGAGGTTCAAATATGCCTTTGCTTCAAATTGATTCCTGTTTTTTTCCTCGTTTTTCAACTGAATTGACTCGTTTTGATTAAAATGCAACAGAGTTATCTTTTATATCTGTTTCATACCTTTTTAAAACGATGTTTTATTTATTGATATATGTCTGTATTCTTGGTTGCTTGGTTGACATTACTGTCTACATTTTTGAAGAACTGTTTTTATTTGCTGTTTTATTCAGTACCAGACAGAAGTTTTCATTCAGCGATTGATGGTCTGGGGTGGGCGCAGCTTTAGCTGAAGAACCTGCTGTGATGATGATCATGATGGTAGAAGTACAAACAAGTTCCGCTCAGACGAGCACCAAACCGGAAACTGAACAATTAAACCTTCAGCGTAAGGTTCCCGTGCCATTGGGAATCCGGTAACCACATTTTAAACCATAAAAATTATACCTAATTTGAGCCGCTTTATCCAGACTGATAGTTTAGCATGACACCTTAAATGACTAATTACATCACCAACATTATCATGCCTTGGAATTGTTTAAACAAAATCTTTCAATGACCAATAAATCTTTTAACTTCCAATTTCAAATGTATTTATTTTCAGTATTTAAAACTTGTGCTTGAATAAAAAAGTTACCTATAGGAAGTCAATTTGCAGTTGATGTATTGCTGGTTTAAATCTGCCTATCTACATTTGGTCATTTGTTTCTCCCTCCTGGCAATGGCACCCTTATATTTGGGTCATTATTATTTGACAGATCTTTAAAAACAACAAATTAAAAGTTTTAGAGTTACTTAGAAAGTTTGAATTATAATGTTCATTTGATCTTTTTTTGTCAGTTTATTGGTCTAAACTAAAAAGATTTTGCAGACTCGTTGAGAAAGCTTTTGTTTTGGTAGTTTGTACAGGAAGTAACTTTTAAAAGTCCGGTCAAATTGACGGTGTGACTCCCTTTGAGGGAGAGAGACTGGGAGGGGGAGGAGGGAGCAGTGAAAGGAGAAGGAGGACAGAAGGAGCTGAGGTGAGGAGGGCCACTCAGTCATTGTTACCACCTCGAGGAACGGCTCAGACCTCGCAGCTGCTCGTGTGCTTCAGGAAACACGTCCAGGTAAAGTTAGTCGATGTCGGTGTTTTCGTGGGGGGAGTGAACGGGCTCCTCCGCCGCGCGCGCGCCTCGCTGCCGGTGAACACCGGCGCGCGGGGAGAACAGTGAACCTTACTATCAGGCAGGATGATCCGAACTGTCGTCTTTTGTCTGCGCGCGCCGCCTGACATCTCTTAATGTCTTAAACTTCATTCCCCTCACTCCACTTTAAAATCGCATTTAGAATTACAATAAAGGTTTAATTAACCGTCTTACATTATTTTGAAAATCTATAATTTAAACATTTATTTCGCACAGTCCGGAAGTCGCTAATTGAGAAACTGTGATGCTAATTTTGTAATAATACAACATTTAATGTGTTTTTTCCCCCATAATCTCAAGTGTATTTTTGAGAAAATATTTTAAAATTGTATAAGGGGAAAACGTACCTGCTGTCATGGGTGTGTACTGACATGTAAATGCAGCAAAAAAAAAAAAAAAAAGCAATATAATAAGAATAAACAGGGGCTAAACCAGAGCCATATTAAAAATACAACTTAATACATAAAAACTTTACACATAAAAACAGTTTTTAAAAACATAATGTAAAAGCCTAAATTAATATTTTTTTAACCAAAAAATGTAATGTTATGATCATTTAATTGTTGTTGTTTTTTTTATTAGAGACAGATTACTGAATAATAAAGTCTATTATACATTAAATATGTTTTTTTTTCTCATTCTATGTGGATTTTAATATTTGCCTTTGACACATTATAAAGAAATCAATTTGGTGGAAAGCATCTATATAGTTTCAGACTATTTGCTGTTCATTTTTTTGTGTGAATTGGTTGGTTTTTAAGTTTATTTTTTGTGCTGTTTTCACATTCACAGACCAATTAGTGGCAGTTTGCATTATTGCTGTCCAGGAAGAAAGCTGAAGGAGGACTGAAACATTTGGATGCTCTGGAATCTGGACGGTGATGGATGCGTCCAGGATCAGCTTCGCCCGTGTTGAATTATGCAGCCCCACCAGGGCGTTTTCCCCATGAACGGAACAGATCTGCCTCGCTGGCGGTCCGTCTCCCTGTAAATGCGCCTCACCTGTGTGCGGATCAGCATGGACACGCTGTGGGTGCTCTCCATGTCCATGCTGACGGCGTGCGTAGCCATCCCCATGGATGCGGCGGCCGGCAGCCACAGCCTCTTCACCTGTGAGCCCATCAGCCTGCGCATGTGTCAGGAGCTGCCGTACAACTCAACCTTCATGCCCAACATCATGAACCATTACGACCAGCAGACTGCTGCCCTCGCCATGGAGGTATGGTTCCTTTGTTTTACGGATAGATGCAGCGTTCCATGGATGTCCGATTCTACGTATTTTCACTTTCTACCTGTCCTTCTCTCTTTTAATCTTATAGATCAGGTTTTAAGTTCTGATTGATTGACACATTCAGGTATGAGGGCGATGAGGAAAACAAACAGAGAGCTCGACTACTATTTATGGAGTCTTCCTTACACCCTACCCCTCATACTCTCTACTTTATCTTCTTTATCCAAGTTGGTAATAGTACTTTTTAGTAGTAATTTTTTCCCCTTATTTTAAATACACCAGCTGCATTTAACCATTCTAGGTTAAAAATTAATGAACAGGGAACATGGAAACTTCCTGTTTGAATCACTTTTAAAGAACAAAGTGAAGTAAAATCTTTTTAGATTACCAAATAAGAACTTGGTGAATCAGTCCCCATGTACTTAAAGACCACTCTGATGAAAACGTTGTTTTTAACATATTCTTGTATCATTTTTTTTTAAATGATGGAGGACACAGTTAAGCTACAAATTGCTTTTGTTTGACTATTTCTTTATTCAAATAGGTGTGAATTTAGAGCAGACTAAAAAATGTTTTTGAAAAAGAGCGTCTTTGTGACGTAGAAAAGCTCTCTGCTCTGCTCCGCAACAGGGAGGGGAAGGGGGGACGGGGTTGCTCTGCACCAGCGGTCCTGCCTACTACTCCAAGGTGAGTTTCTAATGAACTGTTGTCACTCTGAAGAAACTATGTGCTAGAACACGGCACAGGTTTTTAGATTTTGGGTAAAAACAACATAAGTAAAATACCACTGGGAACGCCATTCATACCTATGTAGGGCAAATATCAACAATTCTTGTCTTTTCTTTTTTCGGCCTAAAAAACCTGTTTTCCCTGGCTGCATTAGCGCACTGCTTTGGTTGTGTCATCCTCTTAAGAACATGGAGTGCTGTGTTTGAACAATCTCACCAATCAGTCAGGAAGGTTAGACTCAAACATCAGAGCGGACGTGTCGCCGCCGGTCCATCTGCATGGTTTCTCTGTGGTTGTGTACATTTGTTTTCATCCTGCTGCTGTTTGTCGTGGGTCTGATGAGGGTAGGGGGTGTTTGTGTTTACCCTTTGACCTGACCCCGCCCCTTGCTTCTGGCCCCCGCGGGGATGTGCCAGCCATCTGTGCCCGTTTGCTGTAACAGAGGGGGAGATGGAGAGGTGGAGGGCAGGAGGATCAGGGTTGCTGCGGTTACATAACCTGCGAACGGGGCCAGCTGTGAGAGCATCACAACACACCACAGCTGCGCTAACACGTTACCACGGCTGAATTCCTCATCTTCCTCATTTAGTCACGCAAACTCCTCCTTCTGGAAGAGCTTCTGCTGTTGGACACCAACCAGTGTGAAACGCTCTTGGTTTGGATGGTGTTCACTTGGATTGGTCATGGATGCACCATCAGGTCTCTTTTAGCGCTCAGAAGCTTCTGCTGCTTCCCGTTTTCTCCCCATTTCCGCTCAGATCTAGCTTTCGGAGCAGAACTCAAAGCCTGTGAGACATTGAGGGCAGCCAAAAGAGAATTGACAGTTGATTCTTAAAAAGGAATTAGGTCTGCATAACAGCCATGACCGTGATGATGAATGCCGGGCGCCGTGGAGAAACTGAGGGCTGGACGGCATCCAGATCCTGCAGTTTTTCTCCAAAACTCACCATGTTTTTTATCAGATTCTCCGGCTATTCTTCAGGATTTGAGTTTGGAAGGTGATTTATCATCACAACATTGGAGATCCATAAAAAATTGTTGAACCATGCTCTAATGAGGCTCAAATGAGTCTGTGCGTCAATTTGCATCTGCATGTAAATCAAAGAAAAAACATATTTTTTTGCAGTTCCTTCTGGCGATTATCCTCTTTCACTCTGACCGTCGTATGACCTCGCAGCTGAAATGGGATGGGAGCTTGGGGGCTTGGGAATCGGCTATTATGATGCCCGATGATGGTGTGCCACATTCTGGTTAGAGATGTGGGAGCGTGGCAGATCTAAGTGGCATCACAAAAGAGAGCTAAAAGAAATGGACTAAAATCCTCTTATTTAGACATCAGCGCTCCAAGCAGCCCGGGAACGGGAGTAAAGGAGTACAGCGTGGACACCTGAGCAGGAGGAGCACCGTTCATCCAAAAACTGATCCTTTTTTTCATTTGTCTTTTGTTTAAAACCTAGAAAAAGTGGTGATAACTCAAACTAATAATGTTAAGAACAATTTGTGTGTTTGAAAGCACATTTTTCTAATGAAAATGTCACTTAAAGACAGACTTTGTAGTTAAATTCATGGCCTACATTTAAAAAAATAAGTAAATCAAGACAGATGGTTTAACCAAAAAGAGATTCTTTAGACGTTTTTATTTTAATTTACACTTTCAACATAATAAAACAACAACATATTTAGTAAAAATAGCTCTTTATTTGTTTGCTTCATTTGTGTGTTCTTTTAATGAGGCAATAATTGACATCACTGTTCTTCTCCCTCCTGATCTTTGTTGTGAATTTGAGTTAAAAGTCCCATTGTTACAAATATTTTATTGTATTGAAATCATCTTCCAAACTGAGGCTTTAAATGTAGTCTTTTAGGTCCCATGAGGGCCATTAGCATGGAGCAATCCCACCCCTACTCTTCTCCCTGTTGGAGAACGCTCACATGCTCTCCTGCTAGCTTACAGCGCCTCACACCCCCAACCTACCAACAACAAAAATGGTGATCAATATTGACGCTATCCAGCCCTGCAGTTTTGAGCCAGATCCCAGCTCAGATGACAAAAACAAAGACGTACACATACATCTATTTGTCTGCAAGTGGATGCATCAGAATGGGGTGGAGCAGAGAGCTTGTGGCCTGATCAGCATTTTTCTACGTTACAAATACACTCTTTTTCAAAATTTCCTGATTTGCACGGATTTGAATAAAGAAATACTCAGAAATGAAAGTTTAATCATAATTTGCTTTATACATGTCCTCCATCATCAGAAAAAATGCCAAAAGAACATGCTAAAATCACCAAAAAACACAACTTTCATCGGTGTGACTCTTTAATGATTAGTCATGTGTTGCATTATTGAGATTTTTTGCTGTTGAACATTGAAGTGATTCTTTGCTTCAGTCCACCAAAAAGACAAAAATGTGCAGGAAGTGACTGAAAAACATGTTAATAAAATCATCCCAAGAACTAGATTTGTAGACGCTGTGTGTAGGAAAAGCTCACAAATTGTTCTAATGGAGGCTAGATAAAGAGATAAGCTGGTGAGGATGGTTCTCCTGATCACACAGAGACACAAAGACTAATAAAGGCCTGTTTTTTAATCTGCTTACCCTCCTCCTCCTCCTCCTTTTTGAGGTTGGTAAATCAACCCTCTTGTCTGGGGTTTACAGCAGATAACTGTGTCATGTTACAACACACACTCCAACCACTGTGTGTGTGTTTGTAAAGGACAGGGATACCTGTCTGATGCTAACACTGAGGGAAAACACAGCAGTGTATAAAAGATCCCGTGTGGGTGTGTGCATGCGTGCACACGTGCAGCGATGAATCCTAGCCGGTCTGACCCGGCCCATAAAGGAGCCTCTTGTTTTATCTAATGTCCAACAGCGTGTTTATGGGTTGCAGTGAATGAAGCTCATCCGGGGATCCAGAACCGTCTGAGGTTCTCCAACACTTTCTTGGCAGTGAATGACGGTTGATCGGTCAGCCCGGGCCTGCGCGCGCCCCCACTCCCGCCCGCCTCCTGCGCCTCTTTTGTCCTTCGCCCCCTCAGCGCGGGGCTCACCCGTTTCCCAGGAAACTCTCTCAATTGTGCTGTGTTAACAAAGGAACCTTTTTTGTTTTGTTTTGTTGTTTTTTTTTTTTTTTCCCCCCATCTCGGGAGGTGATCTTCCTCACGCCGCACCCTGACCTCTTCCAGCCCCTCCTTATCCACCGTTGGTGCACCGCTGGTCACCATGGTGCTGAGTTTGGAAATGTGGAGATCAGGGGAGGGAATTGGTGGGGGCAGAAAGTGTTGGGGGCTGCTGGGAAGAGAGGTATTTCCAAAAGAACAATTCATCACAGACCATTTGGCCACGGTGGGCTTCTTTGTGAGTCATTCATCAGTCGCAGCATTTTAGCTGCAGACTCTGAGCCTTCATTAAAAACGCATGATTGCAGCATTTAAGGTGCACTCTCACACCGCTGGGTGCACATAATTACACACGCTTAATGAGGAGGATCTCACTGATCTGATTCCAAAATCTTACAGCTGCACGAGGTTAAATCCAGGTCAAGCCTTTTCATATTGAGAAGATTGATGATTTAATATTTCTTGGCTTTTTAGCATAAAAATATTATTTTTAGCAACATTTTAAATCTCTCTGTGTGTTTATAGAAGAAACCCAGCAGGCTCCCCCTATTTTTTTAATTGACAATTTCTTTGGCTCTACGGTCCCAGGAAATGTTGGATATCATTTTTGAAAATCCACTAGTCAAGTTGTCAAGTTGTGTTGATGGATGGATGCATGTATGTGTGGAAGGATGGGCAGAGGAATGCCTGTACATATTTGACTCAAAAATGTCCAGTAGGTAGAAAATCTGATTAAGGTTCAAAAGGTTAAATCTTTTTTTGGGTGTGTGTTCACACTAGGATTGTGTGATTTGCTTAAGTCAGAAAGGTTCTACACCATATTCTGCTTTCTGCTTTAACAGATTCTTGTTTCAGGGCAGTATTGTCTGAAACAGAAGCTGACAAGTGGAAAAAAGAATGAAGAAATTTGACTGGCCCGCGTTAGTGAGCATCAAAGATCATAAAGTTGCAACAAGTCGCAAAACCACGACAGTTTCTTTGCAAAAACTCTCTTCCCTTATTCTTCTTTATTTTCATTAATATAAATGTGCAGTATGCCTATTGAAAAGACAGCACCAATACAATCGTCTCAGGCTTTATTTGATAAAATTACGTTCGTAACAGAAGAAACGTTAGAAGAGAAATGGCATGATAGACACTTTTTCTATCGTCATATCTCCCACCATTACCAACCATTATACGTTTAAATTGATACACACTTTATTTTCACTTAAAAATAAATAATTTTTGTACTAAAACGTCTTTTGCTGTCTGGTTCACTTCCTCTCACTGGTTCCCTTGTATTGTCTGTTTTGATTCCCACTGTAATAAACCACACCAGGGTTCATTTGAATCAGACCGAGGAGCCTGGTTTTCAATCTTGTTTTGTCCACATGAGCTTTCACGCTTTAGGACCAAACATGTGGTGTGGATCAAACAGGCGTGCATTAAATCTAATGAGCTGAAAGCATGTAGGGCTGCAGTTTCCAGAGGGGCGTGTTAGTCCCCAGTTTAGATCAAAAATCTCTAAAAACCTGCGTGAATACTTCATGAGTTACGCTACGGGAAATGCAAAGAAATTATATTAGTGCCGCCTTCCAGCCCAGCACTGTTTGACAGAACTGCGTCGTTTTACCTCCGTGACCCACTCTGATCTGCTCCCTAATCCAGAAATCCACCAGATGTGCAGATTTTAAACCGTAAATTCACCAAAAGCTCAGCACTTCCCACACAGCATCCCAGCCTGGAGAGATGGAGGAAAGAAGGGCTTGATGAGGAAGGATAAAAATAGAAAGCTGCACAATAAAAAAAAAAAGGACATTTTCTACAGTGGATCATCGCTCCTCATAGCCTACATATTTACTCAAGCGTTTCCTGTGGCATCCTCACTGGATTTCAGTGCAGTGGGCTCTACAGTTTGGATCTGCAGCCTGCAGGGATCAAGTGAAAGAGAGAGGATGTAAGCTTGTTTAAACCGCATTAGTTCATGTTTGAGGAGCATCCCTGATCCAGTAATAGATGTCACAGAGCGGCACGTTGGAACAGTCATCTTCCTGTTAGCAAAATGAACTCACTTTTTCTTACTGCTTCACTTGGTTTGTCCGGAAAACATCTTTCTCAATTCACTTCTCTGTCTGAAAAGCTTTCCGTCAGAGAACCATTATTGTGAGCTTCATATTTATTCTTTAATGTGTGGATGCTCATCAGATGCTTGAGAAGTGGATCTGAACTAGTCTTTCTGGTTTGTTTATTGATAACAAATATGTTCTTATTTCAGCTAATAACCACTTGACTTCCGAATTGAAGCTCATTAAAAAAAAAAAAAAAAAAACAATCAATGGGTGCAGTTCAATAATGTAGCCTTTCTATTAGGTCTTTGGTACATGTTGACTCTCCGTTATGCAGTTTATGATCTTTTTCAGTGAACCCTTATTAGCATCTCAAGAGTTGGCAGGTTGTTGTTACGATTGGGGCAGAACATAAACGCCTAGCGCTGTCTGGATCCATTTCTGCCAGCGAGGAAAAGCACAGGCAAGCGGTCCTCCTGTTGTTTTAGAGGCGGGGTTGTAAATTGCATCCTAGACTTGAAACCACAGGTGTGAATGATAAAAATAAAGACTACAGTGCAGTACGCCACCTGGTGGAACTCCCTTAAATCTAAACACAGTGAGACGGAGCTGCTAAGTCAGCACTAAAATGAATGTGCTTTAACTCTCTAATGCCAGAGCTTTAGTCCCAGTGTTTACATTCTTTCGACTACTGTAACTTATCAACCATCCAGTGAATTCTGAAATGGAGAAAAATGTTGCATACGGACACAAAGACAATATGAAAAGCAGATTTTTCTCCATGACCGAATCAGCTGATTTACTTTGCTGCTTGAGCATATTACAACGTGTTGCACATCAGTGCAAAGCTGCCTTTCTCCACTTTCAGAATCTGCTGGAAAACAGCCGAAGCGTTACGGTATGTCATTTATGTCACCGGCTACATTTCCAATGTTAAAGAAAGGTAAGTAAACATTTAGGGCCAAGTCAGAACCAGTCTGTGTAAATGTAAAGGTTTTTTCTAACGACCTTTAGTGGATAAAATGCTGTTCATCTTTTGGCATGTCCCAACAAGGGCACACTTGTTAGTTGTTAATGAAGTGATGTGACAGCAGCAGAAACAATAGATTGTGTTCACTTTGTGTAGAGCTCCTACACACACATCAGAAAATGTGTTGCTAAAATATGGAGGAAGGATAGTGTTTTTAACTCTAGATAACAATTGTGGATTCTGGATCATGTTACCTCGGAGCCACATGCTAACCCTAAAGGTCATGAAGCAGGGCTGAGCAGCCATCAGTCATGTGGTTGTCATGGAAACAGCTCATCAGCGCTGATGACGTGGTGTCAGCTGGGAGCCTGTGATAGCATCATCTTCAAGGAGGAAATCTGAAGGGTTTGTTTTCATGTACCCCACAGTTTAAGACGATAACACCCCTCCTCTGGCCCCTCCCCCTCACTTCTGCCATGGCGGCGTCCTTACGTTATGGGGGAGGGTGCTTGGGAGTGTGATTGACTGGGGTGTGGTTTCTGTGCTTTGAAAGGAGGCAGACAGATGCTGCAGTTGGCCCGAGTTTGTGGGCGTAAAGAATGAACTTCCACCGATGTGTGTCTTGGGGGGCTGTATGTGAGATGTGACAGAGTGTCAGTCGAAGCAGCGTGGTCCCGGCTGCAGCACAAAGGCCCCGTCTGCACCAGCAGAGGCAAATCTCTGCACGTGTCCATCTGCATCAACAGGAGAAAGGAGAAGGAAGTGGAGAAAGGGGGACATTATAGGAAAAAGAGGCCAGCTTAAAAAAAAATTAAAAATTTGTGGCCCCCACCCCCCTTCTTGCCTTTTGAGAATTACTCAGAAGTAAACTTTTCCGGTGTGTCTGCTTGCAGCCGTTCCATCCCATGGTGAACCTGCAGTGCTCTTCGGATCTGCGCATGTTCCTCTGCGCCCTCTACACCCCCGTGTGCACGGAGTACGGCCGCATGACGCTGCCGTGCCGCCGCCTCTGCCTGCAGGCCAAAAGCGACTGCTACAAGCTGATGGAGATGTTTGGGGTCAGCTGGCCGGAGGAGATGGACTGCACCAGGTTGTTGAGCAGCTGCAGCTGCTTTTCTTCTCCATTTATCAGAGAGGAGTCTCAACTTTGTCGTGTTTTTCTGAAAATGTCTGCAGAAAAATGTTGTTTTCATTGCCTTATGAA
This sequence comes from Adrianichthys oophorus, assembly GCA_036245035.1. Lineage (NCBI taxonomy): Eukaryota > Metazoa > Chordata > Actinopteri > Beloniformes > Adrianichthyidae > Adrianichthys > Adrianichthys oophorus. Next base: position 17,146,225 of record BSAI01000101.1, on the reverse strand, counting down.
ATG
>BSAI01000101.1:17075064-17146122 GCA_036245035.1 Adrianichthys oophorus | reverse complement strand
AATAGGTTCCCAGACTGCGATGACCCGTACCCCCGTCCCGCAGACCTCCAGTCTAGCGCCGATACCACAGAGTCTCCCATCTCCGTGCAGAGGGATTATGGTTTCTGGTGTCCTCGCGAGCTCAAAATTGCCCCAGAGCTCGGCTATTCCTTTATGGAGGTGCGAGACTGCTCCCCCCCGTGTCCCAACATGTACTTCACCCGGGAGGAGCTGGGGTTCGCTCGCTATTTCATCGGTGTGGTGTCCATCGTCTGCCTGTCTGCCACCCTCTTCACATTCCTGACGTTCCTGATCGACGTGTCGCGCTTCCGTTACCCGGAGCGACCCATCATCTTCTATGCTGTGTGCTACATGATGGTGTCATTGGTCTTCTTCCTGGGCTTCCTGCTGGAGAACAAAGTTTCCTGCAACGCGGCGAGTCCCGGAAAGTTCCGAGCCTCCACGGTGACCCAAGGTTCCCACAACAAGGTTTGCTGCTGAATTATTCTTATTTTTTTCCTGAAATCTTCAAATCTGACCTAGACCTTCTGCCACAGGCCTGCACCCTCCTCTTCATGGTATTGTACTTCTTCACCATGGCGGGCAGCGTCTGGTGGGTCATTCTCACCATCACGTGGTTCCTGGCTGCCGTCCCCAAGTGGGGCAGCGAGGCCATAGAGAAAAAGGCTCTGCTCTTCCACACCTGCGCCTGGGGTGTTCCCGGTGTCCTCACCGTCACGCTGCTCGCCATGAATAAGATTGAGGGGGACAGTGTGAGCGGCGTCTGCTTTGTGGGGCTTTACGACCTGACGGCTCTGCGCTGGTTCCTGCTGGCACCTCTGGGACTGGATGTTGTGGTGAGGGGCTATAACGTAGAAAAAACAAACACCAGATTCTTCTTCTCCTTTGACATTAAGAATCTTTCTGCAAGATGAATTCTAGGAAAATGTCTAAAGAAGGACAACTTCTGTTCCCTTTAAAAAAAAAAGCTTAAATTGCTCAAATTTTAGCTTATAGAATGAGCTGAACAGAAGTTTGAAGAGAGTTTCCACCACAAGAGATTGGTGTTCAAAATGGAGCCAAATATACAAAACTACACCTTTAGTTACAAAACAAATGCTAAGAAACTAAATCTGCCAGAAAGAAACATGAAAAATTAAATTTTAGAGATTTTATTTTGAAGGAAAGTCATCAAAGTCAGGCTGAGCATGGATATGAACATCAGAACGCTAGCAAAATAATCCTAAATATACTGAACCAAAATAGAGGACATGTTTGGGATTAACTACACTCAACTTGCTACCAAAAGTTTACCAATTGTGAAGCACAGAAGGGATGTGTCATGGTTAGGTGGTTAAGGTTTTAGTAATTGGAAAGCCCCCAAAATCCTGCCACAACAAAAAGGAAAACCTGTGACGAGTAATGAGTAATTGTGACAACCCTCGTCCCCCGTCACTGCTGTCGCCAAATGATGACATCACACCGGGTGAAACAATAACAAAAAAAAAAAAACTAAAGAAGCAAAAATCTCTTTCTAAAGTTTCTAAAAAGAAACTTTAAAATTCATTAATGAAACCAAATCATATGTCGAGATATCAAAACAAAGTTTTTAAATTATTATGGGATGGCCACAGAACCTACAGCTTGGCGACTATTTTTTTGGCAAAGTGTAACGTTTGACGATTTTCACATTTCGCACGGCGCATTTCGCACGGCGCTTTCAGAAGTGCCAGCTTAAATCTACAACCAAAGTTTTTTTTACTTTTGACTTCGGAAAACAGCCACCACCTTGAATTTTCCAAAAAGAAATTACCTTTAGGACCAGCTACAAATGTATCTCCTCGTAGGGATTTTGATCTCTCAATTCCTAACTCCTCAAAAATCATTAAGAAGCTACTTAGGTAAAATCGTTGGATTTAAAGTTTGTAGATTTCAAATAGTGTCACCCTGGCGGGCTCACAAAAGTGGCGTTTATCTATTGCTTCCACATTTTTTTTACCGGAATATTGTTAATATGTAATACATGAATGCTGAATTCAAGCTTAACAAGATAATATAATATACAATAAGAGCACATTAGGAATGTGGGCGTGCTTAGCAAAAAAATCTCAGTTGCTAAGGAATTCCAAAATTTTACCTTTTCCGATTCTTGTAAAAATGACATAGATTTGCTTGTCATCCCCAGGCGATCAAAAAATAAAATGGTTGCTATGGAGAAAAAGCAAACTGACAATCCACCATTTTGAAAAAAGTGGGGGGGTTTATTTATTTCTTTGTCACGAGCAGCGGCATGGGCAAGGGGAGAGTGAGGGAAGTGTAGCAGCTGCTCCGCTAGTGAGGGTGGAGCCAAACAGGGCACCGATAGAGGAAGCACCTGTGTGTCATACAAAATTAGGCCTGTAATGAAAAATGATCAAGTGTTAAACCCAAATTGATTTTTAATATTAATAAACTTACATTTCCCAGTAAATAAAAGTCACATTTGATGGGATGCCCCAACTTAATCATGTGCTTTCTTGAATCTCACTGCTTTGACCTCTTCTTCCTGACTCTTAATCCAAATCATCTCTTGTTGTTGCAGGTGGGCGTTGTGCTGTTGCTGGCGGGCATCGCGGCGCTCAACCGCGTCCGCATGGAGATCCCACTGGAGAAGGAGAACCAAGAGAAGCTGGTGAAGTTCATGATCCGGATAGGCGTCTTCTCCGTGCTCTACCTGGTTCCCTTGCTGATCGTTCTGGCCTGCTACCTCTACGAGAGCAGCTACCGCACTCTCTGGGAGACGACCTGGGTGCAGAGGGAGTGCCGGCGCTACCACATACCCTGCCCTTACCAGGTCATTGAAAAATTAAATTAATAATAATAATATTAATAATTTTATATATATAAACACATATATATATGTATATGTATATATGTGTTGGATATTGGTGAAAAGCTGATAAAAATGTGGTTTTACGTCCAATGTTCGAAATGTTTTGACAGATTTTGTGTAGCCTGCTTTCAAGTGGTCAGGGTGTAGACTTCCAACAAGCTCACTCCTGATTGGTCAGAGTGGTTGCCGTAAAAACCATGACTCAGACAAACTTGGACAAATCATTGAGTAATGGCTCCAACATGGCGGCGTCCGTTTGTCAAAAAATGCTTTTGACCCAGATATATGCCATTTTGTACAAATTACGTCACACTCATTCGATCCAGTTCTCATATACAGTCAGTGGTTTCTACTCAGACATTCTGCTGCAAACGGAAACAGATGCAGGAGGAGGTTCTCTAAATCTGTCCAGCAGACGCTGCATTAATCCACTGCGCACACATTTCTGCAAAAACAGGAGGTCAGAGGGGAAGCTGCCGCGCTTCACATACAAAGCACAGTAGAAATGCTGCCGGCGTTTCAGTCCTGCTACATGTCTGAAAACACTCATCGTTCACGCCAAGTCCGACTATATTTATCCTGAGCGCTGCATTGCCTCCTCTGCAGAGCTCCTGAAAGTGGGAGCTGCCTGTAGCCTGCAGCAAAATTTACATTCAGATTTAGTGGAGTGGTTCTGCTGTGGTGCACTTTCCTGTCTGCGGTGAAGACGCTGCTTCAGGTCACCCATTCTGTTTCATTTGTAACGAGCCGTCTCTGCTGAGTGTAGTTCAGCTGAGATCTGTTTAATGCTCCCTGGAGTTCTACGAGCGTTGCCTTTTTGTTTTTCTGTCCAGGTTTTGTTTCTTTCTGCATCAAATTGGTCTCTTAAAACAAGTTTTTCTCATTATGGAGCATTTATCTTCCACACCACCTCAGGGTGGCTGGATGATCTTGGCCCAGTCGTCACGGTGCTGGAGAGGGGAGGGAGGTGTCAGTCCGTCTTTTGGACCACACAGAGAGAACCATCCAGACATTCTCACACTAATAGGTAAATTGAGACCACCAGGTCACGTGATCTTCACACCACCTCTGTTTTTTTGTTAGGTTGAGCGCACGAGCCATCCTGACCTGGTGGTGTTCCTCATCAAGTACCTGATGATGCTGGTGGTGGGAATCCCGTCTGTGTTCTGGGTCGGCAGCAAGAAGACCTGCTTTGAGTGGGCGAGCTTCTTCAACGGGAAAAGACGCAAACAGTAAGGAGACGCATTTATTACATCTGGACATTTAAGAAAATAGTAATACGTTGTTCAAGTATGATATCTTCAAAAAAGAATAAATAAATTCAGTGATGTGAGGAAGCATAAACAAGCCATATGTTTAAACCTTTTCACACTGAGCCGTTTGGTCCACACCAGAAAAAACAAAAGTAAGAACAGCAGCAAATCCACGAGGAAATCAATAACACAATTTTTAAAAGTTGCTGAAGAGGTAAAAGAAGGAGGTGTGCAAATCCTCCTGGCATGTTTTATGAAACAGCCCCCCCTCTCCTTCAGAGCTGGAACTGCATGATATCTATCAGGGTTGATTGGCTCAACTATTAAAAAACTAATGAAGGTGAGAAACTTTTCAGCGACCTTAACCCATTGACTGCATATGAGAACTGGACTGAGGGAGCCCTCCTCCTGGCGTTCCCAACAGGAAGTACCTGCTGGTTCAAGAAGGGACTTTGATAGTTGAGGGTCAAATCAGAGTTCCAGAATTGTTCTGGTGGGTGTGCCCGCCCGTCCGTTTAAAGGAAGGTGTCACGATGGTCTAAGATTTTCAAAATAACAGCGCTCAAAGCAGTGACCTCACACACATGCTGTCCATCTATAAACAGTCTATGGTGTGAAACCCGCCCCCTCTTTGCAATCACTCCCCCTCCCCTCCAAACTCAGCGCATTAACCCCCTCTCCCGCTGCCTGCTCCACCCACTCCTCCATCCTCTCCTACCACACCCATCTCCCCACCACCTTCCCCTTATCCCTCCCCACCCTCCTCCGTCTCTCCCTGCCAACGCTCCCCTCCTCTTCCTCCTCCTCGTCGTCGTCCTCCCGCTGCAGTGGGATGGTCAACGACAGCAGACAGGTGCTCCAGGAACCAGACTTTGCCCAGCTGCTGTACAGGGACCCCAACACTCCCATCGTGAGGAAGTCGAGGGGCACGTCTACTCAGGGCACTTCCACCCACGCCTCCTCAACCCACCTGGCCATGCTGGACGAGCCTCCGAGCGGCAGCACTAGCCGGGCTGGTTCGGTGCGCAGCGCTCGCTCCAAAATGAGCAGTTACCATGGCAGCCTGCACCGCTCCAGAGACGGCAGGTAGATCAAAGTTCTTAAACGGTCCCACGGAGCGACGCTCCGCTGAAGCTCACCTGTCTCCTCACCGCAGGTACACGGGTTCCAGCTTCCGGGCTCCAGATGACCAGCCGCCTTTTGGAAGCCTGCCGCGCCTCAAAGACCAGTCCAGACACTGCAGCACCAACCGGCTGGACAGCATCTCCAGGCACGGTTCCACCCTGAGGCTCGAGAGCCAATCGCAGCACAGCAGCATCAGGGACCTGAGCGCCGCCACGCAGGTGGCTCTGTCCGGAAACGGAATACGCAGAGTGATGGAGGAGGACGGAGCCTGAGCCCACCCACCAAACTAAACAGATAGGTTTGTGAAGCGCTGAAGTTGGAATGCAGCTTTAAGACACGGACCTAAAACTCAAATCGAACTTTTTTGTTGAACAGTTTGTACAAACAGACCGAGACATAAAGACGGACACGTCTGAACCGTCAAAGAACAAAATGTGAAGGACTCTAAACCTGCACTCCTGCAGATCTGAAGTTTGTTTTTTTTGGACTTTTCCACCCAGTTTCTGTTTATCCTTTGTATCTTTAAATGAGCAGTAAACTACGGTGGCCCTGAAGTGCAAATGACGTCCACAAATCACTTAATGCAAAAAGATAATGACATTTAAAAAAGAAAATCAAATCAAAACATAACATTTTCTGAATCAAAAATAAAATCCAGAAACCAAAACAAATAATTCAGAAAACACAAGTATATTTCCAGAAATCCAAATGTTCAAAAAGGCCAAAAGTCTAATTTTCCCACATTTCATTTTGATTTCAGGAAATAACTTGTTTCTGAAATGTACCATTTTTTTTCCTCATTTTTAAGTGTTTTTTTATTTTTTGGTTTCTGATTGTAATGTCTTAACTTTTTTATTGTCCATGTGATCTTAAATTAATTTGGATTTAGAAATCTGTGGAAGTGATTTGGACTTCAGGGCCACCGTAGTAAGCCTCTATCTGGCATTGATGCTAAAAAGGGAAAAGTTGAAATCCAAACTCTTGCTTTTCATTTAGTAAAAACTAGAAAATAAAAAGAACTTTGACATGAAACAGATTTCCGTCTGAACATTTGATCTTGTATCTGCTGTAAAAGCAAAGCTCTTTTCTAATAAAGATTTTTTTCTAAAGGGAAATAATCACACGGACACTCACGTCTTGTAACAGCCCTCCGCTTTATTGAAATACACCGGAGTTGGGTTAATAGTTGGGTTCTCCACATCTGCGTGGCAACCAGTTTCATACATTGTTTTTTTTTTTTTTGTTTTGACCTTACACCTTAAATATTTTTTGTGCAAAAGAATCTACATCGTCTGTAGTGGGTTATCCTCAAAAAAAAAAAAAAACGCCCAAAACATCCATGAAGTAAAACCGAAAAAAAAAAAAAAATGATGATTACATCTATAACATGCAAAACTGTACAAATTATTACAAAGCAATCCTAAAATAAACACAGGTGTAGTGATATGAAAGAGCAAAAGTAATATAGAAGGTACGGTAGGTAAGACCTCACTGAAATGTAAAGGCGTTTGAAGTTTGGATCTTGTGGCACTTCAGCCGTCGCCCTTCATCACAGCCAGCTTTAAGGCCCTCTCACACTCCAAGCTTCTCTGAACATCTGACATGTTCAATCCGAGGGGATAAAAGTTGCTTTTGTTTGGAGTAAAAATCTGCTTAGAAATCTATTTAAAAAAGCATCAACTGGAATGGGTTGACAGTTGCTTCCCTTAATGTTGGTTGTAGAGGAATGAACCGGGCCTGGGTTTAAAAGTGCAACAACACGGAGCAGAATGTGCTTTATTTTTTTCCCCTGATGTTACGATCGCCAGTTCTGCTTCGATTCAACAGCTTGAAGTCTGCTCAGGATGAAGAGGCTTCACAGACAGAACTCTGCTTCCATCGAGTGTTTTACATTCTGGTTTTAGTGTCTCAATCTTCTTGAAGTGATCAAACATTCTGCACAAAAAAAGAGGCGGAGCTTTTTTCAAACAAAGACGTGAGGGAACAGAAATAAAAACCACATCTTCAAAAACAAAAAAACAAAACACACAAGTGGTTAAAAATGGCTTTTGTGTCTGAAAACAAAATCTCTCCAAAACAGAAGAAGGATTCGTTGATTCATTGTGTCGCTCTCTATAGTATTTTCCTTATCATATATTACTCTCTACTTTGAACCTATGTACACTGGTGATGGGAGGAGTGTGGGTTTGGTTGTACAGCATAGTAGAACGCCACGATGGAGGACGGTGACCCCCCCCCCATGACCGAGCAGAGCTGTGATGTCAGTTTGACGGAGAAAATTAAAAATATAAAGTCACTGCACTTATGAGCAAAATACAAATAAAAATTTCATTTTGAAGCACTCCTTTTGTTTGCTGCACCCCGAAAAAAGTGACCGGGGAAGTGAGGGGGGTGGGTGGCTCCCCATCTGGGAAATAAATTAAAATTGTCCCCTGAAGCCCCGAATGGTCCTATGTACAAGTACAAATCCTCTTCTTTTGCATCAGGGGGGAAGGGGGTCGCAACACCGCAGCTTCACGACGACCCCGCCCTCAAAGAGACCGCACGCCAGCAGTGTTTGTCACTCATGGAAGAACGTGTTTGGGTGGAGCAGGAAGGAGGCAGAAGGTGCAGTTCTGTGGGCTGTGGGGGGGGACGACTCCTGAGCTGCTGGGTTGGATAAGTGGGAGGAGTTTGGGGATTGGGGAAAGGGGGGGTGAGCTCATGTGTCCCACCCAGTTCTGTCCGTGCTCTCCAGGGAGAGGGACTTGGTCTTGTGTGGGGATGCTGGGCTGGGGGGGCTGCTGAAGGTGGAGCTGTTGGAGGCCGTGGAGTGGCGGGGGGAGTCTGAGTCCTGAGGAAGAAGAGGAAGAGATGAAGTTTAGGAGAGTGGGAAAAAAAAAGCTATTGGCAGCGGGCGAGCAGCCTGACTACCCAGAGATCAATCATGCGGGGGGGGGGGAGGAGCTGCTGCAGCACATGAATCTCCTGATAGGTGATGTCATCAGATGAAAAGATTCATGAAGTCTGGCACCCCCACCCACCCATTCAACCCTTAAACATCCAGATTCAAAACATGCAAACTTTATTCAGACCAGTTTTATTCACAATCACTCCTGGGACACTTCCTGTCTGGGAGGGGCATTAAGCCAGGCGTGATGTGAAGCCTCGATCAATCAGCAGCCAGAGACCATAATGAGACTGACTGATCCTGTGGGGAGGGGGTGGGGCATGTCTGTGCTCTCGCGGCAAACACACGGCGTGTTCCTGAGTGTGTGCGTGTGTGTGCGTGTCTGGCTGCACACGTTACCTTCATCTTACTAAGCAGGGTCCTTAAAGCCCTTTTCAGATCGGGGGTCTTCTCCGACGGGGAGACCGCCTGCCACTGCAGAGGAGAGTTCACACTCAGCACCCAGCCCACAGACCACATGCTGGGGAGGGACATGAGCCAAAGCTGATGGGCATGGGGGGGGGGCCACAGCACGAGTTGAAGCAGTTTCAGGGTGGTGGGGGGGGTGGACTGTCAGCTTCTACTGACTCATCACTGATGCAGGTTCAGGTGATCCATGAAGGAGAACTATTCTGACCCAAAGCAGGAGCGACAGGAAGATGAGAGCCAGCGGTGGGATGACGGGGGGCTTTTTTGGGGCTGATGGGAATTGGGAGGCCTTGTTTCCAAAGAAACAACTGTTTGGTGAGGCGTTGTGGTGGTGGTGGTGGTGGGGACACGGATGTTGCTATGCTGATGCCGGGTGGACTCTAAACTCTACATCCAACTTTTAACTCGATCAGATCCTTGCATGTTAAACCCAAATGTGTTCACTCTGAAGGTGGTTTGGAGTCAACTGCTCTCGCCTCCACTCACCTCTCTGTCAAACTGAGAGAGCGGAGCGTCGCCGCAGTCCATCCCTCCTCCAGAGGACAGGGAGCTCTCCGAGGGAGACGTCATGGTCTGCCGTTTGGACCCATAGCTTCCTCCTGACAGGTCCCGCCGCAGAGCATTGCCGTTCTGGGAGGACGAGCCTGAGCAAAGAGGAGCAGACAGGAGGACAGAGGAGTAAAGATTAGCAGAGGGGGCGGAAAAGAGAGGAACAGAAAGGAGGAGAGACGTATAGAGAAGAGAAAAGGGGAAGAGAGACAAATAGAGAGGAGGAAAGAGGAAGAGACAGAAAGAAAGAGAAGCAAACAGAAGCAGAGAGGAAGAGAGAGGAGCAGAGAGGAAGAGAGAGGAGCAGAGTGCAAAAGAGACTGTTTGTACACCGCATGGTGATGACACTGGGAGCTGCATTCACTTACGTATACCCAGCCCGCTACTGGCGCTCATGGAGCGGCCTGGCTCCCCACGGTTCTTGGTGATGGAGGCGATGCTGGCGGAGCCGCTGAATCCTGCGCGGCTCTCCTGAACACGGAGGTTCTGGTTTAGATGCAGGTGGCGGAGAAAACAGAGTGCAGTGTGGGGGAGAGCAGTGAGTAGGGTGCACGGCTACAAAGCATGCTCACAAACAACAACAACATAGATGGTGACGCTACACGGGATGCAGGATCTGGAGGTGCAGCTTGTGTGGGTAGGGGGTGGAGGGAGCAGGATGGGTGTGTTTGTGTACCATGGGTAGGTCTTTGAGGATCTGGATCCCGTCTCCTGGTCCCATGTGGGCCACGTGGTTGAAGTTGGTGGGGTTGGAGATCAGCTTGTTCCTCATCTCTGGGTCTCGTAGCATCTCTCTGTAAGGAGAGGAAACAAAGAAATGAAGAAGAATCTCCTTCCAGTGAGTCCAAAGCGGAGCACGCTCAGGGCACCTCCTCTGTTGAAGCCGCTCCTCTTCAGGCACTCGGAATGAGAATCTCCTCTTGTTGTTGTTGCTTCGCACCATCTGCTTCCGGCTTTGGTCCGACGTCTCCGGGACGACCAACTCATCGCCCTCTGAAAGATGGAACATTAACGAAATGCTTCTGACACGAGCACAGAAAAGCCGGATGACCAAATTAGCTAAAATGTTCCAAGGCAACAGACTTATTCTCATCACATATCTGCTGCATCTGGACCTTTTCATCAGTTCAGCAGCTCTTTCTTTTTCATTCTTTTCCTGTCACACTAGAACCACTCAGTCTTACCGGCCATCTTGTTTCTAAAGTACATAAGCCGCACAGTTTCCAGGACCAAAAGGTTCAGGGAGCCGTCCACATTCAGAGGTCGCACCTACAGAGCGAGCACAGGCAGCATCACTGCATGAAGCTGTTTTTGCTTTGGCAGCCAAAATTTTTAATTCAACTATATATTCTAGTGCTGTCCACCAGGGGGCGACAAAGAGCCATATTCACTGCTCTCTGACCTTCTTGAGTGGAATGGTCTGGATCCACTCCATGGTGTTGACGTCAAACACGTCCACAGCATTCTCACTGTACACTGACAGGTAAGGAGCGTTGTAGCCTAAAAGAAAGGAGATTTTTAGTTTTTTTTTAAATGGATGACCGCACTGAAGTGTGTCAGTCAGAGCCGGACTCACAGGCAGCGTTGGGCGTGGCAGGCCACATGAGTTCCTGCTGGCGTGAGCGGTGGCCGTGTGAGTCCACGTACACCCCGATGGAGCTGAAGCAGAGCAGCAGCTCTTTGCTGGAGATTTCCACGGCGCACAGCGCCTCCAGGTTCTGCTGCGGGATGAAGGCCAGCGTGTGGTCCTCTGGGTGGAGGAGGCTCACCATGGCCATGTTGTCAGGGATGCTGTCAGAAACGAGACGTTCAGTTTCTGCAGCGGGCCGGTCATCTGTCTGCTGGACTTCTGCTGTGTACCTGTATCGCACGAAGCCCGACTGGTACCCCACATAAAGGCGATCTCCAAACAGACCCATCCACTGAATCGTCGCTGGAGCTTGAACGTCTCGCAGCCGGCGGTAATGCGTTTTACTCCTATTCACCTGAAAGATTGGAACAAGTCCCGCCTTAAAGGTCATCATCCTAAATGCTTCCTGGTGGCGGTGAGTCTTCCTCACCTCATAACAGATGATTTTAGTCTTCATGGCCACACAGAGGCACATGAGAGAGCCGTTTCGGATGAGTCCGGACGTGATCCTCTGGCAGCCCTTTGTTTCAACCAGCTTCTGGGAATCGGTCTCACGCCCGTCCAGTGCCACCATGGGGATGAGGCGGACGTGGCGGTTCTTGCCTGAGATGACAGCCAGCACGTGCTCCTGGGGGATGGGGTCGATCTGGTAAACCTTTTTATTGTCGCCCACCCGGATGATTTCTGAGGAAAGAGATTAACAAAGAAATCATTTATTTGAAGAAGAAAACCTCTGACCCAGATGTTCTGGTGGGTCTTACCATCTTTGGTGACGTGGATGACAAAAAGGCCTTCCTCGTTTCCCAGCGCCACACGTTCGTGATCTGAGGGGACAGACTCGTCTAATTACTAAAAACAGAGGAAGCTTTCTGGACTTTTGAGACCCAAACGCTGAGACGGCGCCCCACCTATGATAGCAGCGGACTGGGTCCCCTTGATGAGCGGCAGGGTGCTGTCGTATGCCTCCTTCGGGACGTAGACAAAGCGGTCCTTCAGCTTGTTTTTCTTGAGGATGCGGTGGAGCTCACCAAGGAGCCCCACCCACTTGGTTCTCTCCTGGTCGCTGTCCGCCAGCATCAGGATGGAGGTTTTTTGGCTGCTGGAGGCAGAGAGCTGAGAGGTGGTCACCTGAGAGGAGAGCATGGAGGCGCCATTAAGGATCTGCATCGTCACTGCAGGCGTAAACAATGACTCTGCTGCAGAACTCACTCTGAAGATGCAGGGAATGTCTTTGCGGTTGGCATGGATGACGTCTGAAGCCAAGACGGAGCTGACGGAGAACTCTTCGTCCCTGAAAAGGAAGCAGCTTGTTTTAAAACCCCAAAGAAGCGGTGGAAACATCACCTGGGAGAGCAGACAGACCTCATATCGATGACTTGGCTGACTATGACGCTCGGCTGCGCGGCTTTTCCTTCTCCCAGCTCATAGAGGAAGAGCTTAAAGTCACAGACTACAGCCATTGCCCTCTGCCAGCCCTTCTTCACCCCGGTGGGTTTGGGCACCTGGAACACAAAAAAACGGTAACGTCTGTCTGCAAGTAAGCTAACAGCAAACCACGCCCACTTTGGTGCAGGATCTCTCACCCTGACGTAGCCTTCATAGGCGGTACCGATGCCCCTTTGGGGGTCGATCCCCAGCGAACCCTTGGTCTGATCCTGGGGGACGGGACACACGGCCGGAGCTTTGTCCGCACAGGTCACATGACAGGAGAAGTTACACACTGAAACACAAGAAAACACAACAGAGTGTGTCGTTTTTCTGCAGTGTGGATGAAGATGGTGGCTCCTCCTCCTCCTCCTACCTTCACACATGCAACCTTGCCGAATGAGCCCCACCATGAGCGAGGTGCACTGGTTACACTTGGTGGGGGTGCTGAAGGACTTGACCACAAACTGATGGGCTTTGGGCTGTAAACGAAAAACACGGCTCTCACACACAATCGGGACTGACGGGAATAAAGAGCGGCGTTTTGAATGAAAGGCTGACCTTTGGCGAGCAGCGCCCAATGCTGCCATAACCCCCTGAGCGCATGGTGGGGGTCTGCACCGAGCGGGGCTGATGGTCGATCAGCTGCAGAAACAAAGAGCTGGTTTGTAACTCAGACGTTAGACTCTAAGATATACATCCATGAAAATAAAAAATACTAAAACTAGTAATTTTTTCAGCAACTTATGGTGATTCTCACAGAAGCAAGGACGCTGTTGGAGCTGGTCTCGCCACTTAACTCCAACATGCTACTCATTACCTGGATCAGGTGGGCCCTGGTTCTAATTAGCCTCATTTAGGTAAGAAAGAACCAATAAACAGTGACTAAAGCAGAGTTAGCTGAAAAAAACGCACCGGCTTAGCCTCTTTAGAGCAGCGTTTTTTTTGTATAAACTCTTTACATTATTTATACGCTTTAAATAGTTTTTATACGTTTGATCTTTCTGCCTGATCTCCATGAAATCAGGCTGCAGATACTAAGGTAAACAGGGGTCTTCAACCATCAACACTTAAAGAGACAAGTGGTTGACTTCTTACTGACAATAACCCAGTGGAAAAAACATGACACAGATTTGCATATATGCTAATGTTAGTATTATGATAAATAAAAACAGTTGTTTGTAGAATTTTTTTTTCAAAAATGACATTGTTTCTAAGTTTTGACATAGATTTACATGACTCCCTTTCAAAATAAGACGCACGTTGTTCTTCAAGCAGAAGAGCCACATGCGGCTCTGGGGCCTCGGGTTGCAGACCCCTGAACTAAGATGACCCAACAAAAGAGAGAACTGACAGCTCAAGCTCTGACAATCAGCCAGCAGTGAATCGAAAGCTTAAATGCAAAGAATTACAACTAAGCAGATGATTAAATTCTACTAAACTGACTGAAAACTGTTTGTTTGTAGTTCTAAAATGCAAAACTTGCTGACTTTTTCCACATGAAATTCTAAAACAATTTGAAATTGTTGCACATTCCCAGCCTGAGCTGCAGTCTTGTTCTGGTTCGTTCCAAACATTTCTCCATAACTTCATTACTCCAAATTCAAAATGAATGATCTGCTGAACAATGACAGCAGAAGAGTTTCTGCTGAGCTCGTTTCATTTTTAAATGTTAAGGACTTCAGTTTTCAACATTTCCTCCAATCCAGATATTTAGCTTCCAGCAGCCAGTCATCTGACCTCTATGGGCTCCATATCACTGGCCATGGAGGGCGAGCGAGAGCGGGACTTGATGTGAGACTTGGGGTCGTCATCCCGGGACGGCGTGTTGGACGGCGTGAAGTTTTCCACAGAGTCCACCTGAGGAGAAGAAGAAGCAAACATTAGGAAAGAATTGAGCTCACAGAAAGAAATTCACATTTTCATCCAAACACAACCCCTCCGTCACCATAGCAACCCCAGAAACCATGCACAGCCATTCACAAAAGCAAAACTATTTCCCATAAAAACAAATCTCCAAAGAAAGCTAAAATCCTTTTTTTTTTCCTCAGAGCTCCTGCCATGCAGACAGCCACAAAAATCCAGGTGACGATGAGAGGAGAGCTCTGGAAGGGAAATAAAACGGTGGCGGGAGTGCAGTGGTGGTGCTTACACGTCTGCCTTTGCTACCCGGACCGACGGACGGCGAGCGCTTCAGGAAGAGAAGGCGGAGAGCGACAGAGACACAGAGGTGGAGGTTAGAGGTGGGCACAGATTTCACAGACAACAGGAGAAAATCCGAGAGGACGCGGGACGTCACTACGTCAGGCAGTGGCTCCTGCGAACTAAAAACAAGACCAAAAACGAGCTTTCTGGGTTGTTAATCGCTGCTTTAAATCAGTTTCTCTACAAAGTGGGGCACCAAGGACAGGAAGTGAAGGGCAGATGCTGATGGATAAACACATAACTGAAGGAGGTGGGGCTTAGAAGGGTCAGAATACGACACTATGACACTTTTAGGGATTCATTTTTATGTAATTAAAAAGTTTGGTCCAAAACCTGAGGCTTTCACTGACACACAGGAGCTACTGCTACTGTCACAGGGGAATGTTTTACCCTAAATGAACTTACATCTTCCCAAAACTCAATTAAAGAAGAGGAGGATGAGGAATAAAAATCCTGATGTACCAGAGGAGCAAACCAAAAAGACAACAACCAGAAGAAAAAAAAAAAAGAAACATTTGTGTGAACACAAGTATGAAAGAGACTAAACCAAAGCACACTAATCAGATTTATGAGGCAGATAATATCAGCTTTAGTCAATCAGGCTGCATGAAACTCACATCGAACTGGTCAAGGGCTGAGGTGGGGGCGTTAAGAAAAGCCAAGAAAGAATTCTGGGAATCCTGGTGCTTGACACCTAAAGACACAGAGCAAATAATACAAAACATCAAAGTGGCGCTCCACAGAAGCCGTCACAGGACAGACTCTGAGAACAGGGGCTGGTTTCATGAAGTTGAACAGCTCTCCAGAAAAATCCCTTTGGAGCTGTCTCCACTAAGCAACATGGAGTTTACCTCTTCTGAGCCGCAGCTCCTCCGTCTCCTTCTTCAGACGCTCGATCTCAGCCAGGAGCTCCTTGTTTTTACTCTCCATGTCCTGCAGTTTCCTGGCAGATCACAGATATTTTTTTTAGCAGGTTGACCGCAAGTTTAGTGAGGATGATGAAGGCCGCATACCCCTCTGTGGAAAAGCAGTTGGCCTTGACTTGGGTCAGCTCGTCCTGGATGGCTTGTTTGGCTTTTATCTCAGCATCCAGAGCGGACTGCAGCTCCAGCCGCGCCGACATGTCCAGTTTGGCCAAGCGTCGCATCTTCCAAGGCATGTCCTGAAAAAAGAAAAAAAAAAAGAGAGAGAAGAATTTAGATAGCGTTCTCACTGTAGTGTTCTCTTAAAAACCAGAGTGGACTTTTACAGTGGCTCTGGCTCCAAGGCTGGTGTTCTTCAGCCCCTCCAGTTCCTCTGTCATCTTAGTGGCCAGAGCTTGAAGGTAACCCCGAGCGTCCTTCTCATCACTCACCCTGCAGCCAAAATAATAAGTTACAGGTCAAACGCTACTACTATACAAATGATCCAGAGAAAATGCATAACAAACAGCAACCCTGGTGGAGTTCAACTACTGACTGTATATATACGAGACAGAGTGAATGTGACATCACTAATAGTGACAGCACCCATAGAAAAAGGCCGCCGTTTTTATTTATTTTTTTTGCTGTACGGATCACGCCATGTTGGAGCCAGACGACATCAGTGAGCACTAATTGGTCAGGGTCAGTCTGAGTCAACGTTTCTATGGAAACCACTCTTGCCAATCAGGAGTGAGCTTGTTGGAAGTCGACAGCCCTACCACTAAAAAGCAGGCAACATGACATGATGGCAATCAAACGTTTGAAACGTTTTACTTTAGACCATCTACTTTTATTGAGGTATTTGATTGGCCAGTTTATAACTTAAATAACTTGCACTAGACACAAGATTAGTGAGAATATGTTTAAAAAAATAGCAAAGCAAGAATGGCTTCTCTGACAAAAATAATGACTGCTATTTATACCTCAGTAGAAGTCTATTGGATTTTTGATGACCACAGACTGTTATCTGCGAGTCCTGAAAAGTTGATGAAGTTTTAAAAACATTTGAGACCTGCTTTTTAAATAATGGTGGAACTGCAGTACTGGAGAGGTGGCACCAGAGGGCAATATTAAACACTAAATCCCTGTAGCGCTCGTCGCATCTTTGGAAAAGCATCTTGGAAAAAGGTTTGTGGTTTGAACCCTGAATTTGTGTTTTGCATAGCTTCATCATGTGTGTGTGTTCGGTATGTGCGTCATGTAAAGACTGTGGTCTCGTCTGATGGAGGCGGGCCGAGCAGCTGCAGTGGAATGATCACAGAGGAGGCAGGTCCAGGCAGTGGTGGTGGTGGTGGGGGTGTCTTCAGAGGTATGCAGGATCTAACGCGCCTTTACTGCAGGGAGGAACTCGATCCACCAGGACCTTGCTTACGCGTGTGTGTGTGACGATGTCTGTCAGCTTCTCAGCTGCTTTGCAGCATTTGAGACAGTGGCGTGCTCGCTGTGCTGCACGTTACCATTGGATGATTTCTGTGATCTGCGCCTCCCAGTGGGCCACACTCTCCTTTTTATCAGTCAGCTCCTTCATCTCGTCCTCCAAATGCTGGTGAGAGCTGCTCACCTTCTCAAACATGCTGGTCAGCTGAAGGAAGCGCAGAAGTGAGAAACCATACAAAAATGAATGTTAATCCGCCAACAAAGGTGTTACCACACAACATTTGAAGCCTGCGCTTTTTTTATCACAGACCAGGATACTCATTGAAAGTACCTTGTCTAGTTCACTGGACAGCTTCTTGTTCTCCTCTGTGAGCAGAACTCGTTCTCTCTCGTACTTTTGCTTGTACTCTGTTTCAAACTCTTCTCGCTCATTTTGGCTGGAAGAAAAACACATTTTGTATTTGCACATTTAAAAAAATGTCATAGACAAAATTCAATTTCTTATTAACAAAACATAAATCAACTAATCTGAATGCTGAATTCGTGGAACCATTAAAAACTGTACAATATTCCACTTTATCTTCAAAGAAAGTGAGCGGTTTTCATTTTTTAGATTGAAGCACTTTAATGCAGTTAGAACCTGATCTGGTGTCTTGTTCAAGAATGCATCAGAAAGCAGAGAATAATATGTTGGTATGAGCGGACAGGAAGGGAAGGCTACAAAAACAAAAGCCTCCTGCAAAAACAAGAGCCGATCGAAATTGTATTAAGAAAAGTGAGATCGCCTGCCGGGAATCCAGCGGTCTGAGAAAACAGAACTCACTCAGGATTTCTTGGTTTAAGTAAATAAATACATGTTTTCAAAAGAAGGAACTCAAATAACGTTTTGATCTATTTTTGAAGTGTTCCCAGTGGCCTTTTATTAATGATAATACACTTTTTAGCCAAAATAAAAAAAAATCCTGCATCATTTTCCAGGGCATAATTTCTGCAGAGCTGCATTAATTCATTAGGCATTCACCTCTGAGTCATGGGCAGAACTGCAGGCGATGAGCAACCCAACCCCATCTTCCCGTCATCCAGAACTGAGAACTCTCTGTTTACACTCTCTCCCACTAGCTTACAGCCCCTCACACCCCCCAACCTAACATTAGCGGTAGAACAAAAATGGCGAGCTATATCGGAGCTATCCAGCCACATAGTTTCGAGCTAAATGCCATATGGGAGATGTCACCGGCGACATACTGACATACTGTAACTCTTTTTTTTTTGTTTACTTATGTAAATGTTCATCCATTTTGAAAGTGAACAACTTTAAACTGATTCAAGATGTTTCCATCCTCATTTTCTAAGCAAACATCTTTGGGAGACAATAAAAAACACTTAGTAAGGACAGAGCTATCTACATAAAAGACATGACTCAGTGTTTAAAACAGAAACAGGGACAGAAAAACACTTTTCTATATCAGACAGAGGGGAACACCTTTATAAAGCTGTGATTACCTCACTGAGTCATCACTGTAAAGGAACAGGACAAAGTGCTGATCAGACATGTTTTGTGGACATGATCACATGAATAGAAGATCAGGTGCTGTACCCCTGGCGGCGAGTCTTGTCCAGCTTGTCTTTGAGCATCAGGATCTCCTTCTGTAGGGTGAGCTGCTGGCTCTCTGCGTCTCTCAGCTCCTTCCGCAGGGCCTTCAGCTCGGCGTTGTGCTGCACCTCCCTTCGAGTCAGCTCCTCCTCATACAGGAGCGTCTTCTTCTCCATCTCTCCACGCAGGTGGCCCACCTCCTGCGTCTGGTCTGCTGTGGCCAGCGTGACCGAGGAGCCAGAATGTTTTGACTGGAGGGGAGTGAGGAGAAGTAGCAGAGTCAAGGTTGATGATGCACCATCAGAAAACTTTCAAAGAGGCAATCTGACCTTCAGGCCTTCCAGCTCCTCCTCCAGCTGCCTACTGTACTGCTCATTTCGCTCTCTGATCTTCTTCTCCTTCTGAGCCTCAGCTGCATGCTCCTCTGCCAGCACCTCCACCTGAGGAAAGGCAAAGACAAACTCCAGCAACTGCTGCAAACACCCACCCATTTCATCTTCATCCTACAAACCAACCAAAAAAAACCCCACATCTACAGCATTAAACCAAACAGAAGGCCAAAAAGATCTAAACTGTGCACTAAAGAGGAAAGAAATAGCAGGAATGTGCTACCAACCACAGGGATTCTACTCTACCTCCTTCTTAGCCCTCTCAGCCTTTCGCACCTCAAGGCGGAGAGCCTCAACCTTCTGACTCTGCGTTTCCATCTCCTCCTCCTTGTCGCGCAGCTGACGAGCGAGGCGCTGCTTTGCAGAGCTGTAAGCACAGATTCAAGTTCAGCTTTGTACACTGAGCCATGGAAGAATGCGTTTCATGGAGAAATGTGAAGAAAAAAGTCCATCTAATATAAAGAAACACAAAGGCTGGATCAGAGGAAAATGGAAGCTTCTGTACCGCAGGTCTGTTAGTGTCGTGTTGAGCTCAGAAAACTCCTGCATGGCCAGCTTCCTCTGGCTGTGGGCTTCCTTCAACTCCTTGGACTGAGACTTCAGTCTCTCACTGGCGTCCACCAGGTCCTGAATGGCAGGAAAAGAGAAGAGCCACATTTCAGGCCCGTCCTCCACCTCTCCTGCTTCCATAGTTAAGGAAATGCTTCTACCTTCTGCATCTCGTCTCTCTCCTGGGTCAGGCTCTTAAGCTGTTTCTCCAGAGTCCTGATGTGTTTAGATGAATCCTCCAGGTCCCTGCGAGTCGACATCACATCCTCCAGCTTCTTCTCCAGTTGACCAGACTCTGACATATGAGAACGTTTCATATTTTGGTAAAAATGTAGGAGGAAGTCATAAAGTTCCACATATATTTAATTTTATTTCATTGTTGAATAGTTTGAAGAGACTAACCCTGACCTGCGATCTGTTTCTTGAGGATTTCGATCTCAGTCTTCAGGCTCCTTATCTCCACCTCCTTGGTGGAGGTGAGGGGGCTCTCAGCAGCCGGATGCTGCAGTGCCTGAACCGTTTGAGTCGACTCTGTAACAAGATGTTTTGAATAATCGATCTGATGCCAAACATTGTCAACACACGCATTTACAAAGCATTTCCGTGACTCCCACCCTGTAGTTTGCGGCACAGCTCCGTCTTCTCCTGCTCCAGCCGCCGTATCCTCCTCTCGTAGGCCTCGGTGGCTAGGCTGTCCTCCAGGCTGCGCTGCATGTCCTGGTCTACCTGGTCCTGTCCTGTCTGGCCCCGCTCCCCCGAGAGCTGCCGCAGGCAGCCCCGGTCTGACAGGGTGCTGCAAGAAAAACGAAGAAAAAATAGAAGCAACGCTGAGCCAACAAATTTCAACCCCCATTTGAAACTATTTCTATAAAAAATCAAGTAAAAACTCACCATTTACTTGTGTAGGTGAAACCAACAAAGGGCAGATGGTGACCAGAGAAGGCCGTGTGCGATGGAGGAGGCATGGTCTCCTAAAAAAAAAAATGCAAAAACCGGTATGATTTTGTATTTTTTGTACATTTATTCCACTGTACCATTCATATCATATATGATACATCCATTTCTGAGACCCCTATCTTATTAACGTGATCCAAATTTTCCTTAAAAACCCATTGTATGTACAACTTGGTCCATTTATTCTGCTCTGTAGTAGAAGGCAGTAGAAGGGCTTTTACTGCTCATTTCAAAATGGCTGCTTCCATGTAATGTCAAAAACACTTGGCGGAAAAAGTTTAGCTAATTTTAAAAATTTTACGGCAAGAAAAACTCAACTATTGATTTTTTTGAATGACTTCTTGCTGTATTGCAACAAATTATTAGGGCCAACATAAAAGAAGAAAAATAAACAAATTCTCTATTTTTCTGGGTATAAGTCGTGTTATTTGTTTGCATAGTTTAGCCAGGGGTGTTTATACTCTGGTGCAACTTATATATTTTTTTAAGTAAATAGGCTCATGTCTTATGTGTTCATTTCCCACTAACTAGCTAGAAGACACTGTAGGGGTGTGTATCAGTATTTCCTACTGACAGCAACACAGAAGAAGAACCGACGGCCTCAGCAGAGTTGTTCCAAAGCGGCAGAGAGGATGAAGAACTCAACGGATTTGATGATTTAAAGTGATATAAGGAATTTATTTGACTTATTAGCATCTTCTTCATGCTATGGGTATCTGAATAATATATTCAGTCTGATATTGTTATCTATTCCATTATTTGCCTTTCAAGATAAAATATCTGTTTTGTTCACATATTTTGTTTAATAAATTTCTCTCAAAATTGCGACTCATATGATTTTTTTTCCATCTTCATAATGCATTCTTTTGGTATCTGTAACTTACAAATATAGAAATATAGTTTAAAAAAATAAAGTTATACAATTCAGAGAAAAAGTCAACAATTTATAAGAATAGTTGTAAATTTAAGCTTCAAACTGTTGTTATATTACAAGACAAGAGTTGTGCCTTTTTAAAGATAAAAAAATATTACATTTATCTTTTAAAAATGTGTCAGAAACAGTCAAACATTACTCATTAAATTTAATTTATAAATTCAGAGAAATCAGATGGCTTTCATACCGCTCAAGAACCTCAACAAATCTGTTTTTCTTTTTCGTAAATGTACAACTTTTATTTCTTCAAAACCATGACATTTTCCTTTTTAAATCATAAATTGACTAAATCCTTCTTGTAAAATGTTGACTTTTTCTCTAAAAATGTTATGACTTTTTTCCTCATAATATTACAACTTTCATTTAGTGAGTAAATAAGGTACTTTTTTCCCTGAACACTCGACAATATTTTTGCCTAAATAAATAAATAAAAATTTTGCCTATATAATTAGCATCGTTGTCAGTGAAAATCACCCAATAGTTCATAATTAATACTTTCTATATCTAATAAAACAATCATAATGCACATTTTCTGTGATGGATTTCACCAACGAGTTTTAAAAACATCTAAATAAAAAAAAATCTTTTATATACATTTGGTTTTACAGTTTTAATACAATTTAGGTAAAAAAAAAAAAACGTACCGAGTTTTTTAGACAGTCGTCATCGACGTCGAAGTTGGAAGTATCTGTGGGACTGCTGACTTCTGGGATGTAGGGGGCTTCACACGTACGGATGTTGTCCCAATCAATGCCTGTAAGCAGAACGCTGATGAGGTATAATGGAATCATGGGAAAATAACATTTCCCGATCTATCGACGAAAGAGCTTATCCCATCTTATCCTAAAAACAGCTTATACAAGATAAAATCAGACCATTTGGGTAACCTGTTGCTGCTAACCGTTCACACTAAAGCTTCAGTTTACATTTTAAAAGAAAAGGGAAGACTTTCTGAGCTTTACCAGAGAAGAAAGGGTGCTGCTTGAAGTCCTCGATGCCATTCTGGCCCAGCCTGTGCTCCCGGCTGCAAATGAGCCGGCGAATCAGATCTTTGGCTTCCTCTGACACATCGGTTAGCTGCTGCGGGAACTGGAATCGCTCCTGTGGGGTGTTTTTAAAGCAGACGTGTGAGTGGGCTTTTAGTAAAATGTTTTTTTCAAGCTTCAAATCCTCACCTTGTGGTTCATGATCTTCCCATAAGTTTCCACCAGGGATTCTGCATAGAAAGGAGTCTCGCCATACAGCATTTCATACATGCAGACGCCCAGAGACCACCAGTCACACTCAGGGCCGTACTTTCCTTTTCCATCCTCCATGGCCTGAAGGATCTCTGGCGAAATGTAGTCTGGAGTTCCCACCGCCACCGAGGACTGGACCTGAAAGAGCAACGCAAATCAGCACAAAATATCAGCAAAAACCATCTATAGGACACAATTCTGTGAGAGTAACACTTCTACGTGCTTCTGCAAGTTCAGCTATGGTGAGTTTTTTTAGAATTCAACAAATCTGGTTAGTTTTCTTTGATGGCCCGTGATCTACCAGACTTCCTTCGCGATCGAACAGTTGACTGCGAAGAAAGTGTGGGTAGATCATGTATTGGGCCCTTCTGCTTTTGATGAACAGTCAGAAGTTGTTCACCTTATGGCTTATCCTGTTAGAGGTCCCTCCAGCGAACCAGCTTTCACTGATTCAGGCAGGTGGGTTTGGCAGATAGATTTTACACCACATGTTTTTCCTGACCCAATTCTGTAGGGGAACAGGGGAACCCAGATAGGCGGCAGCGAGAAAGGTCTTGCCTTCGGACACACACTGCATTTTGGCCCATTGCACGCCATGGGAAGCATATCCTTCCCAGAGTTTCCTGCGTGACAGTCCTACACCCAGTCAACTGAGATACCCAGCCACTGCTAGCAGACAGTCCTATGACATTACATAAATATATTTTTGCAAAATTCTTATTTCATATTCCTTATATTTTTTTAAATCAAATTGTCAACCATATTTTTCAAAACTTATTTCACTAATCTAAACTTCAAACTCACTTTGGTACAAAAAAACACTACATACTTTTATTTTGAAAATGAAAACCTTCACTGACATTTTATGTTGAAGGTTACTTCAGGTGACAGTGTATTTGGTTCGTTTATCTTATATACCTAAAATCTACATTATTCTGAAATGTTAGTGCAATAATGAAAACGTATAAAGTGTATTATTTATAACCCTACAACATTTATGAAGATCATGAATCAGCAATCTCAAATGTCACAAATATTCGTACTTACATCTTTGAGAGCAGATAGATCACTGTCACAGCCACAATACATATAAATGAATTCTTGGACCTTGATGACATATTGAAAGTCCAGAGTGGAGGAGAAACGCAGATGTTGCTAAAGCACATCATTACAGATGAAAACCCAAAAAGCTGCGACCACAAAGCCCAGTTTCCTGTTAGCAAAAGCCATCAAATCCTGTACACCTGAAACCAGTGTTTGTTTGAATTCCTGTCATTTTCATTTCATCCCGAAAAACTATCGGGATCACAATCTGCAAGGCGAGCAGCAGAACCGCACACCCCTCAGGGGACAGCTGTGTGTGGGGGTGGTGGACAAAAGGGTTAGTAAAACTCTGGTATGTTTGCTTTGGACTCGAACGAGGAACAGCAGCAGCAGCAGTGTGGTAAAAACGTACAGTTCCGTCTTCCATGAGTTTAAGGCAGGAGCCGAAGTCTGCCAGGCGGATGTGACCCTTTTTATCCAGGAGAATGTTGTCAGGCTTGATGTCCCTGAAGGAGGCGCAAGAGAGGAGACAAAAAGAGGAGAAACTCAGAAAACTCTCTAAGCTTCAGTCATTTATCAAACACTATTTTAAATACATCTCAATTCTGAATTATCTGCTTTAAATTGACTACAAGAAACAAACAGGGAAAAGAGCGGGAATTCCTCGTGGGAATTAGCCCTGCGTTTTAGTGCTTTCAAACACAAACGTGCATTCTGAGGAGGCACACAAACATCTCCCCCCTATGTCCTGAAGGAGACGTACTCCCTTCATTCCTTTTTCCTACGGGATTCCTGAAGCAGAAGAGGAAGGAGGGGGACGCTCCCAACAAACACATTCCTCTACAGATGAACTGACGGAGGCCACTGGGCTCTTCTTGCCCTGCATGTGTTCTGCGTTACTGCTGCTGTCGCTGCCGGCCTAGCGTTGCAGGGACAAACTCTCCAGCTTTTTACAGACAGGAAGATTTTTGCTTGAGAAATCCCCAAAAAAGGAGAAGATTTGTGGGCTTTGAAAGCATCAATTTCAAAGATGATTTTAAAACTTTGGTATACATTTTGTCAATTCATAGGATGGAAAAGTTCTTTTAAAAAGTAATTATGATCCTATATGAACATAGCTCCTTAAAAAGAAACAAAAAGCATAACGACTACAGAAGTCAAATTGAGCATTTTAATATTGTGCTTTCTATATTGTTGTTATTTTCTAAGCTATTTTTCCCTTTATGATTAAAAAAAAAAACATTAGAAAAATTATGTTTTGTGAAAGAGTAGGTGGAAATGAAAACATTTAAACCTAAAACAAATGTAAAATATTACTTACCTATTAACTTACTATAATTGACTAAACAATATTCCAAAACCTTTTTAACTGAATAAATATATGCTTTGGCAGTAGTTTGGTAACTGTACTTTTGCACAGTCATGGATTGTTAAATAAAAGCTTTTTCTAATTGACCTCTGTTACGCTCAACCCCCAAATAAAATATTCCCCTAATCCCACAAGCATATCTGAGTGAGGTTTGGAATATTCAGAGCTCAATGTGCTTCCTGTCAGCTCCCTTAGGATATCAGGAATCCGTCCTGAGGGCAGTGAGGTGTGAAAAATCTCCCGAGATGTTGAGCAGGTGGTCACTGACAGGTGCTGCAGTCGTACATGGAGAACTGGGTGTTTTCTGGAAGCCTAAACCTGGAGGAGATGTGTGTCCTGGACAGCCAGGAATGTTTAAAGAGGGAATTTTGTTGTGAAAAAATGTGACCGAACCTCAAGAGTTTGCAGTGTTCCTTCATCCTGACTAAATATAGCCTCTGTCCTCATCTGACCATGCCGCTGAATTTCGTTCGAGGGCAGAACGTCATCAGCATGTGATCTTATTGATACAGGCATGCCTCAGTTACCAGGTAAGAAAAGCGCTTAAAAACACAGCTGCTGTGCAGAAGAGGAAAAAACTGGGAGGAAAAGACTACAAAAAATCTTGCACTCCATAATAAAAGAGAAGTCTCCTATTCAACTCATTTTACACTTTAGGACTTGTAATGAAAAAATAAAATAGGATGATGTGATGAAGATTACGATCACCATTTCAAACAAAAGCGTTATCCATAAAAGGAGAAGAAATAGAGTTCAGAAAAAAGAAAAATCTTAGATGAAACAGAATTAAAAAAAAAAAAAACTTTAGTGAGCAAAAAGATCTCAAAAACATCTGGGAAGGACCAGAAATTAGTAACAATGTGTTTTTTTATGGTTCATGTAAAAAAAAAAACATTTTTTCTATGTCAACATTAAAATATTCAGATCTTTATATCTAAAAATCAAATTCCAAAAATGCAAAATAAGCTAATATTGTCATTGAAACAGTTATTCGGCTGAACACAAATGTTTTCAAGACCAGAAAAAACACTATTCACTGGAACATTTGTTTCTCAGTTTTGAGGGATTTTAGAAACAGTAAAAAACATTCTTGTTAATGATTTTGATTTATATGCAACAGCTGCCAAAAAAAATTGCTTGCTTAGTGTTGCTTTTCACTTGGAATCAAAAACTCCATCAGAAATGTAACCTAATTTATAATAATATAAAAAAGAAGCTAAATGAACAAGTGATGTTAGGTTGGGGGTGACCTAACGGGACAGAGTGTAAACGGAGAGCTCTCAGCAATGGGGAGGGAAATAGTGGGCAGGGTGGCCACCAGTCCCACCTACAATGTAGAGGCACATTTCTTATGAACTCCTGCAGTTCTGCAGAAGCGATGTCCAAGAAAACAACACAGATTTTGGGGATTTGGGCTAAAAACAGCATAGTTATAATTAAAAGATGACTGGGAACACTTAAAATAGATGAAAAGGTGATTGGAGTGGGACGTTAAACAAACACCAATCTTTTATTTCAGCAGGATACAATTATCATGTGTCTTTCCTGCCAACACCCCCCTCCCCAAGCTTCTACCAAGCAGTCTATGTGTTGTGTGTAAATAAGTGTAGGAGCGGCATATTGTAAGAAATACGACATTTGTCAAAGACTGTACAGTATATCTAGTTCGAAGGTTTCGCCCATTTATAGACTGGCTTCAAACAAACCTCAGACGCAGCATGTAAAAAAAGTTATAGCGCCCGTTACATTGACTCTACAATAAAGTCCAGTGTCTCTCACAGCAGGGAGCACATTCATCCATGCGATAACGCCATATTTTTCAGCTGATAAAACCACAGTAAATGTTTCAGCCCCCCCCCCCTCATTTGTGGTTTTTGTTCCTGATTTATTCCACTTACATGCGAGGAATAATAAACTGCACACGCTGGCGTGGAGACTTTTCCCTCTCTCTGCCTTTAAAGAGCACAGACACACACACAAGCTTTGAAAGTCTTTTATGTTTCCGCCTCAGCCAGAGGTCTGTTCAAAGCCACATGTGAAGCTCACTGTCATCTTCCAGTCGGGCTAAAGTCCTCCTTTATGAGGCTGGAAATGGGGACGGGGTGTAACCATCTCACCTCTTCACGGGGGACATTAACCTATAATTTTTAAATAATAGTAAGATGCACATTTTTGGTATTTAAACAAAAACTATATTTTTTTAAATGGAGACCACAAAAATGTAATTTTTTGTATTTTTTTCTGGATCATTTTTACAAAGTTCTTATAAAAATGGTTTTGAAACTGATCAATCAGTTCCAACAACCTCAGCTTTCTATGCAAGAGCGGCTGACAGGAAGTGCTTTTAAGGACCCTAAATTATAAAAGAATGCACATATATGGCACGTTTATACTCTGCGAGGCATTTATACTCCACGTCACAATCAAATGCACTACAGCTTTCGAATTTGTTCAGAAAAATTCTTTTTCTGTAGATATATGGTTTAGTTTTAATTTTATTTCAGATAAAAACACCTGAAAAACCTTGGAAAAAATCTTTTTGATGCCAAATATTTCATTATGAAGATGTAGGTTAATAAATCTTAATTTTGCTATTATAAGGTTTATTGTTGGGGAAAACTTTAACTATTAAAAAAATAATTTTGTCTTTGTGTGCCTAAATAGTTAAAATAATTCACCAATCTGATTGAATAATAATGAAATCGCTGAAAACTACGAATATGTTCATTACTATAAAAGGAATGATTTAAACATTACAAACAATAGAGGAATATATCATACAGAAACGCTTTTGTCTAACAAGAAATAGAATTTATAATGTAAAGCTTTTTAATATTTTATTTTAATAAAGTCAAAAAGGACAGTCTTGAATCCATGAAAAAAAAATCTTAAAGTGTTTGAAATCAAACGTTAATAAATTAATGCACGAAATTTACTTTTAAAAAATGAACGCGTTAATATTTACAAACGCTAATAAGTACACTCCGCGAAGCAACGGTCCTCCACCGGTACAGGATTCCACTGCAATTTTAATTTCAGAAAAAGGAACACTTCCTCGGGCATAATCCCGCTAATAGCATGGTCACTTTAAAAACAAATATTCCGTTGATTTTAGTACTTTATTCTTGTTATCTTTTATGTTTAAATTGCTTTTTCACAAAAGGCAGAATATTTTGATATGTAATGTGGCCTGTTGTCACGGTAACAAGACAACGTGGCAGCGATTTTGACTGCAGTGGCAAAGAAAAGCGATTTATTTGCTGATTATCACGATAGGTTAAATAAAGCATCAGTTCAGAGAGGAAATTCACCTCTTACCACTCGTTTTTGTCAACATTATGAAGGAAAAAGTTTGCTTTGAAGAAGCCTGCATATTAACAACATTTCAACTTGAACTTCTTTTTTAGACGTGCATCCACACCCAGCAGCCAATCAGAATAGAGTATTCATCCGGACCATTTAAAGTGCAGAAACACAAGGTTTGTTTCTTATGGCTGTATATCAGCATCTTTGTTTTCTTGGAGTAATACTGCAGACAGAAGTCTTAACTTTATTCTTATCTCACTGTTGATGTGTTCTGTGCAGTTAACACTTGATAAATTAAAAAATTTCAGACAAAGATGAAGGGAAACATGTTTTCTCTGGCCTGTTTTTGTTCAAAAGCTACATAATGTTGTATGAAATGTACCTAGTAAAATAATGAGATTAATCATGATTAATCACAACCCAAAAGTGTAATTAATCTGATTATTTTTTTAATTCGACTGACACTACTAGTGAGAATGTAAAGAACAAAAACAAAAGCATCTCGGGTTGAAGATGAAGCTTTGTTTCATAGTATAACATCCCTGAATCTTAACCTGTACCTCTGTCAACTTCTGTTGCCTGAATGCCCACATGATCCTTTCTGAGTCAACTTTCCCTTTTGCAGCACAGATATGATAAAAGAATTAAGTTGGTGTTTATAAAGATCTTCTCAACACCAATCATAACCAGGATCCGTCAATGTCTGGATGACTGGAAGTGTAGACGCAACAAATTGTGAATGACAGCCATAATAACGGCCTCCCACGCAGGGGGAGGCGTGTGTGTGTGCACATGGATGAGTGCAGGTGCTGCCGCCGCTCCTCGCAGGCCTTAATCCGTTCCAGATTTCTGCAGTGCCAAAGAGCAAACAGCATGGGTTGACCCGGCGCCTGGCTTTATGTGAGGAGCTGGGGATTCTGCTGCCGATAAACCACTTAGCGCTCGTCCAAGCTCATGCCTCCTCCTCTCCCTCTCCCTCTTCTGGGCATCAGGCCATGGTTCCCACCTTCCTCTTTAGCAGCACCTTTGCTTCTGGATGATTAACCTAACCTGATCACGGGGGAAGCAACCTCCTGATCAAGCCCCTAATGCTATGCTAATGCTAGGCTAGTTAGCGAGCTAATTGGGCTACGGCAGTCTTAAGGAGCCAGAATAGAGGAGGGTAATCTCTTTTAAGACCACAGCCTCCATCTGTGAGGGCTATCTGGGTCCAGCCTTACAACTGCAACCGTGGAGACTGCAAAGACAACATGCATCCACATGGCTCTGATGAAGAGCTGCACAATGGTGAGGAAGACCTGCAGCCTGTGTGGCCTCTGGCTTCACACAAAAACACACTTTCCCTAAAGAACAAACACTGGATCCACTATAGTTCATGTATTTGTCAAATTTGGTTCAAATTTCAGTGAGTCAGTTGGGAAAAGGGAATATACTTCACATCTTATGATTCAATTAATTTGTGTCAATAAAAGGAGACAAGCAAGATCGATTGTTTTTGTGACCTGGAATCAATACTTGTAAATTAGATGTTTCTTGCTAAAATATTTAAATAATCCTTCCAAAAGACCAGGGGTCAGAGTCTGAATAAAGGGTGAGATTTGTACAAAAGTACCATAACTGACTCCAGATATACACTGGTCCGTCTGCTGCGCATTTCCGTTATGATGGGAGTCAGTCTCAAAACCGCCAATTAGTTTACATCGTCTTCCCCCTGGCTCCTCGAGGAGGGGTTTGTCCTGCTACCCCCGTGTCAACATCTAACACTTTGGCCATCAGGCCCCAGGTCCTCACCTTCAGTTTATTTATAAATTTTTTTTTTCAGTACAGCAGATGTTTTATTTGGACACCCTGAGCTTTTTCCCCCCCATTTCTTCTGCATTTTACTGCAAAATTGACGCATCAATGTACAGGAAATAGAACACCTGCGTAAAGCTTGCATTGCGGACAGGCGTACTTCAGATGCACACATAATGAAAGCTAAGTAAACATTTTGATTGAAAATTTTATCTTGAAAAATCTATTTTTTTGCATCAACGCAACAGAGACACACTGCAGACAGACCAATGTAAATCAGCCTTAAGAACTCGCTCCCCCTTACTGTTGCTGAAAGCACTATGTTTCAAGCTTTCTCACTAGCTTACAGCCCCTCACACCCTCAACCTAACATTAGCAGTGGAATAAAAATGGTGAGCAAACTTGGAGCTTTCCAGCTGGATAGTTTTGAGCCAGATGCCAGCTCAAAAGAGGAAAATAAGGACGTTCATGGATCTATTTGTCTGCAAGTGAAACCATCAGAATGGAGTGGAACAGAGAGCTTGTGGCCCGACCAGCGTATTTTCTTTGCCACAAATCCGATCTTTTTCAAAGTCCATTTTTTTCATCCACGTCTGTTTTTGCAGTGATTTGTAAAAAATACTCTAAAATTAAAGTTCAAGATTAATGTTCTTTATATACGTCTTCCATCATGTGAAAAATGCTAAAAGAACATGTTAAAAACACTTAAGTGTAAAGATCTAGAGTGGATCTTTAATAAAGAAGAATAAACTATGTTTATTCCTCCCATCATTAACTGCAGATGGGTGGATGTGATGCAGCTAATGCGGGTAAAGGTCTTTGGACGTGTAATGATTTCCGTATGATTAGTGGGTTCTGAGGAAGCGCATGGCTATGATCGATAGAGAACTAAACAAAAGGCTGAAATCAATGGAGCACACATGAGTTCACAAATAAATCGCACAATTCTCTGCTGCAATTGAAAGCACAGCTCAACAACTGTATGCAGACTATATTAATGTGAGTGTTCCCATTATTGTAGACATTTTGCACAAAAACACAAACTCACCAAGTCTATGGACGAACAGATGTGGGTCAAAGCAGCACAAAGCCATGCTGGCTTTGCCTATTGAAACACTTGTCAAGGCCCTCTGGGAGGCCAAGCAGATCACTGACCACTGAATAAATGAACACTCACACACCTCCTACTTCTGACTCGCACACGCCGTCTCCCATGGGACTAGGCTGAAGGGGACAGCAGGCTGACCTCGGGGCTCCTCGGCACTGTCATCTGGTCTCTTTTCAACTTCATCAGTGTCAACAGGGTCGAAATAATTTATTTTCAATGGGTAAGCATTTCAGCTAAAAATCAATCCAAAGAGGCCAGACAGGAACAAAGCACGACAGCTTAGCTGAAATATCTAGCCTGCCGGCAGTTGGGTTGATCGTTGAAGTCCCACTCCGATCATCTTTTGATCTATTGTAAAAACGTTCCCAGTGGTTTTTTACAGTGTATTCAGACTGAACACATTTGGTCCGCTTAAAGTGAACCAGAGTTCTTTTACCCCGATAATCTGAAACAAATGTTCAGTCTGAATACGCGCAAGCGAAACCTGGACCAGAAATCGCTCTCCGACCCATCTTTCTTTCTGTGTCTCATTGTGCGGCACGTGCTGCTGTGACATCATCCTAAAAGTTAACTTATAGCTTGTAGTTCAACGATGAGACACAGCAACTCATTGAAATGTGGTTGTGTGAACGCAGGCTGGTTAAAACAACTTTAAATATGATCCACATTGCTTCTCGCGCTCTACCGCTAGCTTGCAACCCCTTACACCCCCAAGCTAACATTACAGATGGAAAGAAAAGGCGAGCAATATTGGAGTTGTCCAGGTGTACAGTTTTAAGTCAGACGAGAAAAAACAAAGATGTACATGGATCTAGTCGTAGTAGGCTACAAGTGGATAAATCAGAATGGAGTGGAGCAGGGAGCTCCTGGCCCGCCCAGCATATTTTCTTTCACAAATATGATCTTTATTAAATTGCTTTTTTTTTTTTTTTTACCTCTCCCGATTCACAATGATTTTAATGCAATTTTTAGCTAATTTGTCTTAAAATAGGTCTTCCATTATCAGAAAAACTATAACAAGTGCATATTCAAACAACAAAAACACCATTTTCATTGGAGTGGGTTTTTGCTGCGCGTTTCTTCCTGAGGAAACACTTCCTGGTTCACAGCTGCAACATCTGCTCTTTACAGCCGAAAAGTCACGTCATGTGAGCGCAGTTCATTCAACTTACAAAAGAAGAAAAAAGTTTTATAAAAGGACTTTGTAAATCTAAAATTGCCTCTTTTTGTATTTTTAGGAATGACAAGCATGGCAAAGCCACACAAAATAAACACACAAACACTCACTAAACGGGACACGCAGACGGCTCACACCCTCCTCAGGGGACCTGCCAGGCTGGCTCCACCCATTACAAAGCAAAAAAAAACCTCCAACAAGTGTGTGTGTGTGTGTGTGTGTGTGTGTGTGTGTGTGTGTGTGTGTGCAAAGGAGGGGTGAAGGGTTAGTACACAGGGGGCGGGAGAACAGCACCACACCCCCACCCACACACCTCCCAAACCCCTCATTACTGTCCCAAAGCCTCCACAAGGGGACCGAATGAGAAACCCTGCAGTCCCTTTTTCTCTCCATCCCCTTTCTGCCCCCCCAGATAACACCATACAATTAGTGGCTCCTCTTTTTACCCCCGCCCCCCCTTTCTCTTGGCATATATACATGTATATACATCTCAGTTCACAGCATTTCAGATCAGAGAAAAGTGCACACACCCTAAATACCAGGCTGCTTTATTTTAGCCTCTTTCTGACCCTCCCTTCTCTTCCTCTCTCTATTCATCATGCTCGCACTGCTTTGGCTGTGACCGGGCCCCCCCTTGGCGAAAGGGACGCTGTAATTATGCTAGAATGCCAATGTGACTACTTCCTGTCTGGAAGAGCCCCATATCCTGTTCCCTAGGGCATCTTCAGTTGGCTGAAAAATCTTTGAGCATCTACGTCAGCAAGAGTGGCAGTTTCCCAGGCTGTGGCTGTGACTGATTTGCGCTTTGGTAGTTTGGTTGAGGAGTGTAGCGACGGCAATTCAGTTTATGACAAGAAAAAACAGCTTGACGCACATTCCCTTCCTGTCTTTTTTTATTCATTTTAAAAGATTAGCAAAGACTAAACTCATTTTTCCCTTGATGTAAAACTAAGATTTCAAACTAATTTGATCTTTATTTCTTGCAGGAATGTGGTCACAGCTTCATGCACGTTTTCTGAACAATACTTGATTTAAGCAGATTTATTAGAACCCTCCAAAGTACCTATTTATGTGAAAATTTGATATAAACATTTTAAGCTGCACTACAGGTTTCCATTCAAACACCTGCCCAATCTTACATGTGCAGGTTCTTCCCTTCATACATTCAATCCAGTTGTTTGTGCAATCACGCCACACGCACACCAGAAATGACACCAGATTGAGCGTGCAGATGTTACAAATGACAGCAGCTCAAGAGTCTTTAGAGTGACAAAACGAGCCGCTTCAGAGGGCCCACATGTAAAACCATCAGATTACATTTCTGATGTCACTTTAGCAAAAATTATGAACCTCATGATGATAAATTCAAAAATGGCAGTTATGTCATGACAGGGAAAAAATATGAGACATTTCAGCTCCTTTTAGATGCAGACATGATGTATAAACATTCAAAATAATTTATTTTATTTTAATTAAAAATGTATCCAGCATTTTTTTTTACAAATGGCAGTATCTAGAATGACTAGTTATCTCATTTCCCAATTGAAGCTTTTTTAACAATCAGCTGAAACTGTGAGTCAGAACTGAGTAAAAAAAAAACAGATCTGTGTAGAAAGTGAACTGAGATGTTACATCTGAGATCTTAGATCTTACACTAAATAGAAACTTTGGGAAATGCCAAATATCCACAAGTCCACAAAGTCAGGCAGGTACCAGACTCAGCACCCATGAAATCTGGTCAAAATACAAAAGATGAGTCTTTCTCTACATCTAAATTTGTTTTTTCTTTTTAAAAAATGTATTTTCTGATTAGCTAAATGGTAGAAAGCTTTCTAAAATGTGACAGGTTCTGAAATCCTGTTTGATGTACATTTTATTCAGCTTCCAGTTTAATTTAATCATATTTCTTGTGAACTGACTGATCTTTGAAAACTTGACTGTCTGATATTGAGAGTTAAATATATTCCAGGATGGAATCCTAGCAAACTCTTTAGTTTCCATCAAGCTTCTGTCGCGTCACTGAACTGGATTAAATCAAATCCCGCAAAGGAAGAGGAAATGTGCATTTTCTCAAAATGAAGAATTATGACTGTTCTCTCTGAACTTTTCACCTGAAGAGTTTTTAATCACAGAAGCACGCACGCACACACTCTTATAGAGCCTCACCTGTGCACATAGTGTAACTGGTGGACAGAATCAATGGCCAGCACCATTTCAGACAGGTAGAACTTGGCCATATCTTCGGGCAAACGGTCCTCAAACTTGCTGAGGAGAGTCAGCAGGTCCCCGCCCACGTAGTAGTCCATTACTAGATACTGGAGACACAGAAAACAGAATGACTTCACTAAATGTGGAGAAATTGTTTCACAGAGTGCTTTAGTAACACAGGAAGGTCTTAATGCATCATAAAAATTACAGAAAGAAGTTAAACCAGCTGTTGCTCCCTTCATCATTTATTTGACTTCTCTCTCTCACGATCACAGAAGCAACAGCGGCTCCAAAAGCTGTTTTACTTTTCAGGATTTCTCTAAAAATAAATGGGTGTGCAGAGGTTTAAGGCCTTGGGGAGTGTCCAGCATTTGTTGTGTGAACGCGAGTAATGGAATGGCAAACAGTCATGGCATTTGAACTTGGGGTCATGCAGAGACGAGATATCAGGTTAAAGGGAAAGCGACAGCCTCCAGCAGCCGCCATTTACGCCAGACAGAGCTTCCCTTACAAACCTCCACCCAACTCCAAACTCGTCTGTTTTTCACACACAGTCTGTGCCTCTGTTGATTAATTTCCTTCCATTCAAACGTCATGTTGGGTTTTGGGTCAACAACAGACTGTGCTGGTAAGATTCTGGCAGCGATCCTTCAGAGGCTCAGGAACTTGGTTGGAAAGGAATAGTGTTACCAACAGCTCTACAATATAGAGTACCAAAAAAAAGGACAAAAACTAAAGTATGGTGCAACGAAATGCACCAAAAAGGTGCCAAAAACAAGGCTGCACTTAAATTTGTCCTAATTTTTACAAAATTGTTGGAGATGAGTATGAGCAGCCTCTGCATAGTTGGCAAAGTAAGCAAGATATTGGGAAAAAAAAGAACAAAGAGAAAAGATTTGATTGCAAAAGCAAATAAAGCGGAGAATTAAACTGACTGACTTTAATGAGCAAAAAGGATTTTTTTTCTCTTTAAGTAAACTACATCTTTTACCTCCGTGGCCCACAAAAACACTTTCCAAGCAACAGACCATATTGAAGCTGGACAATATTTTCACAGGCCGGCTTGTATGAGGCTGAAGTGGGGAAGTGAGCGTCTGGTTATATTTTTTTTTTTTCTCTTTTAAGCTTCTAATATTCCTCAACTTTTAAGGATAGAAAATCTGCTGTTATAAAAATTATTTGTACACTGGATTTCAGGCAGGTACCAAAAAAATTTGATATTTTCTCTTAGCCCTTAACTGGAGCTTAAAAAAAAAAAAAAAATCAGATGCAAACTTTAACCTTGTCCAACTTCTAAGGTGCGACGGATAGATACAAAAGAAAAAAACAGCAACTAAAACTGGTATTTTCTAAATAAATAATAATAAACACGAATCAACGATTTGAGCAACTTTTATTAGCAGCATCCTCAAAACATTAGACAGAGAATCTAGTAGGTTTCCAAAATAAAACTTCCTTCAGAATCCGAAAATAAG
Source organism: Adrianichthys oophorus (assembly GCA_036245035.1). Classification (NCBI taxonomy): domain Eukaryota; kingdom Metazoa; phylum Chordata; class Actinopteri; order Beloniformes; family Adrianichthyidae; genus Adrianichthys; species Adrianichthys oophorus. The sequence goes on along the minus strand of BSAI01000101.1, from coordinate 17,110,248 downwards.
TAAAAAAGAAAAAAAATGTAGTCCTGTTGTCCCATAAGAAAATCTAATATTAACAGCATTTTGTGCAAATTCTAATTCCAATATATTTATTTAATAAAATATATGAAGTGATGTGACAGTAGGAAGCTACAGAATGAAAGAGTCCCGTGTTACCAGATTATTGTCATCCTGGAAGGCGTAGTGCAGGGTGGTGATCCACTGGCAGTCTCCGTTTACCAGCACGTCTCGCTCCTCCCGAAAACAGGCAGTCTGGAGGAGGACATGACATTAGACAATTCCGAAAAGCGCACATATAATAGCATATAATAGTTAACTTTTTTCCAAATCAAAAAGATCATTAGTTTGTAACAGCTTCATTAGCCAAGCAAGATTAAAGAACTCTCTCTATGCAGAAAAAATAAAAGAATATAAGGAAGTAGAACAGGCTGTGTTAATGCTCATCCTGTAGAATTTCCCATCTCCAGGCATTTAAACACACACAAACAACAAGGAGCAGTTTGGTCTTGTGTTGTCCTAGGCGTGAAGACCAAGGGCCCAAGGGACTGACAGGAATGTCAGACTATCAGGAAGACGTCAATGAAGAAAACATCCATCTGCAGCTCGTGCTGCTTTGACTGACACATTCTACAACCTGTCAGCAAAGTCCTGATGTGACGGAGCGTGAATGAGAGTGGCGATTCTCCTACAGCTAGGGCTTCTCCTCTTGTTTTTGATTAATCATCAGACTTTATCTTTCATTTAAAGCAGGGGTGTTAGACTCCACACCTCGAGGGCCAGTGTCCTACATGTTTTCCAACCAACCTGCCATTGAAGCTCCTTATTGGCTAAACACACCTGATCCAGGTAATCAACAGGAAATTCAGAAAGATTTCTGGAAAACCAACAGGAGGCTGACCCTTGAGGGCTTGAGTTTGACACTCCTGATTTAGAAGATAAATAATATTCAGACTTCTAAAGAATAATACAAACCTCCGCTCTCTTCAGCATCTCCCATTTGTTGAGAATCTTCATAGCGAATACTTTGTCTGTGTTTTTCACTTTTACCACAGCAACCTGCAACAGAAAACAGATTTAATGACACAATGGAAAACATATTCAAAAAATCCAATTGAAAAACTAATGATTTGTTTTTTGAGAAGTGAAGTTGCTTGCAAACTTTGTTTATCCGCCATCATGTTTTAATAGTTACACAAACATCCAAACAGACTGGAGTCAATGATGGTAATAAAGACAAACTATCTAATCAGTTTTACAAAGGCAGCAAAAACGACAAAAAGTAGGAAACAAATGAAAATGACTGAAAAAAGAGAAGCAAAGCATCGAGAAAAATCAGGACCGAGGTCCTCCGGCACTGGCCTTTTAGTTTTTCCTAAGGTAAGGACCACAACTTACGGCTTCATTCTGCCACTACAGTCCTCGCCTCTGGAACAGCCTGCCGTTAAGACCTCAGGGCCGCAGAGACCGTAGAGGTTTTTAGGAAGAGGCTCAAGGCCCACCTTTTAACATGGCTATCTATCTATACATCTTTTGTATGTAATTGTAACTTTATTATGATTCTAACCCAAGTGTTACCCTATGTGGATCATCATTTTTTTAAGAAAAAAAAGTTTGAACTAGATTTTGAAAAGTTTCATGTAACTTGTGAAGTCTCTTCTAAACCTTGATATAAACTCGTACTACAATTTGAAGCCTTCCCAACTTATGCTTTAAAATAGTGAATAAAAATGAATAAAAAAAGACTTCCTCTAAATAAATTATTTAAAATGGTGCCCTTTTCTACTGTGTCTAAGCTAACGGCAGACTTTTCTTCACTGTTAATTGCTAAACATAACCCTGACAGAGCCCTCAGCTCCAGCTTTGTATTTAGCCAAAAAAGGAGCTGCGACAAACTGGCGCATGCAGACAGTGGCAGCATGCACTTCCATTAACTCATCACATCACTCACATCTTTTCTGTGTCATTTCTTCCAATCAAAAACTCCATAAAATACCACATGCAGTCAGATAAGTACTAATTGACAAAAAAAAGTCCAGTTCAGAAAAGAGCAATGAAACAGTTATGAAACAAAGGGGGCTGCACTCCATTAAATTAAGCTGGGGGGTCGGGGTGGGGGGCTACTAATGCAATAGAATGATAACATTCCTCCAGTGTTTGGATTTCCCCCCGTGATCCCTCAGCCGAGGAAAGGACGAATAAAAAGCGGAAGACGTGAGACCAGAGGAATATACTGATCTTGGCCCAGCCCGGCTGGAGTTTTTTTTTTTTTTCTTTTTCTCCATCTCTTCTTTCCTCCCTCTACAGATCCTGTCTTCACCTCCTCCTTAGCCCTGTCTGATCTTGTGTCAGCTTTCAGGACCCAAACAGAACAGAGTGTAGATATTTACATCGCAGTTTCCGTTCATTGGAACAGTCTGATGCACCGCAAGTGATTCTTGGCTTTGCAAAGAAACAGTATTAACTCAGGGTCAACAATATGCTCCAAACAGGAGACGTGTCCATAAAGTGTCCAGGTATTTCCTAAGGAGTTAAATGACAAATGCACATTTAACTTCAGATGGGTACGAGCAGTCCTGAGGGTAGGTTTTCTTCAGGTGGCAGTGTCAACAAACATGCTGAGATCTACAGTAGGCTTGCTGAAAGCAGTGCTTGGGTCTTACAGAGCATCTGTAAATTTAAAGGAAATAACCAATCGAACTTTATATGAAAGAAGATTATGACTATTTTTTAAGGGTTGACTGAGCAATGGACAAAGAAATGTTGGTTTCTGCTGCAAATGGATTTCCAAGACAGAACAATATAATCCATAGATCATTTTCATCTTGCCTCTAAGGTACATCTGGCTAAAGCAAAAGCACTGGAAAATTCCAACAAGGTAGCGGTATTCATAGGCCGTCCAACTACGCTGAAAACAAACCTGAAATGCCAACGGTCACATGACTCCACACGTGCTTATGAAAGACTCCTTGCAGGAGCTCAACTCATCGTGTCAGTATTTGGTGCTGTTGCTACATGCTGGCAGGTGCGCCCACTTACAGTCATCAAACCATCCATCACTTTACATCAAACAGCATTTCTATCAACACCAACCTGTACTGATGTCAAGAGATGATTTTATAGTACTTTTTTTGTTTGTAATTCTGACATTACACAAGACTCTTGGTTGAGAACTTAACCTGTCCCTTCAGCATTCCCCAGGTTTGACATCATTATCTGAAAGCCACTTGACATGACCCTTTGAAATCCCTTCCAGGCACACGATCATATGAAAGAAACCTGAAGAAACAAGAAATTCATCCAAAACAGTTCCTCTGGTATTCTTAATACTCAAAATTTATGGGTTGTGTGGCAGAGAAAATTTCCAATGTTCCGTTTGTGAAGCAAGTAGAGTCATGCTCATGAGGCAGACCTATTATACGCACTGCAGATGGAATGTGGAAGAAAGTAATCCACTGTTAAATCCAACAACATTATTGACTTTCAAAAACTAGGCGTAAGGATCCAAGAAGATCCATCATGGGCTGAATCTGATTGTCCGGCATGAAGCGGCGCTCTGTCCAGCAAACAGCAGAGCCAATGAGCAGTTGACGAGTCAAAGAAGCAACAACAACAACCTGTTCACTGTGGATGCCTGCAGGCTGGGAAACCAGAAGGAGATAGAATGTGCACAAGCTCACTGGTTGGCAGATGGGGTGCTTTTCCATCAACCATACTTCGTTCTTTTTTTTGGCTATTTTCATTTTCAAAGACGAGCTGCATCAAGGTAGGCAAAGTTGCTATAGTGGTCAAAATCTACATTGATGTCTGTCATACAAAAACATGCACAATTAGGCGTTTGAATAACCTGCTGTTTGGTCTGTAAGCAGGAAAAAAGAGAAACTACAGGCAGAGAATTCTAAGTAAGGCCATAACAAGCTAAAGATGGACCAAGTATGCGGCACCAACACATTGGTTTGGTCTAAGGATTCAATTGGATCAGTTTTTATCTTACTGGCAGTCGCTATCTTGGTTGTATGATGGTAACAAACAACCTAACTTAGCTTGCTGTTTTGTAAAATGCCACTAGTCTAAGAATTTTACAGTTTGGGGGGGTGATGCCAGGGCGGCAGTGCTCAGAAATTAGCACCATCTTAAAACTTAATTTATAATTAAAAGTGATCCCTGACCATCGCCACGGAAAAAGCCCAGTGATGAATGAGGTAGAAGACATCAAAAAATATATGCATGATATACCATGATATCTTGACTGAGGATGTGACAATCATTAAGATCTAACAGAAACAATTGATAAAGCGAGATAGATAGTGATATTTCTATGTGCATTTTTTTCTTCTTTCGCTTTTGTTTTGATTGCTTGAAATAAACCAAATCCGAAGCTGAAATCATAGGTAAACATCTTGGAGTTAGCTAGGCTAGCTTGCTAGCAGCGGATGTAAGCAATAGATCAATAAACAACATTGAAATGACTGAAAATTGCAGCTGGGTGAATTCAATTTTTGATTTTTATCAATTTTTTTCTCCCTCCTTTTACGTTCTTTAAAAAATAACAAAATGACAGAATATATTTAATAAAGACTATTTTATTTTAATTAATATCTCCTTTGGAAATATGCTCTAACACAAAGTTCAACCAAATACAAGCTGTAAAAATGTTTATAGATCCATGCAGCAGATGTTTTGTGAGCTACAGCTAGCTTAAGCATCTTCCATACATCCATCCATCTTCTTCCGCTCATCCGGGACTGGGTCGAGGGGGCAGCAGTCTAAGCAAAAATGCCCAGACTTCCCTCTCCCTGGGCATTTCCTCCAGCTCCTCTGGGGGGACCCCAAGACATTCCCAGGCCAGCTGAGAGGCGTAGTCTCTCCAGCGTGTCCTGGGTCTTCCCTGGGGCCTCCGCCCAGCTTAGGCATCTTATAAAGAGAAACACTTCTTGTCTATTTTAGGTGTTGAAATAAATTTGTCGTACTCCCACTTCTGGCATCTACAAACTTCAAACAGATTTTGCTACGTGTGGTTTGATCCAAATTTGAAGTCACAAACCCACTGGTCGACATTTCATTTTTTAATCACCAGCCAAGTTAGTCGGTAGATGAAAAAAAAATCTACCAGTCAGGCACATTTTTCTCCAGACAAATTATTACATTATTTTACAAAGAAAAACTATAGGTGTTATTTTAAAAAAGGAAATTATGTTGAACACAGACGAAGGAAGTCACATCATAACAAAAACATAAGATAAAAACAACTGTTTTTTCTAATCAGTCTTTTTTGGCATTTTCACAAAGTCTATGAAGTTTTTAATTTTCTTTCACATATGAGTTTTTCTTCTCTTTAACAGAGCTAAAAAGCCCCCTGTGACCCCTATAAGGAAGGGTGTCAGTCACCTTTAGTCTGAACCATTGACATTTATAGAAAATGAAAAAGATTCTCTTTTTTTTTTTTTTTTAAGAAAATGAAATTACATAAAAATAATATCTAAATAGTATGAACACGTCTTTAATGTCATCTAATTGTAACCTCAAATTAAATACATGCTGAGAAAACAAAAACAGATTTACTAGAGGACTGCAGATTGACAGAATTAGAATTAGATTCTTGTGTCATGGACACGCTTTTTTTTTTTCCTCGGCCTCGTAGAAGAAGCTCCTCTGCTTGCTGCCGCTTTCCTGTCTGCTTGTTGCGAGAAACAGGCAGGCGGACTTTACTCCAACGAACGAAGCCCAAGAAAGCAGAGAGCTGGAAAAATAAAATCTCGATTTTCCCAAAAAACAAATTGCCAAAAACAAATAAATTCAAATTAATCGATAATAAATCACCCAGCCCTACTGAAAACCATTGGTATTTAGAACTGTATATTAGAGTTTTTTTATTGTATAGATTGCTCTCTTGTGTCAGGCGTTTTCCTCAGAGTAATCAGTACTGATATAGAATAACAAGTCAGGGACTAAAAAAAAGATCCAACTTTTTAACCATAATGAAAAGACAAAAAACTGGGTGGAGCAGTAGTGAGTAGATCTTGCTGTAGAGTTAGTAGAGTAGTTAGTACAAGAAAAAGTACCCAAGACTTTCTAAATAGAAAAAGATATTAAAGAAAGTTGAAATCTATACTTTTTTTTCCCTACACCAAGTGTACTATACAGCGAGTGCACAGTTGTGAATTGTTTTTAGTTTAGATCAGGAACAACAGTTACCTCTCCAAAGGCGCCTCGTCCAATCACTTTAAGTATCTCAAAGTCTTCTTTGTGGAGGCGCATCTGCTTCACCTTGGAGGTGAATGGTTTGGCTGCAGAGAGAAAGAAAATACTGTCAAATTTAAGACAAGTTCATAAACAAACATTAAGCTGTGAAAGACTCAAACACACTAGATAGATGGCAAAATCATTTGCAGAAAAAGCTAATACTTAGTTAGCTAGCATAGCCTTTTAAAGACAGATATTGTTCAGAGTGCAACAAATGTTGCCTTGATTAGAATTTAATTAAATAAATAACCAACAGCCACATTCTAAAATGTACGCATCAGATATCAATAATGTTTGGGTGTAAAACGTGGTAAGAAGAATAAATAGATGTTCCAGTGGAGGACAAAATTAAAAAGTATGTATTTGAAATAATAGGACCAATGTTTGATCTGGGACATCCAAGTACAGCCTTACTATTTATTATCTTACTCATCAACACCCTTGGGCGGATTGGAGAGAGAAAAAAAAAATCCCAATAATTAGAAAAAGCCTCTGTCTGTCATCCCAATATAACTTATGGTAGTGTTCAGTGCTCAGTGAGCCTTTTAAACACAGTAAAACATCAACAACAAACAATTGATGCGCAATATCCTTACTGAGGGACTAATAAAGGACTTCTTATTTTTATAACGTAGCTTTCATGTAATTTCAAACTGGCTTCATTGTGACTGATGGAGAATATAAATGATAAAGCTGATGCTCAACTTCTGATTAAAAGGTTGAGTTTGGTTACCCATTTTGCCTGCTCATGTATCGAAGTGTCCTTGGGCAGGACATTAAACCCTACAGTGCTCCCACTGGCCTGGCTAACAGTGCGTGGCAACTTTACCACCATTTGTGTGAATGTGTGTCAATGAAGGAATAAATGACTGTAAAGCGCTTTGGATCTTGAAGAAGGTATAAAAGTATTAGTCATTTACTATTTAACGCAGTTGCGCCTGCTATTCCCTGATGGGAAAAGAACTCGGGAGGGATCTGCAAGGGTTGCCAACATTCTCTCACAAAGCCAGACAGATTCAATCTCAGCTGACAAAGTCAGCATTTCCCTCATTTGTAGTTGAGCTATTCAGCCACTTCCTGGTTTACATGATTCCAGCATGCCTTCCACAACCTTGATTGGCTGTGAGTTTAACAATGTCATCTTACTGATGAAAGTATCACAGTTTACTGAAACCACAAAAAAACAAAACAAAAGTGCATTAAGTTTTTGTCCAATTTTTGTCCTGTAAAAGCACACGTCTAAATTCATGTATAATGTTGGTATCTAACAACAATAGTTCTTTTACTTAGCAACAAAATCTCCCTGTTCTACACAAATCCTTTTTTTGATTGTTTTTAGCTGTTGCAGAGTGAATGGCTGTCAGAGAACAAGAGTTCAAGTCCAAGTCTGGCCTGTCTGCAATCCTTACACTCATCTGTCTGCAGCAATTACACAGAACCCTCAGTGTTTGAGAGGAGGACATTCTCCCACTGTGAAACAGGGAAATGCCTGCTGAAATAAAACAAACAGGTCACTCATAGCTCAAACATCTCTCCCACTCAGTTTTCCCCTCACAGACAGTGGGCTTGTTCTGTGACGACTGCAGGGCAGAGGGATCGTACAGGCCAACGGAGTGTGCCGTGTTTTGGCACGGCTTTCTAAAGCCAAGACACAGACCAACAACTCAGCAGTGTCAGACTGGGTGAGGCTGGGAAACACCTGACAGAAGCAAAAGAAATGCTCAGTCATGTTCAGTTTCCAAATGACATGCTTTCACAGAAACACTGGAGTCCTTTCTGGGGATCGATCAGCTTTGTAATATCTGGGGCTTGTGAGGCTGGACAGCATCACAGGTCTGTAGGACTGATTGCCATGACACAAACACAAATGAATTCATTAGTGTTCTTTTTTTCCCCTCAACTAAGTAACCTGACAGCATAAAGTCCTTCACACTTAGAAAAACCAATGAAAACATGCCACGCTGATCTGGAAAGACTTATAAACAAAATACCATTTCCAAACAAAGAGTTTGGCACAAAGTCAACCAAAAACATAATCTACCTCCATTCCTAAATATACATCTCTGAACACAATGTCAATGACACTTTTGTAAAGTTATGAGAGTGACAATACATTTCTTAAGTGTTTATTTAGAAAGCTGCCAACAAAAGGTCAGTGCCGTCTGAAAGCCGTCTCTTTAGAAGTAATGGTCTTCTGCCCAGCCTCTGCCAAACTGATCCGACAAGGCAGGATTAGTAGCTACCAGCTTAAAAAAAGTATATGGCTGGAGGGCGAAATAAGCTACAATTCCCTTATTGTTTAATTCATAATTATGCAAGTGGGAGCTAAGAGAGTGGTAGGTCATAGAGAAGAGGGGGGCAGTCAAGCAAGTTGAGCGGGAGAAAACAGTGATTAGTGGCTGCATGCTGACTCAGAAGCCCCACTAAACCAACCACATAAGAAACGCCTTTCATCTAGGAGCCAGGAGCCCACGGGCCCAATCCACAACAAAGTATAAGCACAAACACAGTTGCATGCACACAGCAAGGTCAAGCTCTGTACACCTGACACCTAAATAACGACTATGTCGTGTGCGAGGCTTACTAGACAAACCCTAGCCAAGCCCTTCAAAAAAAACGTCTTCTTGTTTGACCAACACTTCAACAACAGGTGGTTTGCGGAAGTTATTGACGAGGTAAATTTTGCTTTTGTAAATACTGTAATTAAAAAAACATTTCTGCATGCAAGCAGATAAATATGTGTCCATGGTGAACATATAAAATCCTTGGAGTTAAAAAGGACATATGTTTGCAATTACTACCAACCGATATTTACTTTGGGATCAGCATACCTGCACTTCGTCCTAACAACATGACTTATCCTGTTTAACAACTAAGAAAAAAAAGAGAAAAAAATGCCATCCAGTATGGTCATAAGTCTGTATTTGCAAAAAAACATAAAGGTTGACCTAAACATAGCAACTGTTGCTATGATAAGGTGTGGTAGCATCATGGTGAAGCGAACTACCCAAGTTTCAGCATGAGTGCCAGTCTTTGTTCTTAAAGTTTTGCAATGTGCAGGTTGAGTGAGCCAATAACGGGGGAAAAAAAGACATGTCATGTCAGTCTGATTAAATGCATGCTTTGTGGAGATGACAGCAATGAATACATGCCATCCACACACACACACATATAAGAAGCCAAAGATACAGCTGCATGTGTACCCTGTTCAAGTGGAAAACATAAGTTTGCAGTGAAACTGGAAAAACGCGCAAGATGCCACCTAATCCACATAGCCGGACTGGTTCAACCCAAAATACCAAGTGCTTATCTGGCCGATCTGAGTCAGTGCCACAAGTTAGGGCCATTTTTCTTGAGAAATTTAGTAACCGCGGGCAAGTGCATTCATTTACACACACAAACAGGCCTCAGAGAAGCTTGGGTGTGGTCCTGGGAAAAATGCGAAAGCATAGAGTACATTACAGCAAAAAGGCATCAATCTTTATATTTAGAACTCTGTTGTGCGTGTAATAACAGATGCAAGGATTGACGGGATGAAAAACAAAAAGAAAGGGGGATTAAAAAACACAAAGAGATCCAAGTGGGCAAAAAGGCAAAAACACAATGACTGAAGGACTTTCGCACACAAATTGTTTTGTATTTAGAGCAGGGATAGGTAAATCAAGGCCTCGAGGGCTGCATTGTCTGCATGATTTCCAGATATCCAAGCCCCACTCATGACTGATTACCTGGTTCAAGTGTGTCCAGCCAATTAGAACATGCCAGAGCATGGGATGTTGGAAAACATGCAGGAATGCAGCCCTCAAGGCCTGGAGTTGCCTATCTCTGATTTAGAGAGTTTCAGATCTCACTTATCAAGTACATGAAATAGATCTTCCAGAAATGTTCACATATTTTAGGATTTTCTTATTTTCTGGGAAACCAAGGTTCACATGTCAACTGAAAAAATACTAAATTTAAAAGCATTTTTATTTTTTATCTGAAGACATTTTAATTAAAGCATGAATTTAACATCTATGATTGTTGAGGTTTTACCGGAAAGAAAACTGATTCTCTAACACAAAGTTAAGAATGGTTCAATGAAAGGTGAACATACTTCAGTTCAAGATTTCATAATGGAGAAAAGACGTATTAGGAGAGGAGTAAAAATGAAACTACATAAGACTGGAAATGCATCATGCCATCAATAGACGGATGGCACGCCAAGACAGTCAGGTGAGGAGCCAAATAAGAGTAAGAGTCTAAACTCTACAGCACTTTACCGCACTCTAACAATACCCCAATTCCTGAGCAAGATGGAGGGACATCTGGAAGCCATAATGAATGACTTAACGACACAAAAATGCTGTTTGAAAGAAAGACAGAGAGAGGGATATAGATAGGCTTTCCAGAGTCTGTCATGAAGAGAGAAAATGAGGAGAGAAGAAGAGGAGATCCATAGATGGCTTTTACCTCTATTTGACCGCAGCAAAGCTATTGGAGGCTGTAGATGGAAAACAGAAATAAAATCTATTCTACTGTTATAAAAGATGACCAATCAGTACTCTTTTTTTTCTGAGTTCAGTCTGTTTAATTTGCAATTTAATTATCTGGAAGTTTGCCTCAACTGGCTTTTTGCTGCATATGTGACTTTTTTGCGTCAGCATGTCATAAACTTTAAACCAACTCATGGCTTGTAGTTTCACCTTTACAAACTTCGTCCAAATAAATTTTTTTTTTCACCTTGCACTTCCTATTGCAAAAAAATCATTAGATTTTGGGTTCTTATTTAAAAATAAACATTAGTTAAAATGTCAAGAGCTTGTCAGCTTGTCAGAGTTTGAGTCAGAGCTTTTAAATATAGTAAACAGCTCTCTTCAGACGAGTGTCTTCCCTTCTGCCTGTAAAACAGCAGTGGTGAGGCCCCTTTGAAGAAGAGTAACTTAGATCCAAAGACTGGATAAATACAGACCTGTATCCAAACTTACCATTTTTAAGTAAGATTATAGAGAAAAGTGTTGATACTCAACTACATGAGTTTTTAAATAACCAAAAAATTTTAGAGAAATTTAAATCTGGTTTTAGGATGAACCGCAGTACAGACACGGCTCTTTTAAAGATCGGTGATGATCTTAGAATAAACTTAGACTCATAGAAACCTTCTGTTCTGGTGCTGCTGGATCAGAGTGATGCTTTTGACAGACTGGATCACCAGATATTAATGGATAGACGTAGCAGTCTTGTAGGCCTCCCTGGAAATGTTCTTCAGTGGATTTATTCCTGCCTTACAGATCGACCCTTTTATGCCAGTATGGATACATGCTCCTCAAGAATCCATGAAAAAAGTTGTGGGGTTCCCCAAGGGTTGATTTTTGGTCCTATACTTTTTAACTTGTATATGTTGCATCTTGGGGTCGTCATCAAGAGACACGGCATTGATTTTCACAGCTACGCTGATGATACATAACTTGAAATCTCAGTGTCTCCTTAGGACCTTGAACCTATAAACATTTTTTTGAACTGTATTTTAGAGTCTTATTTTAAGTCTTTTGTTCTACAATTATTACAGAACTCAGCTGTATGAGTTCTAACAAAGACCACAGGGCAGGGACACATTACACCCATTTTAAAATTGCTGCATTGGCTCTCTGTGCGATTCAGGATTGATTTTAAAATTCTTTTAATGGTTTATAAATCTTTTAATTGTCTTGGGCCTTCTTATTTATGTGATTTGCTTTTAAAGCATGAGCCCACACGGTCCCTAAGGTCCTCTGGTGCCGGCCTTTTAGGTGTCCCTAAGGTGAGGACCAAAACCTTTGGTGAGGCTTTGTTCTCCCACTACGGTCCTCGTCTGTGGAACAGCCTGCCAGAGAATCTCAGGACCCCAGAGACTGCAGAGGTTTTTAAAAAGATACTCAAGACCCACCTTTTTAATTTGGTTTTTAGATCATCTTAAATGCATATTGATGAATTATTTGTTAAGTTTTAGTCTACATTATTCTCTGTATTTAATTTATTTTGTGCTTTAAATGCTATTTTTCATTTACGTTCTTAAATTTTAACATCTTCCTTTAAGGTTTTATGACCCAGTGTTACCCTTTTGAGGTCCTCTGTGCCAGGGGTTGCCGGTTCTGTTTAGGGTCGGTGCCGCGGTTGTCGCCCTTTGTGGGGGCGGTTGGGGTCCGATTTTGCAGCCTCGCGGCTGTGAAGTGGACCCCAATGCTGATCCGGGTGCGCACTGTGGTGATGTTCCTGCGGCTGAGTTGGCTCCTGGTATGGATAGATTCCCAATATACTGTTTCCTCACAGCAAGCCAAGCCTTATTAAGGCGTATTAATGAAGGGAGGGGCATGGGTAAAGGGGGGACTGGGTTTCTCTCTTTTTATTCATTTATTGTCTGTTTCTGTTTTTAACTGTAAAGCACTTCGAGCTGCACAAGTATGAAAAGCGTATTTTATAAATAAAGTTTGATTAATAAAAAGATGATAACTGGATGAAGAAGCACTGTTAGGTACACTTAAATCCTTTTTTTTTTTTAAATGACAGTGCACCTTATAATCTGGAGTGCCTTATATATGGACTATTTTTTATTGTTTTTAGTGATGTAAACGGTACACGGCACTCTGTCACAAAATGTTTGCTTGGATGTTATTATGAATATGCTAACGCAGCTAACATGAATCTATGTTGGAGAGTTTTTTTGTACGTGTTACTAAGGAGGAGTTACCATAGTCAAAGTAACGTTTGTTTTACAGGTATATGTCTGTTTTTTAATGTGTTGCAAACAAATTTTAGAGTTACAGGTATTGTCAATATACTAACGTGGTTAACATGTTACTGTGGATTACTGCGACCACAGTAAAGTCTTACAGACGACTTATCTCTGACTCTTTAGTTTCAAATAACGCACCATACATATGGCAGAAGTCCAGAAACAGACCATATATATTGATGATACATTTTACAATCCAGTACGCCCTATAGTATAGAAAATACGGTATTAATTTTTCCATCAGAGGGTTAAAATGTGTTACATACCCTTCTGCCTGATTATATCTCAATGCAAGCCTTTCATCATTTAGAAATAGCTATTGCCTTATTGCTGAAGCCCTTTTGTGTCAAACAAAAGAAAAACAAATTATGAGAAGCCTGAACAAATAGAACAGCAAGGCCATCAAATGCAGAATTAAAGCTGTGACTAAAAGCCTCGTTCTAAAAAGGGAAAGTTTCTAAGCTTCTTCAAAAAGTCTTGAATTCTAAGTGATTTAATGGCAAGTAGGTTAAAAAGGTCCAGAAAATTACCCGACATTGTGGACTAAAATAGAAATAGACCTTGTTTTTTTGTCAACAGCAGCTCTTCTGAAAGAGGCAAAGACATTCAGCCTGATAGGAGGATTTGAAGGTATTTTCCCTTTTTCTTTGGACAGATGCACATCTGCTGAGTGGCCAAATGTGACAACAGGAGACAGTAACAGATCCCCAACACATGTATTACTCATGAGAGCTGCATATTGGGTATCACCACTTAATCGATGAGGGACACTGGAAATCCATGAAAGGTAAGAACAGAGTCAACTGCACAGTACATAAACATCCCTTGGACTATTATTGCTACGTAGCCCAGCAGGGACATCAGAACTGACAGCTCTAAAAATTTTACATCTCACCTTTGCAAACTTAAATGATGGTGTCTTTCCACTCACTTCTGACTCATTTCCCATAATGCTGTGCATTCTCCATAGTCTCTAACTTTAGGTTTCCCTCTGCCTGCCTTTAGTGTGCTGCAGTCAATCCTTTCTGCCCTGACACAGTTATAATAAGAGAGACTATCTTTAACAAAACAATCTGTGTCCCGCTGCAATAAAAAAAAAAGCACAGATGGGATGTTGCTAAAATAATATAAACCCACAAATGCTGGAAAAAAGGGAGGAGGCAGAGAATAGTCAAACAACAAAAAAGGTGATACATCATAAAGTTCTGTGCTGTGAGTGTGCCAGCCACCCAGAAACATGAGCAAAGCTGACTTAGTCAGACTCTGCCTCAGCAGTTTCTTCAGCCTCTACAGGAACTTTTAAAGTTCTTCAAAGAAGTTTCCACGCTGCACATCGACCTACTCTGCCCACATGGCAAACACGTTTATTTACACTGTTCAGTGTCAACAGAGCCTGCAGATACCACCTGCAGATAAAGAGCACACATGAAAGGACGCTGCCAGTTACCAAGGCCTGGCTAGGTTTGTCCATCTTTGCCACTTTGTTGACGCTTGAAATCCCAGCTGCTGTATTATTGTTTTAGATTTAGCCGCTACAGACTGATAAAGGTGTTAAGAAGCAAGGATGTAGAAAAAAGGCTGGTGCAATTCAGTCGAAGGGGATCATTGCAAATTTCTGGTAAGATCTAACCACAAAATAACACAATGCAGTACACTGAAGAAACCTACTGCCTCCCTTGAATTAAACATTTATTCAAGCTTGTAAATATTATAAAACTTTATGCAGCAGTATAGATACACATCTTTCATGAATCATTTCATAGATTTTTCTTTGAAAAGCCATCTAAAGTCTTTTAAAGGTTGACTTTGTTGTCTTTGCATTTTAATAAATAGTAATCCTGGATTTTAACAAAAATTAATAGCTAACATACCAACACAAGGGAGAGGGATCTTACTACAGACAATTTGGTTCCTGACATCATTGGTCAGAAGCAGACAACTTACCCTAATCCTATACGTAACCCAAAAGTGTTCAGAATTGCAGAAAAACTTTTATCAAAGCTTAAAAATGGGACAAACCATAAGTTTTAGAGTTGCCAGTTTAAATAAAAGTTTATTACACAGAGTTGTCCAAAAAGATCTTGACTAATACTAGTACTGTACTTTACTGCATCTTTTCCAATCTCATGTCGTGATGTATAAATATATGCGTTAGTTTAGAGCTTATTCCATTTCATTACATTTCAGGCC
Source organism: Adrianichthys oophorus (assembly GCA_036245035.1). Classification (NCBI taxonomy): domain Eukaryota; kingdom Metazoa; phylum Chordata; class Actinopteri; order Beloniformes; family Adrianichthyidae; genus Adrianichthys; species Adrianichthys oophorus. Next base: position 17,095,070 of record BSAI01000101.1, on the reverse strand, counting down.
AGGCCATCCAAATAATGTTCGGAATAAACACTGGCTACTGTAATTTCTGTTAAACATTTAGCTTTATTTGTTTTGATTTTTTGAATGTATGCCATCAAGTCAAAAGTTCCTAGAAAAACCCAACATTTTTAATGCAAGATCTACATTCATTTTCATCAGTACTAGGCAATACCTCAAAGGCAGTTGAGCTTAAAAAAGTTGCATTATTTTCATGCACAACTTTAGGTTCATGTCAGTAAACAGCCCCTTCAGAAAAGAGAGAGAAAAAAGCCACTACGGTCAAAATAACCAAAGAAGTCTCACTGTTTTTATGTTTTAGATTTTTACTATCCAGCACTCCAGTGCATCAAAGGATGAAATCCAGTCTGGGTTTTGACACTCAGTAACTGTTGTGAAAGGCCCGTGATGCCTGTAATGTCTCAGACAGAGATCAACCTTTAACCTTTATTTTACTGTGTAAACTGTTACCTCTGAGTTTCTGGATTAGCTTTGCATGCTGTAGCTGCAGGTGTGCATGCAACTAACTCAACAAAACTGAGGAACAAGGAACTGAGCAAATGTTGGCTCTACAGGTAAGCAAGTGCTTCTGAGATAATAAAACAGTGAAAGGTGTAGTGATTTAGAGGCCATACCTTTATGGTGCAAACAAAAAGTTGTCACAACAAGGCTGACATGAGTTAATTTGTTGCAGATGTGCTGATGCATTTGTGGTCATCAAGGCTGTATGGGCAAAACAGAACTACAATGGTGAGGTTTGTCTCATCAGTCAAAACAGATTATTGCCTTTTATGCAAGTAAAAACCAATGCCCATAGTTATGTATACCTGCAGAGCGTTACAAATAAAATCATGACATTGTACTGTGGTGCATTGTTAACTTCAAGCAGCACATCATAACAGTCTCCAATCAGTTAAACAAAAGGAGATCCCTGCCAGTGCATCTGCAAAACCAACATGTCACAACACTCCAACAGATACTGGAGCATAAGTTTCCTATTGCCTTTTCTGGGCTCATCCTCTCTCCCGGTCAGCCACCCTTGTCCCACCCCTTTACAGCTTGTGGAAAACGACCGGTGGGGGTGGGGTGGGGGGTGTCTGTGCTGTGAATGAACTGGAGCATCTGAGCACTAACATTGCACCATTTAAGGATTTAATTCCCATTGCGAGCATGCATACTATAAATGGATCCAGACAAACGGATTACTGCAACCACTTGTTGTCCGTTTGTTTAAGAGCTTTTCAACCGAAGTGGGGGGGTTCGACAAATGCAGTAAAAATCCAGACATAAAAACGTTGCTTTTCAGCAAAATGGAATCCAGTTGTAGGTTAAAAGTTAAAATGAAAAAAGTATGGTAAACAAGGACAACAAGGGTGATGATCTGCGGAGGAGAAAAGAGCAGCAAGGAGTTAATCATGTGAAGAGACTACATAAAAGATTAGGGAGGAGTGGGAAAAGGGACATTTCAGAAAACCTATACTCTCCATACACGCATGCTAAGCTAAACTATTCACACACTGGCACGCACATATGCCTCCCACCAATTGCACCACAGAGGAAAACAACCAGAGTGACATTTACTCCACATATGGCTGAGGCCTTTTCTTTTCAGCATAAAGATGCGTTCACTGGCAGACTCCCTGTGGTAAAATGCATCGTGGCAGATGTAATCCAAGATCTTCTTCATTTGTTAGAAACTTGTCCAGCTAGGTGTTCTCAGACCTAAGCTGACAGAAAAGGCCTGAAGGGGAGATGTGCAAAACAGAAAACAAGCTAGCTAAAACTACAAGTTTAGGGTGGAAGTGCAAGTTATTTAACATGTCTGAATCTTTAAACAAATGGTGGAGTCAAGATATGAAAAACAAATGGCACTGGTAGGGTAAAATGCTAATGCTGCCTCCAACTGGCTCCAAGCTCTATCTAGTTTAAAAAAACGGTTAAATTAAAACAATTCAGAGGTCAGTGGCGTGAATGGGGTATGAAGAAAAACTTTCCTTAATTTTGGTAAAATCCACTCCTATCATCTTTGATCTATTGTAAAAGCGTACCCAGTGGTCTTAATTGTGATCATGTCATTTTTACCCAAAATAAAAAGAAAAAACCTGTGTTGCGCATGTTCTAGGACATAGTTTCTGCAGGGCGGCAGTAGTTCATTAAAAGTTTGCCTCAGAGTTGTGGGTTGGGACCAAAACAAGGGGGCTCATTACTGAGAGTTCCTCACACCCCTATCCTAACATAACTGGTGCAACAAAAACGGTGAGCAATTTCAAAGCTATCCAGCCATACAGTTTAGAGCCAGATGACAGGTCAGACAAGGAAAACAAAGACATACACTGATCTAGTCGTCAACAAGATGATGTTGAACGGAGCAGGGAGCTTGTGGCCCACCCAGCGTATTTTCTATAATGCAAATATGCTCTTTTACAAATGCCATTTTTACATCTGCTCCTGTTTACAACAACCAGAATAAAGTCTTGCAAAAACTTCTTTTGACCATACATTTATATCTTATAATAGGTTCTTCAGCCAACTATTGTTGGATTATCAATAAAATAATGGGAATACTTTTCAAAGCCTCTCTGTTTGGGGTCAAAAAAATAAATACATAAAAACATTTGTGAAAAATCTAATTAGACAGGATGCGGTGCTTTATGAGGAACTAAGATGCAAGTTTTGTCTGGGGGGAATATTGACTCATGAGTCTAGTCATGACTATTAACAATTGCAGGGGAAAAAGGAAACTCGAGAAATCCCTATAAGAATTGCAATTCTTGCCCTCCTCAGGAAGTCCATGCTCGTCACAGATTTGGCTGCAGTAGCCAAGAAAGCACACACAGAGGTGGCACAAAGCTGCCATAAATTTGTTTTACTGGGTCATTAAATAACCCAAACTCACCCTGTGTGTATGTTTATGAAGATGAAGTTGGCTTCAGAACAAAAGGAAGCTCAGAAACTAAAGCACAAGTGAGGGGAAAAAAAAGAGAACCCCTGACAGGTCCTAAGATTAAAAAAAAAGTCCTTGTTAGAGAAATAACACAGCAACTTTTGATAGAATTACAACCATGTATAAAGTTCGAGAATCGGGGGTGGGGGTGGGGGGTGTCTTTTTGCAAATATCTTCTGTATTATCAGTTGCCATGATCTTCTGTATTATCAGTTGCCATAAAAAATGGACACTTTAGGCCACAACAATTCCCCATCACAGCAACAATGAACATGGCTTCTAATTATAACCTCCAAAGAAAGGTGTCAGTGCCGGGACTTGTAACAAAAAGCATTCAGAAAATTTGCATCAGTAAAAAGCAGGACATGTATGGACATGTTAGCAGTTCAGCACAGGAGTGGAAGGTGCACCCGTACAAACGAAAAAGATATGTTTACATTTTCAAGCAAAGGCTGACACAGAAAGTTAAGTATTGAAGAATCTGATAAAGAGGCAGAGATTTGATCTAGACTGGTGGATAAGTCTTTTTAGGCTGTTCTAAGAACGCTAAAACAGATGAGATTAGAGGAAAGAGTCCTTGCTTTGACGACAACGCGAGATAGATGTTCTTAAATGCTGATAAACTTTTGACAACACTGGACCCATCGCCACAGCAGCCATCAACAAACAGCCAAAGTGAAGCGACACCAAGCACCAACAGCTGGTGTACCGTCACAACACAAGCAAACCAACTTCATAACTTCTTATCCGACCTCTTCCTTGGGTTAATCTACTAACATTTAAGTAAAACAATGTAAATGGATGTAAAATGATGAAGGGTGCTAGAAGCAACATAAATCACCCAAAGGTGGGAGGATTTATTGTTGCTTAGAGCAGAAGGTTTGAAGAGCACGTTCCTAAGACTTTAAGAGAAAAAGTTTTTCATTTAAAACCCTGCAGGTAGAAACTTCTCTGGCTAGGTAGACGACACGCCCAACACTTTGAATGAAGCTTCAATAGTAACCAGTAAGACAATGCTAACACTTCCACAAGACATCTTTGGAATAAAGGTGGCTGTTGTTTTTCAAGTATTTGCCCACAACCATTTTGCTTTTACACCAAAAAGATAATGAACATTCACTATACTAAAGATCACTTTATGTGTTTTTCAGTTGTGTCAGATAGTTGTTTTTCTCCAACTTGAGCTTTTCTGTAGTTCTAGCCAGCACAAAAAGACAGAAAATGTACAAAAACAAATGTTTTGTTCAAAAGATGTTTCAGCCAGTATGTGTGCTTTGATTTGTAGAATCAAGTCCCATGTTTTTCTCAGTTGGATTTGGATCATTCTAGACTCTAAATTGGGAATGTAATCCTCTGCTATGTGGCATATAAGTTACTATTTAAATTGGTTACTTTGCTGATTTAAAAAGAAATCATGGGCTTCACACCAGAGTTCAGCTTTACTAATTAAGTCCAAACCAGGTTTGAAGTTAACCCATTAACAACAAAGCTGTAGGTTCAGTGTTAAGGTTCATTGAGTTAATGTAACTCTTTAACCGTTGACCCAATTAACATATTCTTAACAGATTCTGAAGCTAAAAAAAAGAAGCTGTGCTGTGATGTACAACCCTTTATGGTAAAGCCTTTATCTATCAACGTAAAACCAGATGATTCTGACATTCGTATGCTGTAATGCAACACCGTATTGGCCCAAAGTCGCTTTTCTCTGCGTCAGAACCCTTCAAGAGCTTTGATTATTCCGCAAACAGTCAGTTACGGAAATTAGAATTCTGTGGAAATAGCCAGTGTTAAAGTTTACTTTATATTACAAGACAAACATACAAAGCAGTCAGTTTCACGCTGAATGACTAACACAAAAGACAAGGATTCTAAAGACAAAAGGAAATGATAAATGAAGCATCAGCTGCACTCATTAGTATCTTGTTAGATGCCTGAAGGGGGAAAAATTGAATTTGGGGGTGCACACATTTACTCATCACTAGCATGTCAAATTGTTGTGTCTGTTTTGCGACCTTCACCAGGAGGAGGAGGAAGTAGTGCAGGCGAACATCTCTATATATAGAGATGAACAACAGAGAGGACTGTGGAAAACAGGGAAGATGACAATCAGAGAGGCCACAGGATTTCCACCAGAGACCTCTCAGGAGAAACACTCAGGGTAGGGACACAACTGAGGTTAGAGCTTTGTGGGTTTGTCAAAACTGCGTGTGGCTTTAATTTTAGCGTATAAAAGAGTTTTAATTGCACACACTGTGGTACAGCTTTGTATGTGCATTGTCAGGCTCTGATTGACTCACATTTTTTTCACAAGTGGGAAAAAGTTTGAAACAGATACGGTATAGCCGCTAAGTGCTTGTCAGTTTCCAACAGCGCCAAGAACAAATGAGTGAATGCGTAACTAAGCCGCTCTGCTCTGCACACAAGCTCCATTTTATTACAGATATCTAACAAGACAACACAGTGATTCAGACCTCAGCTGGGTAGACAATTAGATCAGATGCACGCGAGATCTGTGGAAGTGAATGGCCGCCATTCACGCAGAAGATGAGGGAACGTTGCCAAGCACACACCGCTTGCCTATCAAATATTATTTGAGTCATATGTCACTAGAGACAGAGAGGTTGAGAGGTCAGAACATTGAGCACGGCAGCAAACGTGAAGCTACGCAAACATATAGCCAGGCCTAAAAATAGGGATGGGTCACTGTCAAAATCACCGTCGCAACACAAGTGAAGGTCAGCAAGCTGGCAGTGTCAGCCAAAGGAATGAAGGGAATGACAAACAGGCACATTGACTAACTGAATTCATGCTTTGCAAATCAGTGAGCTTTTCTCCTCTGTTTTACTGTCCAATCTCAACTCTCACACTCATCCTGTATTTTAGACCTCAGCGTAACAAGAGAGTTTGGATGACTGAGCACTAAATTAAAACAAAAATGTCTGTAGCCATCACACAGCCCTTTTTCACAAAGTATTTATTTCAAAAATGAATCACATTTGAACCTCCTTCAAAAAGTACATTTCCCAAAAAACACTCAACTATTTAAAATATTAACTTAACCAAGAAGTAAAAAATATTCAGTTTACTAAAATAAAGCTATTAGGCAAAATAATGAGGAAATTACAACAAAAAAAAGCTAGGTGTACGTTGCAGTTTGACCATTGACTGTAAATGACAACTGGACGGAGTGACCCCTCCCCTATAACCTTACAAATAGGAAGTACCTGCTGTTTCCAAAAAGCCAAAATTCCATAGACTTCTACTGAGAAATAAACACCCATTACTCTGTGATTCTATTTGTCAGAATAATCATTCTTGCTCTGATACCCGTTTTTCACATCTTCTTGATAATCCCAAGTTTTTTATTATATGTTTTTCTGTAGTGCACAATATCCAAGCTATAAACAGGCCAATCAGATGCCTCAATTAAAGTGCATTACCTGCTAGCCCCCACGTTATATATTAGAAACATTTAACAGAGTAGCCCGTGTAGCCCGCATTCCAGTGGTCAGGGTGTGAACTACCAACAAGCTCATTCCTGACTGGTACCATTCAAACAATGACAACAATGACAAACAAGACCGGTTCACTGCCAACTGACATCATCTGGCTCCATTATGGTGGCATCCATATCATGAAAAAAGGGCGACTGAATTGACTTCATTTCATTGGAGCTGGAAGCAAGACATTGTCTTCAGGTGAAGTTACACTCACTCATTTAGTCAATGAGTTAGACCAGGGATGGGCAACTCCAGGCCTCGAGGGCCGCAGTGTGTGCAGGATTTCCAGATATCCAAGCCCTACTCATGACTGATTACCTGCTTCAGGTGTGTCCAGCCAATTAGAACATGCCAGATCATGGTATGTTGGAAAACATGCAGGAATGCGGCCCTCGAGGCCTGGAGTTGCCCATCCCTGAGTTAGACTTAGCATTCAAATGCAATTCTGCAACATAATTAATGCAAAATCAGAGGTCATGTTTATTTCATGCAGTTTGGTCAAGCAGAAAGTTGAAGGTCGTCTCAATATATGTAAAAAATCCATACAATAAACAACTTGTGTTTTTGATATGTTTATATTGTTTTAATTGTCATTTTTTGATCATTTAAAAAATAAATTTCATTTCATTCTCATTCATGTGCTCACATGCTCAACGACTGTCTCAGACAAGACGCATCCTAAGCCTTCCAGTGTTCCACATTTGTCTGCCCTAAATGTTCCAACATGTGCTGACCTTAAAAGCACCAACAGATTCGATGCCTTACGTGCCCGATTTTACACACTTGTTACTCGCTCGCTTCCTAAGAAATTTTCCACAAGATGTTTGACAGGGGGGCTGCACGGTGGCGCAGTGGTTAGCGCTCCTGCCTCACAGCAAGAAGGTTCCCGGTTCAAGTCCTGGCTGGGGGACCTTTCTGTGTGGAGTTTGCATGTTCTCCCCGTGCATGCGTGGGTTTTCTCCGGGTACTCCGGCTTCCTCCCACCGTCCAAAAACATGCTTCACAGGTTAATTGGTTACTCTAAATTGTCCCTAGGTGTGAATGTGAATGTGAGTGTGCATGGGTGTGTGATTGTGGCCCCTGCGACAGACTGGCGACCAGTCCAGGGGTGTACCCTGCCTTCGCCCATGAGTAGCCGGGTTAGGCTCCGGCAACCCCGTGACCCCGAAAGGGATAAAGCGGATTGGAAAATGAATGAATGAATGAATGAATGAATGTTTGACAGGGAAGGACGCAGACTCCTGCACTTTCACACTCTGAACCTTCTGACTATATGGTGCACTGCATGGATGGATGCATGCATGGATAATGTTCGATTTATTGCGTTTGGTGAGCAGTTGCTTTTGCCTAATAACCCAAGTGCCTATTGCCACCATTTGGCATAGAAAAGCTTTATTCTAAGGTGAAGACATGGAAATGGGGTGTGTGTGTGTGTGTGTCTTAATGCAGCATGCACTGAAGATGTGCTTCATTAGTTATGCAGCTCAGCTCTGAGCTGGTACATTTCTGCTGGCTAAAGCTCAGCTTCTGCAGACAACATGCACATATATGCCCTCAAAAGATGAGTGTCACCCCACCCTCCATCTAAAAGCATGGACACTAGTGTATGTTCAGTGTGAAATCCTGCTAATACACACTGGCTAGTTCAGCCTTTTCTGTCACTAGGCAAAGCTGCGATGCAGCAGTCTGAGAGGCAGCATGGGAGGAAGGAAGGAGAGGGGAGGGGGGGCAAGCAAACATGAAATAAAGGACAGACGGAGACAGAGGAGAAGAGGATATCAAGACGGGCTCCGAGAGCTACACGGTGCTGGACAGAATGTGGGAAATAAAGAGCGGTTGACTGGACAGAGGGGATAAAGTGACAGAATGAAACAGAGTCAAACAAAGGGGGCGGGACCAACACCAAGACAGACACACAGACAGGCAGGAATGGGGAGAGTCGATGGACAAAGAAGCCGGCCTCCAAACAGCTGCTGTCCCACCTAACATTGCACCTCTGCTCCAAATTCCACAGGCAGCTCTGCTACCAAGAGCGGGAGCTGAGTCAGCGCTTTTTTTAAAATACAGGGCTGAGCCCTCTGCTCAAAGCAGATGCGCTGCCTACGGCAACAAGACAGGAACATAAAGCTGCAGGAAGTAGAGCATTTCCTGATTGGTGATCAGAAAAACCACATAACAGGAAAAAAAAATATCACAACATGTTGGAAGAATATTTCTAAACTAATATTCTATTTTCTGTACTATAAGGCACATTCAAAGGCCTTATTTATTTATTTTTTTCAAAAACAGTGCCCCGATAATCCAGAGCACCTCATACATAGATTAATTCGGGTTGTGCTCACTGATGTCAAAGCGATTTTGAGAGGTACACGGGGCTCTGTCAAAATGTTTGGTGGGGTTTTATTGTAAATACGCAAACTTGGTTGACGTGTAGTAGTGTCTGACTATTTATTAACGTGTTACTAACAATGTTAGGATTTTGCGTAGTCACAGTAACAATTGCTTTAGTAATATCAGGCTGTTTTTTTTACCTGTTGCAAATAAGGTTGGGAGTTACAGGTTTTGTGAATACGCTAACGTGGCTAAAATGTAATGTGTTGCAAACAAGTTCTAGAATTACTGTAAACACAATTAGTTAAGTTTGTCGTACAGACTTATCTCTGACTCTTGTCTGGCTTAATGCGCCTTATAGTTTGGTGTGCCTTATATATGACAAATTCAAAAACAGACCATTCTTTGACGGTGCCCCTTAAAATTCTGTGCATCCTATAGTGTGGAAAATACGGTTCTTTCTTAAAATTAAACTATTTACTGAAAAAAACAAATGTCTGGGAGAAGTGGAGGAGCTCTATTACAACTCAAATACACATATACGTCACACAAAACACACAGACAAGACCAGGGGTCGTAACACTGCTAGTACCTAAATTCTTACGTATTTAGAAGGACTTTAAACTTCTTATCAAACTACATTAATCAAAGATGATTTCCAATCTATCTCCAAGTTCTATGGATGTTTGCATCTTTGGATCTTTTCTTTTCTTGGTAGTAAAATTTTGTTACTGTTTCTTTTTGGTTCACTTCCCCCTTTTAAAAAAAAAAAAAATACACACCAGGATTCACTTGCAACTCAACAAAGATTTTAAACAGAACAGTGTTGGGTTCACACCAGGTTAAGAAAACATTTAACATCTAACATTTAACGAAGCAGACATGGTGAAGAAAAAACACCACAGAGTTAAAATCTGACAAACTTGAAAAGGCAAAACATCAGACAATACTTCTTATTACTACTAAATTTCTATTATAGCGTTACCTCGCTATATCCGGGTTAGTCTTTTGTGGTTTCGTTGTTTCAGATTTTTTCCAGTGCTTTTTTTTCACTTTTTAACAGCACGTGTCCTGATAGGCTGTAGACCATTGTTAAACAATCCTCTCCGTGCCATGTATCCTGTACAGAATGCATTCAATTTGCTTAATTTACAAAAATCTTTGATTGTGATCAAATCTTTGTTTTCAGAACATCGTCACACCCTCAAAGACTGATGACATGTATGTGGCAGTCCTTGTTTTTCGATTTAATCTTCATCTGTTAACTTTGATACTCTTCCGCTTTATTAACAAGAAATACGAATAAAAAAAGGCATAATTTGGTTTTTTTATACTTTAGTCCTATTTGTTTGAAATTCTTACTACTTGTACAAGCTTGGTGTGTTCGCTTGTATGCATGAAACCCTTAGGGGTGTAGCTGATGACAAAAGTCATTAACTGCTGAAATGAGCAGAAAATATGTGCTCTGTGCCACTCAAAACAAGAGGATCAGTCCAAAGACGACGGAGAGGAAAGGTGAGAACCAGGGGAACCACAAGTCCTCAAGCTAAAGGAAGAACTTTGTGGTGCTTCTGACTGAAAATTACACATTTCTTTAAATGTAATCACATTTGTTTTGCTTTGACAACATTTAAAAAGGATGTGGAGCAGAGAATAATACAATTGCTATTCCTGCTATTACATTTTATTGAGTTTGAGAACATTTTTATTTTATCAGCACTAAAGCACTATTTTTTAAAGAAATTTAATTTTAAAATGTTCTACACCAAAGTCAACAGTTTTGTGGCCTTCAGTTGTAATTTTTTATAGGTTAATGCTTCATGTAATTAGTAACTTCAGTTGTAGCCAAAAAAGTGAAAAACTCTTCTTTCCCTTATAAAAAAAAAAGATCCTTTTCTGAAAAATTTCCAGAAAATTTTAATTTAAGTGAACCATCAAGCTAAGTACATTAATAATATTAAGCTTAAATGTGTATTTCTTTGTATTTCTTTAATGAAATTATTGTGAATCAGGAGGAGCAGACAAAAAAATGGAGTTGGAAAAAGCTTGTGATTTATGAAATACTTTGACAAGCCACAAGTTCCCTGCTTTGCTCCATTCTGATGCATCCACTTGTAGACAAATAGATCCATGTACGTCTTTGTTTTTCTTGTCTGAGCTACATCTGGCTCAAAACTGTGGAGCTGTATTTTTGTTGGACCAGTAATGTTAGGTTGGGGTTGTGAGGGCCGTAAGTTAGCGAGAGAGCTCATAAACAGATGGATGATGGGAAAGGAGCGCACCAACAGTTCTGCCGAAAGCTCAATGAACTCCCACAGAAACTATGTCCTAGAACATAACGGGGGGGGGGGCTAAAAACTGTATTATCATAATTAAAAGACACCCGAGAACACTTAAAATATATCAAAAGATGATAGGAGTGGGACTAACACTTTAGCACTGGAGCTGTCTCTGGCGACAGGAAATCATACGCTCTTTGAGCTGACACAACTCATCAACCATTAACGCAATGTAATTCCAACAGAGAACAAACAGATGAAATGAAGGAAGGACTTTCCTATGTAAAGTGTTGTATATTGGCGCAAAACTACTTTTCTCTGCTTCCGAATCCGTTGGATTACGTTTATTGCATAAATGGTAGAATTCTCACAGTAATTTAAAGAATGTAAATACTGGAGTAAAAGCTTAGAAGTTTAAAGATTAAGGACTCTCATCTCTAAAAGTTTCAAACTTAATTATAAAACTTTCTAAAGACTTTAACATAAACTACTGTGTAGTGAGTCCCAAAAGACGTTGCAATACACTAAGAGAATGCACCAACATCATAAAGTTTCAAACAGACCTCCCTTCACTCTGTATAGATCCTCTGTGTACGCATGAATAAAGAAAGCAACAAATAACTATTATCCACTACATTTTCCAGTGTTACTTAGAAAAATGGCTGCCTGTGCTAAAGCCAGCGCTCCCAGTCAATGACGCACTCGTTCAGTCAGGCAAAGACAAAACTATGCAGCCAAGACCCAAAACTTGGCCAGCTGGCCTGCAGAACTATTTCTGTTAAACAGAGGAGAGAGTGAGGCCTTTTTCTTTTTTTTTTTTACAACAGATGTAAACACTGATGAGTGTTACCAGTGGAGAATAAGCTGGCAAAAAGCAAACGCCTTAATTGCTCCCCCGACCTAAAGAGTAAGAACTGCTAGATAAACAGACTTTCCAATAAACTGATAAATATTTAAAAGCACACAGTTGTTGTGAAACAGCAAACAACAATGGTTTCACATACAGGCTAATGCATCCATATAATATTTAGTAATTACTGCATTAAATGTTTGCTTTTAGATGCAATGGATGGATGGTCAAACCCCCAAAATGTAGACCTACGGGGCAATGGGGCATGCGGATCCACAGTCTCCATTTGCAATCACATCTCAATGGTTCTGCAAGCCTGGCTAACGATCTGTACCAACCAATGCCCTTTGGGAGTTGAAGGAAGGAAGCCAAGCCTTCCTCAGTCTCATTCTGATGACACATCAGAATTAGCAGCAACCATCTATTTGTCCACAAAGCTCCCAGACATATTGAACAAGTGTCTGAGAGAAGCCTTGACGCTGGAAGCGCAAAGAGAGGATTCTTAAAAACATTAGGCCATTAAAAACTTTAAAAAAAAGATCACACTGCACATGCTTTTATTTTGTTCAATTTATCTGGAAAGGTAATAATAATCCTGAATGTTGACCAATTTTAAATTTGATGACAAGATAAGTTTACACGCCAGTATACACAACAACCTACTGCAACACACAGACAATAAACAGATGAACTGTGTGCTGAGTAGTGAAGCTTATTTTGAAATGAAAATTAGTTTTAAAAAGTTTAATCTGCAATGTGTAACATAATACTTAAGGTTTGGACACCAGAAGGTAAATATCCAGATTTATTTCAAAATGAATAAATGACAAAAATTTCAAAACTGGCAACAGATGCAGAAGTTTAAAAAAAAAAAGAAAGGAAAAGTTTTTTTTAGAAGAATTTAATGTAAGAAATACAGCAGATAATGTAAACATTCAAATGTTTTTGTGGCAAAAATGTAGGTCATCAACACATTTCAACATTTCTTTGCTGTAATATTTGTCCAATACCACAATTACACTAAAAGTAAGATTGATCGGGTTCATCTTCTTGTCTTTAAATGTAATTATGGATTTTCTTCCCTTTAATCCTTGGATAATTCAGGTAAATATGGGTAAAGTTTAAGTAACCATCTTTCTAATAAGTTTAGAAAATACAATTGTTGACTTTATGAAACAGTTTATCTGTAGTTGACATTTATGCAATTTGTCACTATGATTGAATACATTTTTAAATTTTTAATGTTTGTTTTTCTTATTGTAATTTTTTAAAATACAAACAGAAAAATAACTCAAACCAAACCAAAGCAACATTCCAATTGTTAGCTTTTAATTATGAGATTTCATCAATTTAATCTATCATGCAATCTTTGGGCTGGTCCCTGGCTATCACAGTAAATACCTCTAATGATGAATGAAATGATCTGAGAAGTCTAATATAGTCTAAGTGGCTGCTGGGCTTCCCCTCTTTTGGCTCTGGGGACACTGATGTCTGCTGTGTAACCATGAATAACTAGAGAGGAAGAAGACATATGGGCCTCTTTGCCACGTCTGATTGTTTTTCTGACCTCCAAGGACAATAGAGCAAACTCTGTGCATATGTGTGCACGGCGGAACCGCACTACAAGAGTTCATAAGCGTTCACGGGATGGATGGAGCACGTGCACCACCCACAACACGGGAATCCACCAGCAAGGAAGCAAACACTGCGACCTTGTAGCTTCCAATAAACACCAACATGTTGGACGTGAATGAGCAGTAGAGTACACAATGACACAATGCTGTACAACGACCCCCCCTCCTCTGTTCCTTGTATGAGATCATGTGGCCATTGGGCCCGATGGGGTTGGGGTCCTTGCGGTTCCTTCCTGTTCTCTGTGCCTACCACAATCATCAGACAGTCACACAGGAAACAGCAGAGCGGTACAAGTGGTAACAACGATGTCCAGATGGAGGACAGCCCACAATGCCGTTTCATGGTCAAGTGGTGACACAAGACTTTAAAGTAGATCCCTCCACTGATTTAGCACAGATAGGAACTATCCAAGGAGCTTTGACACTACCACCACCCTCAAACATCCACCAAATATTTGAAATATCTGACCTTTGACAGCATGGCAAGTTAAGCCAGCCTGAACCTGATCAGGAGAGATGGGTGGATGTTTAACTTTCTAAAATATTGCTAACCCTGCCTATGAACACAACATTTGAGGAAAAAAAAAAAAACATTCACTCTGCCTTAACTTTTCATCACAGTCGGGCAACAATAACAACACAATAGTAGATTTCCTGCCACATCTCTTCCTGAACAAGGCCCCAGCACCACAGCTGAAAAAGCAACATCTAACCACCTCACCGCCTGTTCTGTTCTGTCCATAGACTGGAAGTACCAACCCAGAAGTCCAGGTATTCTTGTAGACGTGCAGAGTAAAAAAACCTCACAATACATGGTCCAAAACAGTTCATGTTTTAGATGTGAAGGCCTCCTTTTGAGTAATGGGAGAAACTCTGTGAAGTATGAGATATCCCAAGATATGAAAAGCCACAATAATGTGTGTGTTGGTCCTATGTAAGTCCCAGCGACTGTGTGTGAGGCATGCTGCAAATGAAAGCCTTGCAGGGTGGAGCACACATCAGCTGCAGCTGAACAGCTGCTTACTGTGGGTTAACAGCCTGGATGGAAAGAAGGACAGGCAGCCACCTCCATTTTTGTCAAAAGCTCGCACGGCTGCCCGGTTTCACCCAACCGCCCAGATATTCAGATCTCAAAACAAAGAAGTAGTCAAAACCCAACATTTTGCCGTTTTTGATCAATTATACCAAACAGAGCAAATTATATCCTGGTTGGATTTAAAAAGATATCTGCACCAATCACAGATTGGAACTAGGCTGAGCTGGAGTTCACATGCTCTGAACTCTGCAAATCTTTCAAACACATTCACTTGAAAAAAGTTTGACACTGTTGGATTCCTCTAAATGTACAGATTAACAAATCAGATTGAAGATGCTTAGAAGGTTTCCTATAAGCTGCAGCCAGAGCTGGCGACTCTGGTAGATGCAGTCTAGTGCGGTGTAGTAGAGCTGGGATCCAGTGTGGTACTGGTCCCCCTGTGGCTGCAGGTCACACAGGGGTCTCCATTTCAGCAGAGATGAGGTCATCAAAGAAAAGCAAACCCACTGCAAATGTTTGTTTTTGCTCAACTTATATAGACGCTAGGGGTTAAAAATAAAGGGGGATGGTTTGTCACACCTTTGTGTAAGAAATATACAGCAACTTGGCTGGAAACGACCAGTCTCCCTTCAGCTGCTGCGTGCTCTACTCACATCATCTGGAGGCTTACTGCATATAACTTTTGTCCGTCCTTTAACTGTTGAAATGTAAACGGTCCACCTTTCTTCCCTGGTGGAACCTGGTAAATGTCCAAATACTGTAAGGTGTTCTTTTTTTCCCCTTTGACCCTCTGGCTGAATGTTCTGACAAAAAAGAAAACATGGGAGTGGCGACAGTCAAAAGTTTTGAAGGCAAGACGAGACTAGACCTCAACTCTAAAACAGTTTTGAGGCGAACTAATCCATGAAGGTGTGGCACACTGTCTTGCGGATGTGCGTGATTCTAGTCCCAAACCAAATTAGGCTGTCGTCCTTATACAAACCATTTATAATGCTGCTGTCTGCATTAAGAACATTTTTAAAGGAAGATTAACATTTCTTGTATCTAAAACGTTTAATTATGAAAAAACAGGAGATCAGAAACCAAAGGGTAAATTTCCCACTTTATGGACCCTTTAAAAATGATTTTAAAAAAAAACTTTCATTTCCATATCTTTCCCACTGTGTGTAAACAGAGTAGCTTTCTCTAATATTTGCTTTAACTATAATAACATTGTCCACGTGGACCACATTGGATAAGATTAATAACCTAAAGTAGAACAAATAAATCATAAAACAGTCTCAGTCAATTATTCTTAGTTTCAAACAAACTGAAAAGTCTCATGTTCACAGATAAACATTGTACTAAAAATAAATGTTTACTTTCTCACAGATGTTATTTAACTTAAATATTAACAAGCATATTTGGTTAAATAACAAAGTTTTTGCACCAAATTGTCAAAAATGTTGTTGCTAAACACCAGTTTAATCATGGAGACAGTTTTTTTTAATATATTTTTACAGGAGCAAAGTACCAGTAATGTTAGGTTTGGGATGTGAGGGCCTGCAAGCTAGTGGGAGAGCGTGTAAACAGATGGGTGATGGGAAGAGGGGTGGCGTTTCTCCTTGCAAATGGTCCCACCCACAACATGAACTACTCCCACTCTGCAGAAACTGTCCTACACATGTTTATAGATAAAAATTGCATAATCATTATTAAAAGATGATTAGGAACACTGTTAAAATAGCTCAAAAAAGGATCAGAGTGGGTCCTTAAGGACTGTGACCATGCAGGTGTCTGCAATGAAAAAAAAAATACCACCTCATGTTCACAAATGTTCTCCAAGCAAAGCATCATTTATGAGGTCAAAGGGTAAAGTCAATCGTAAAGGCATGGTGGTCCAGAAGAATGCAAAAAATGCCAAAACATTTTATTGTGTTGTTTGAAATATGTTTGTCTGTTAACACAAACTGATATCAGCATGTTTTCATATAAATTAAGGAAACTTCTGCACTCAATCCAACATAGACTGCATTAAATGCCACTTTTGTTTATGCAGCTGCTTCACAGCCCGGAATGTGAAATGACTCGTTTTTGGAAGAAGAAAAAAAAAAAAGACACCGGGAAGGTGTACCAGCCTTTCTTAAGGAATCCAAAATTCATCGGTAACCTGATAGCGAGCCATTTCTCCTTTACATGAATTAATCATCTCTGAAAGTTTGTAATTTTCCCCTGAAGGAAAAAAAAAAAAAAGATCAAACCTGAGTAGGCAGCTCCAATATTGGACACGAGGAGGGCTGTGACAGCTAGAACACGCCTGGGTGTTGTGTCTGGCGTGGCTCTAAGTTTCTAGTGTCAGCTACAGAGAAACGCTGGGAGGAAATCACCACTTGGCAGGACACTTGTGCTTAAAAGCCAGGGAAGACTGGCATTGTTGTGAGGCCAAGACAAAGACCGTCAATCAGCCTGGAGAACATGTCAAAAACACAATTTTCATTGGTGTGGGTCTTTACAAAGTTTGTAGTTGTGAATTATTTTAATCAATAAGAGCCTCATTCCATTATTGCTGTTGCTTCTATTGTGCGGACAACTCCTTAGTATGCCACTCGTATTGCTAAAGTACTTTCCTTCTGTAAATATACATTTAAAGATACATAAAACATGTCAATCCATCATTTAAACTGGTGTTAAATATCAAATTTTGACATTTTGATACAAAAACACTGTGATTTAACCAAATATTCTTGCTAATACGCTTGTTTTAAATGACTTCTGCAGGGAAATAGAGATTTATATTTAATTCAATGTTCATCTGTGAATGTTAGACTTTTCAGTTCAGCATCTGCATTTTTTTATCTGCTACTGATTCACAACAATTTGAATGAAAAAAAAATGATCGGAAATGCCATTTAAAGCTTATTTTTCTATACATAATCAGAAAAATGTCATAAAAAAACATAATTTTCATCGTAGTTCGTCTTGAGCCCCCTCATTAAAACACAAAATTAAACCACACGCTGCTGGAAAAGCTGCATTTTGAGCACAGGAGAGCAGGTCCAGAAGAAGCCACAGCCATGAAATAGTCACCACCTTCCTGTCTCGTCTTTGAAGCAGATAAGCCGGACCGCTGCCTGTACCATCTTGCAGTAAGAAGTCATTCAGCAGCCGAAAAGCATGCCAGCAAACTGCACTTCCAATCTACTTTGGTCTCATTAATTACGCTCGACTCATGTTTCTGCATGTGAAGAGAAACAATTCAGTCCTGCTCTGCCTCAGCACTGCCGCATTTTTTTCCAGGGCTTTTAAAAAAAAAAAAAAAAAACAAGCAGGCGAGCCAGGCATGCTCCGGCAGCTAGCAGGGCCTCTGCTCTAGATAAAAAAGGTGAGTTGTTCACATTCCTGCTTCATGCACAAACCAAACCCTGATGTCACACAGACACACAAATACACAATCCTTCTGGCAAAGCAAAAAATACTGTTTCTGTGTGGTCCTCCTGTGTTTTTCTCCAAACTTTGACTAAGAGACTGTTGCAAAACTGATTTATTTCAACTAAAAAGGCCAGTCCATTAATTTACAAATGAAAGCAAGCTGACAAGATAGGAAGTAGCTATGACTACAAAACTGATCTGAAGGGTGGAATGACAGGAAGGTACATGTTCATTCAAAAATTAAATGTCTTGAATTGTTCACATCTTTCCATTGTAATCCAACTGGGGAAAGAAAAAAACTTTATAAAGTTTGAGAAGTTATAAACAAGAATGGCTTCCCATCTCCCTCAAAGAGACAAGAGGAGGCAGAAAGCAACCGGAAACAGAGGAGAAAATGTAGATAACTCACCCCAATCCAGAAACTCCAGGATGTTTTTCTCCCTTCTGAGGGGGGAGTTGTTGCACTCATCGTAGAGGCAGACCAGGATGTCCAGCAGCGTCTCCACACTCAGACACTGGCCGTTAGCCTGGGCTGGTCCTTCCAGGATCAGCTTCTCCAGCTTCTTCAAACGCACCTCTCCCGACATGATCGCTCCGGCTTGTTGAAGTAATGATGCTGGGGAGGGGAGTTGGAGGGGGGAAAGGGGGAGCAAACACCTCCTCGGCCTGCGTGGCGCAGAGGGGCCTGTAAAGAAGCTCTCTCACCTTGAGGACGTCTCAAAAAAAGGTTGTTTAAAAAAAAAAAAAAAAAACTTTCCTTGAGGCTAATGCCGCCTAAAAGTCCACATTTCTATTTGTTTTCGGTGTTTTGGGGGGAGTGTAAAAAGCTGCCCATTTTTATACCCCTACGGAGTACATAAGAACACAAGAAGTCACAATTAAGGCAGCCGAACTGCCCCAGGCCGGCAGATTTGGTTAAGCAGATCGCAATGCTAACTGGTAGTTTTTGGGGGGTGGATTTTATTTCTATTCTCCTTTATCAGCAGACCTCCCAGAGTTGGGACTGCGGTGGATATTTCTACATTCTTCCAGCAATCCCTGAAAACACACAAGGCGGATCTGCAATGCTACAAAAGCCCCAGCGCCCCTCCTCTGCTCCAGGAATGGAAGGGCAACACAGGCTTAGTGAGCTGCTAGGTTAGCTTTCCGGCTAACCAGGGAGCTAACCTTACTTTTCTGCGTTACCAAATGCTATCGTTTGCCTCTTTTTCCCAGGAGTTGCCATGTTTCCACGCTTTTCAAACGTCCACCCCTTGAGAAAACACCCCCTACTCTACAGTAGAAATATACAAACCCTTCTTTTATCTTTTTTTAAACAACTCACTGGCTGATATGTTCTTTAAATCCCATTCTTCGGTCCAGAAGCCGAATATTTCTTTAGTTTCTTCACAGTTCAAAGCGGCGACGGCTTCAAGGACTCCCAACAGTCAGTTAAAAAAAATCATCTTTGAAGGTTATGGAGGAGTTACTTCAGTCGTCAAGAAGGAATTAAAAGTCTCGCTTATTCCAAATATGGGACACAGGCTCAAACTGCTCCCGTCCTCTCCTTCGCTGCTCCTGCCTCCCCCGCCGGTCGGTCGCTCCTTGCAGTCTTTTGCACAGTCAAGCCAGCGGCTTGGCTGACAGAGACTTTCTACAGTAAAGATTACCCGGTAGACAGCAGATCCAACAACGCCGCACTGTATTGTGGGAAATATTGTTAGACATTTAATATTAACTTTAAACGCCAGTTAACTAGCGACGTTTTTGTTTGCTAGAATAACACAAACTTTTAGGCTTTTAATTTTTAAATGAAAAGGCCGAAAGAAAATGTTTTAATATCATACGCATGCGCACTTAGGTGTAGTCCGTTCATCCCGGTCACGCGCTCATCTCTCTCAGTTGTAGCATTTCTGCTAGCTGCTGTAGGCAAAATCCCAGATCATCATGGCGCCCGTCACAGCATCTGCTGTGCGAGAGGGTGGGGCGGGGGATCAATACAAAAAATTGGGGCAAAAATGTACTTTTTTTAATATATATATATACAT
>BSAI01000101.1:17022634-17069959 GCA_036245035.1 Adrianichthys oophorus | reverse complement strand
TGTGTGTGTGTGTGTGTGTGTGTGTGTGTGTGTGTGTGTGTGTGTGTCATTATGACTATTTATTATTAGAACAAGAGGCCCAGAACACAAACAAGCCTGAAGCCGCTCTGCGTGGAGCCCGTGTCTCTACGTCACGCTCAGATCGGGCCAAACATTTGTTAATCAGAGCCAATACCTAAAGCTGTGTTTGCTGTCTGAGTGGGAGGTCCTGTCAGGATCTCATGTGTGGTTGATGAGGATGAACCTTCCGGGGGGGGGGGGCAGAGATAAGAGGAGGATGTAAAAGAAGAGGAGGATGTCTGTGCTGTCAGCATGTGTCTCCCTCTTTCCTCTCCACTGTCGCCATTTACCTGTCCTGTGTTGGGTTAGGTGAGTTTATTTGTATAGTACATTATGAAGTTAAATTAAAGTGCTTTCAGTTAAAAGAAACATCAACAAGAAAAATGAAAGGAGTAATTAGTATACTAAAAATATAAAGTAAATTAATCTTGTAGAGCCCACTACATCAAGGAATTGACATTAAATTTTAAATTTTTTAGGGAATATTTTTAGATGAAATATAAACAGTATTAATTATGATCCGTTGGGTAATTTACTACGTTTTTTTTCTCACAACAGTATTAGTTTAAGATGTCAAAATATTGAAACAAATGTTCAGGAAAAAAAGCCTCATTTATCCACTGTCTTAAATTTGATCCACACATTCATAACATGGTGTAACTGTATTAAAAAAATGTATCAGCAAATAGGCATTTCAAAATGAATGACAATAGATGAGTTATTCTCTGCATATATTTGGGCCACCAGAAACAGAAAACTTTTTTTGTAAAACCATGAAAAAATGCAACATTTCATGAGAAAAATGTTGTATAGTTATAAAGAAAAACTCCTCAATTTACAAGGATTTATGATAAAATGTCCGCTTTACTTTTTTGTAAATGTACAAGTGTAGTTCCGTGAAATTACAACTTCATTTTTGAAAGTAAACAACTTTTTTTCCTTGTAAAATTACCCATCCCTCCATGTTCTCAACACACTGTTTGGTGAAGGTGCGGTACATCTTGGACTGACCAGTCTGTTGCAGGGCCACACAATCACTCAAAAATAGACACCTAAGGACAATTTAGGGCAATCAATCAATCTATGAAGCATGTTTCTGGACTGTGGGAAGAAGCTGTTTAGCTATTTATCGTATGGAAGCTATTTATTCATTTATTTGATTTCTGTTGGCCTCATACTCTCTCGCAATCCTCACCAAAATGTTTTGAATATTAGCAAAACTTTTTCAAAAGTGTTTTATGGAAGCTGCCGTTGCGAAATGAGTAGGCTAAAGCTCTTCTACTGCCCCTAGTGGAATAGTAATGAACTACAGGACACAAAACATGGGCCAAGTTGAATCCAATGGTTTTTTTTTAATGAAAAGTTTGGATCATGCTAATGAAATAGGGGTCTCAGAAATGCGTGTATCAAATAAGATATGGATGATTACATAGGATTGAAAAGAACTAGATTTAAAGTAAGCTTTAAGTATTTCAGATTTCTGGAAGTAAATGTGTGGAGCATAGAAGCTGAATGCAGCTTTTCCCTGTTCAGACTCTAGGCTCTAGACAAAAACAGGATCACAGACAATCCACCTGGAACCACAGAACCCCAGTGCACCATACTTTCCCCAGCTTCTAACTTCTCGTAGCCTGCTAGCGACTAATTGGTATTGAAATTTGATTCAACTATGGCACAGATAGCAACTCGAGTGCAATTAGAGGAATGCCCATTTACATGAACAAACTGGTACCTATCAGATAAGTAGGATTTAAACCATTGAAGGGCAGATCCTCTGATCCCTATGTCATGCTAGTCTCTGGAGTAAGATGCTGTGGTCTATAGTGTCAAAGGCTGCGCTCAGATCTAATAGGACCAGAATAGAGATTAGTCCTTTTTCTGTGGCCAGTAACAAGTCATTAGTGGCTCTAACTAGTGCAGTTTCAGAGCTATGGTGTGGTCCGAACCCTAAATGAAAATTTTCAAAGTGGTTTTCATCCTGTAGGTGAAGATGTTTAACTACAACTCTTTCCAGTAGTTTTGAAATAAAGGGGAGATTTGATATTGGTCTATAATGGCCAGAATGTCAGGATCTAAACTGGGCTTTTTCAGAAGAGGTTTAACAACTGCATATTTAAAAGACTGTTGCACATAACCTGTTTCTAGAGAGGTATTTATAATCGTTAAAACGGATTCATTTATATTAGGGGGCCGGTTTCTTTAAAAACCTTAGTGGGTATTTGGTCTAAGAGACAAGTTGAGGTTTTGGAGCTCGTAATAACGCTTGATCTACAGCAGTGAAGCAGTCTAATGTTACAGGGGTTTCTATGGATGCCTTCATTTCTACCACTTTAGTCTGCTCTAGGCTGATAGTAGGAATAACTTTGCTCAGCTTATGTCTGATATTTGAGATTTTATTTTCAAAAAATGTAAGAAAATCTTCAGAGCTGAGAGTAGCAGGAATATGTGGTTCTACTGAGATGTGACTGCTGGTCAGTCTGGCTATAGTATTAAAAAGAAATCTTGGAAAATAAAAGGAAATCTAGAATTGTTTTTCTGTGATTTTACAGTTGAATAGTATTGCTTTACGCAGAGATTTTTTTGTAACCTGAGAATATATATTTTCAGTTATTCAGAGGCTGCTCTGAGCCAGAGCGGCGCCATTTTCTTTCTAACTTATGGGTTGCCTGTTTAAGGGAACGCGTTTCAGCGCTAAACCACAGTGCGACTCAGTTTTGTCCTATAAGCTTACGTTTCAAAGGGGCAACAGCATCAAGGGTTCTCCTGAGGGTCTGGATGGCGTCATTAACAAACCAATCATTTTAACGGTAATTTAATAGGGGAACATCTAGATTTTTCCACAGAATATATTGAATTTTTGTTGCTTCTGTCTGGGAGGTAAAGCTGTGGAAGAGATCAGTTCCTAATTTGTGTCTGTTCACTTTTAAAAAGTTTCAGGAAAATAAAACTCACAAATTGATGACAAACTAAAGGTTGATTTTTGTAATACTTCTTTATAACTTTTACTATCTTAAAAATAACTTTATTGATCCATCCTCCAAAGTTCAGTACCTCTTGGGTTATGTAGTTGCTGGAATCTATCCTTGTGACTGTTGGGCAAAGGCAGGGTACACCCTGTACAGGTTACCAGTGTGTTGCAGGGCTACACAATCACAGGGGCAATTTAAAGTCCCAAACTAATTTCTGAAGCATGGTTTTGGACTGCGGAAGGAAGCTGAAGTGCCTGGAAAAAATGGACGCATGCACGAGGAGAACATGCTAACTCCACAGAATAATGAACCCAGCTGGGATTTGAACCAGGACCTTCTCACTGTGAGCCCAGAGTGCTAATCACTACACGGCAACATTATTGATTACATTTATGATTATTGAACAAATTTAATCTCAACCCTTTTATTGTGTTTGGGTAAAAATTGACAAATTTTTCACACCTGAAAATGGGTCAATTTGACCCAAACACAATATAATGGTTAATTAAAGAAACAAATTGTTTTGTTTTTAATTTACTGCACAGTGACGCAGTGGCTAAAGCTCTTGCCTCACAGAAAGAAGGCCCCCGGTTCAAGGCCTGGCTGGGGGACTTGAAACAGTGTCATCAATGGGGGACCTTTCTGTGTGGAGTTTGCATGTTCTCCCCGTACATGTGTGGGTTTTCTCTGGGGCCTCCGGCTTCCTCCCACCATCCAAAAAAAATGCTTCATAGGTTAATTGGTTACTCTAAATTGTCCCTAGGTGTGGATGTGAGTGTGCATGGGTGTGTGACTGTGGCCCCTCCAACAGACTGGCGACCTGTCTAGGGGTGTCCCCTGCCTTCGCCCATGAGTGGCCGGGCTAGGCTCTGGCAGCCTCGTGACCCCAAAAGAGACAAAACGGGTATAGAAAATGAATGAATTTTTTTTTTAATCAGATGAGGAATATTTTGGAGATCAATTGTTTGGGGGGTCAGATTGACCCAGGGGGTCACATTACCTTATTTAAACTTGAACATTTCAGTACTTCAGTGCAGAAGAACCTGAGTTTGAATATTTTTCTTCCCCAAAAAACCTGATGTATCACTTAACAAAGATGGCGTTTCAACTTCTTTAAGTTCTGTTACGACACAAAACTAAATTTGCATCATATACCCTTTATTACAAACCAATAAAAAGAAAAAAATGTCTCCACTTCCAGTTTTAGTTAAACTTGTAAGTCAAAAAAACTCTAGTTTCTACAGTGAAATCAGAGCAGAATCCTGCAATTTTCCAAGCATTTATGTTCACAAAGCAAGAAAAGGGGCGATAACTGATCCTTCAACCACATTTATTAGCAAGTTCATTAATAAACATTCATGCAGGACTGAAATAGCGATTTTAGTATTTACAGGTTTCATATTAATTACATCAAAATGTAGATTTTACCTTAATGAGATTTGTATCCTGCTTTAACAGGGTAAGAAAAAAAAGGTGAATTGGAGGAGAAACATTTGAATGGGGAGCTGGCTCTGTCAACAGGAAAAGGTCGCAGGACTTCAAAATAAAGCGACACCTCAGGAATAAAAAAACAAAAAAGAAGCTGCCACTTCCTTTAGTTTGCACGCTGAAGTGGAGGTGGGACGCTCTGTAGCCCTTGAACTTGCTGGTGGAAATGAGCTACTTCCTTTCCTGCTCTAAATCCAGCCTTTAAGGTAAAAAGGGGTGGGGTCAGTGTTGAGACTAATCACTACTGTATCTAAAGGAACTGCTGAAGGAAAACAGATACTTTCTTCTGAGAATGAAGCATAAATTAAAAAAAATAAAATAACTGGAGACATTGTTAAAATAAAAAAGTAATTGAAATAAAAATGGCTTGGTTCTTTCCTGAAAACGGCTGAGGCCAAACACTTTCCCAAAGCGATAAACATTAGAAGAGCTAAAAACTACAAATGACGACTACGACACTTAAATGTGAGCAATAAGGAGCAGAGGAGATTTCATCCATGTTTTTTTTAAGCCAAAGGTTCTTTAACACACCTTTGAACAAATCAAAAGTCATAAGGCAGGAAGGCTGTAAAAAAAAAAAACCAATCAGATGTTTATTGTTAATTTGGATACAGATCTGATGATATAAACAAAACAAAAAATAATTGTTAAATTTTGTTCAATTTAAATGGTTCAACAGCAAACTACAGACAGAAAACGGTCTAAACATTTGAATATTCTACCATGCTTCCCTGCAGAAAAACGCCAGGCTCCTTTCAATCGTTCCGTTCCTCACAATTCTGACAAACTACTCAAAAAAATATATTTACAATTCGAAAATGGGAAAAAAAAAAGCCCAACTGAAACACAAACTGAAAAGAGAAAACAGTACATTTGCCCCGCTGATGTCATCCAATAGAGTTGGTTTAAAATCATTTAAAAGTGGTTGAAAATATAAAATATTCACGAAAAAAAAGAGGATGAGCCGGAACCCGCGCCTGCTGACTGCTTTCTCCGGTGGAATGTTGTTGCTCAGTGTTGTCTCAGTCTGAAAGTCAGGTGGCGGGTTTTCAAACTTTAAAAGTGTGTTTTTTGAGAAAAAAAAAAAAAGGAAGAAACAGAACAACGGGGGCGGGCGTTGGGATGTTCCATGGCTAGCGGTGGATACTCCCATGTCAGCCACCAGTCCATGAGAAGTTTCTCAGTAATATCCTGGCTGATACTGCTGGCTCCACGGTTTCTGGTTCCAGAACTGCACAGAAGAAACACAATCCAGGTTAATCTCCAGATGTTTAAAATAATTAGTGTTACAATAACTTTGCAATGATGCTGACAGTTTCCTGACAGTTTAACATTTTGACTATTTGATAAAAAATAAACTTAAAATGAAAACCGCAAGGGAGTTGTGGTTTTGATGGTTTCTCCTGATATGATGTCATAATTTTTGGGGGGAGAGGGGCGGGGCGTTACTAGTAATCTGTAGGAGTACTAACCCCTTGCTGCCAGCTCTGATTGAAGGCTTGAGCTTTGTCCATCCCGTTCCTGTTGCCAAAGCTCCCACTGTTCCTGTTGCCAAAGTCTCTGTTCTTGTTGCCGAAGTTGCCACGGTTACCGCCTCTCGGCTGGAACTGAGAAGAACAAAGAGAACCATCACATGTAAATAGCATGCATACATGCCTGAAATGCTTGATGTTATTACTTGCCATACCTGGCTGTGGTGACCCCGGTTACCCCCGCGGTTCATGTTGCCGCCTCCTCCTCTACCCATGTTCCCTCTGTTCATTGGGCCTCCTCTGTTCATGGGCACACCCCTGGGGCCCATGTTTCCTCTCATGGAACCACCTCTGTGGGACACGCTCAAGCTAGGAATGGGACCGCCGCCGCCTCGACTGAAGTTTCCACGGTTGGGGAATCCCCCTCTGAAAGCTGGCGGTGGCAGGAAGCCGCGAGGGGGCCGACTGAAACCTCCTCGGGGAGCGGGAGCTGTGAACGGACCGATGCATCATTCCACATTTCATAGACCTACAGGTTTAAAGTTTGACCGTCAATCCATCAACTTACGCCCTCTGAAGTTCCCTCTGTTCTGGAAGCCGCCGCGACCACCTCCCCTCTGACCGGGACCACTGCGTCCAAACTGGTTCTTGCCCCCTCGGTTGCCGCTGCGCTGGCCACCTCCTCGTTTGGGAGTGGTGCTGCCCTGGTTGGGCTTCTTCTCAGCGGGCAGAGCTGTCTTGCTCTCTTCTTTGTACTGTTCCAGCAGCATGGAGGCCTCGTCTTTGGACAGCTCGGCATAGATAACTTCACTGAAGCTTTCTCCCTCCTCCGGCAGAGCGTAGAAACCTGTGACGCCAGACAGTGAGGAATATAAGCCACAACGAACGTGACATATTTGGAATTCAAGTTTTCTTTACACTGGTCACCTTTCATTTTTAGCAAAGCGTGCTCGGGCACTTCTTTGCCATCACTTTCCACTTTCTTTTGGACTCTTTCCTTGTATTCTTCATCAGAAGGACAAACAACCACTGCTTTGCGCTGGAAGCCGGCGAACAGACACATCTTCCTCTTCTGACCTGGAGCAGACAGGTTGGTCTGGACAAAAAGAGCAGCTTCAATTAACTCATTTGAAAATGAGCAGATTATCCTCCCAGACCAGAAAGTAGGGATCACTTACATGATCCAAGATGTAGTTCCTCTTCTTGCGAGCAGCGATCTCGATAAATTTTCCCAAGAAAAGCGGCGCTCTTTGGGAAATGGCAGTCAGCTTTGTAATGTCCTTCGACTGGCGTTTTAGGTTGTTGATCTGAGTTAAAATCAACAAAAGAAACAGTCAGAAACAATAGCAGAATCTCAGAAATGGCAGAACAGTGAGCAGTGCTGACCATCATCTTGTCCACAATAGTGTCGCTGCCTAAGATGTAGTACTTCCCAGGGTTCTCCTGGACGTGGTTCTTCACCCAAGTGGTCTTCCCAGAGCCCGGCAGGCCAACCATCACTATGATCTTCAAAATAAAACAGAAATGATTTAAGGAATGCAAATTTAAGAGCCTAAAGGTGATGACAGACCGACTCTCTCCTTTCTCTACCTCGCAGTCGGCTTTCGTCTGTGGGCCCTTCAGCCCGCAAACTCTGTCGCTAACAGGGATCTTCTGCAGGAAGGTGTAACCCTCCGGCTCAGGGAAGTACGGTGTCTCCATCTGGCCAAAGTTGAACTCCACAGCACAGTTGTGACACATAACGTGAGGAAAAAGTGCCTGGCCATTCAGAGAATCCTTTTTGACCTGGAAGGCCACAGCTGGATCTCCACCATTCTTGGAGAAGGACAAAACCACTTCATCACCCTCAGAATCCTATACGGGGGGGAGAGAGCAGAAATATATTTGTAAGATAAAAAAAATAGACATTTGAAGCCTCGCTTCATTTATAAATGATCTTACAATGAGACAACAGATGACATCGTTCTCCTCAAATGTTTCTCCAAAGTCTTCCGTCACGCAGTTTGTGGTTTTTTTGGCTTTGCCAGAGTATGCGTAGGAAAACTCTTCCTCACCTAAACAAAACCAAATAAAAAAAAGGTCCAATCAGCTGCTTTTTTAAACTAGTGCAAGATCTGTGAGTACTGAATTGAATGAAAATATCATAAAACTGGCAGAAATTCATTTTTAGATTTATTGTAGTGCAGTTTATGAACCACTAGAGGAAGCTCTCCAGGCAGAATGACCATCCACAATGGCAGTTTGTAAATGGCAGAGGAGGCTTTTAAGTCTTTATGAACATACTGCAGCCAAGTTGTAGATCAAAGTTCACTCTATTGTTGAGATATAAGGAACTTAACCAAACCAATGAGGTTCAGATGTTCAAAACAAGTATAATAAACACGCAGATGCAATAAAATTAAATAAGACAACAATAAAACGTTCCCGTTCAACAAAACTCACCTAGCAGTAGTGAACCAGTGACCAGAGACCATCCAACCTGCACATCATGAATCTCCATGTTCTTGCTGGTTATGTGCTTCACTGGAATTTTCTCTGTAATCTGTCAGGTGTAAAGCAAAAGAAAAAAAAAAAAAAAAAAAAAGGTTATATATACATATAATATGAGCTCATGTGTTGGACTGAGAGTCTCTGCCTACCTTCATCTCAAAGCAGGCTTTGCCTTTGTTCACGCCATAGTTGGCTTTGCCCCCAGACCAGAGGTAAGCAAAGCTCTCCATGGTAAGTGACGAGGCACTGTAGCGGTCTCGCGACACCTTAAAGTGCAGGTCGCAATTGTCTGCAGCACACAGACAAAAGTGTTAAAGCTGAGAACTTAAATAAAGTTTGGTTCTGAATAGTTAGAAAGGCTTACAGGTATCCAAGCAGACTTTAGTGTCATCAAACTGCTCGTCTTCTTCCTCCAGTGGGGGGACCGGAGACTTGAAAGAAGCGCTGAAAAAGGAAACCAACAAGTCAACAAAAAACCATTCCTGTATAAGTGTGACTGCATGAAATTTATTAATGCTGGGGAGACCACTTGCTGAAAACATTATTGAGGGGAGGGGAGTGGGAAACAGAATATAGAAATTTAACTCGGTTTTTTTAGCCCCCGTTTTTGTTTTTCTGGATGGTCGACTGTATTGTAGGCCTTGGCAGACACTTACCTTGAAGGATCCAACGAAATCTAAAACATAAGCAGAGAAGAAAGCCCTGCCAGCAGCCTTTCCATGGAAGACTGGTGTTGAGTTATGATGCACTGAATGCAGACCCTGCTGTGGTGGAGAGTCTATCAACCTTCAAATGTATGGAAGTGACAGAAAGTTCTCTGCAAAATTCTATCACTTAACTGAGGACAGCATTTGGAGCTTTAGAACAAAATGAAGAAATCAGCCATCTTTGTAGCTTAAAGACAGACCTACCTTTAAATAGTTCGTGAAATAAATGATTTTCCACACAATGTGAATTTAAAAAGTTATATATATATATATATATAAAATTTACATGTTTATATATGTGTGTGAAATTGAGCAAAAACATGTGCACGTAATTTAAACCGAACGAAACTAAATTCCAAAACAATTACAGCACAGCGTCATCAATAAAACCCACAGCAGTTATGAAAAACATCGTAAAAAACTACTCTATGAAAATCGTGTTTTTAAACTGTGCTTGTGGTCTGATAAAAGGGGATACACCGGAATCAAAGCCCCTAATAAAAAAACTGTATAATCTGGAGCACCTTATATATGGATTAATTATGGTTGTGTTTACTGATGTTGAAGCAATTTTTAGAGGTAAATGGCACTTTATCAAAATGTTAGTTTTTCTTTTATGAGTTGCAAACAAGGTTTAGTGCTATTTAGAATACCCTGTTGTGGCTAGCATGAACGCGTTACAATGAAGTTCTAAAGTTACTGTGAGCACAGCCTGACAAATTGACAGCCTTATCTCTGACTCTTTTGGCTTGCTTAACGCCCCTAGTAGTTCACCTTACGAATATGATCTAAGTTTGAAAATAGACCAGTCACTGACAGTGCGCTTCATAATATTTTTGGCTAAATATAATTATAAGTAAAAGTTACTGGGAATGCTTTTAAATTAGATCAAAACACGATAAGAGTGTATCCTTTAAGTTTAAACATTTCTATAGGTTATTTTGAAAGTAGGTCATGTCGTTCAGCAGGGAAAATGTGGGCAAAGTTTAAACTGATGATAAATTCTTAAGAAAAAATGTTAAGTAGACAAATTGGAAAAGCAGGAAGTGACACGCTGTTTTGAAACAACAAAACCAGAAAAAATAAGCAATCACAATTTAAAATAAAAAAAATAAAAAAACAAGAATTTGGATGCAGTGCCCATTGATCTTTAGCGTCCAGGTACTGCGATAAAACAAAACACTTGACCAAAAAAAGTAGGTTCATGTTCACGGTCGCACTCAAAACTCTCTTGCAAGCCATGCATGATGTCACAGAACGCAGGGTATAGAAACTCTTTTAAACACACACACCATGACATTTCACACAAACATATGATACAGAAACAGCAACAAGAGTGTGAGATAGAGAGAAAACAACAACAAAAAGGCAGAACACTCCGAGAAAAACATGGACGACCAATAGCGAAGCTCCTCCATGGACACTCCAGTACTCTTGATTTTTGTTTGGGTTTTTTTGTCCCTCCTTCTACATCCTTGTGTGCTACTTCTTCCAGACCCCTCTGCTACTCTTCACAACCCACCCCTCCATTGAAAAGGTGTACATCTGCTATTTCCCCCTGTGGGTTTTGCTTAAAATAGCCTCCATTCACTTAAGGACACAACGGGCTTTTCCAAAAGAAACAAAACAATAAGTGGCATGAGGAACAGATGTGAAAAGTCACAGATGCACTTCTGCTACAGAATGCAGTCCATTACTGACGCTATGTGAGTGGGCATTGTAGATAGTAAATGGTAAGGCTCTTTAGGTAGTCAGGGATGACCCTCAAAACACGTGTGAAAGTTATTAAATAAGAGAATACTTTTTATTTTAAACAAAAGAACTGAGGGTTTTCCACTTGCTAGGTATGTGTGCATTGGCACTTAAAGCCAATACAGTCCAACAAAGCTATGGATGGCGCTTCAGGGATGCTGAAGGCCATTTTGCTCTGTCCCATCCTTACCAGCTGTATTTGTTCTCTTCAATAAATTCAAAGTAGCCCCTTCCATGTTCCTCCCGGCGTCTCTTAACACCCTTCTTATTCTTCTGATCAGCATTCGTGTCTTTGTCCGCATCCCCTTTGAAAATAGAACAAAGATATAGAATGAGGTGCTCCTTTTTGAGACAGAAAGAGAGGTCGGACTAGCAGTGGGATTCTGGCCCACAAAGCCCGTTCATTAGTTACATTGTGTCCACCATATTTCATTTGAATGTTCAAAGAGGCAACGACTCATAATTACACTTAAAATACATTACAATCAAATGGTTATTACAGCTTAAGACCAGGTAGTTATACAAAAAACTGGCCAAAAAATGAACAGAAATGAGTGATGTTTTGTGGGGTGAAAAAATAAGTCTGGAAAAATACACCACAGTCAATGGGGTTGTGTTAACCTGAAAAGGGACAATTTAATGTTTAAGGGGGATAAATGAATCATGCAAGTAAGACTATTTAGATCTGCTATTTAAACTACCACCCCATATGTTGCACTGTATAATTTTGCACCCTTTATTAACACAAAACCACAGCAAAAATACCCGAAGGATAACTAAACAAAAGCAATGGCACCAGCTACCTTAAGTATTTAAATTGAGGTTAGCCGTCAAAGATATCCTCCGATTTATTTTTAATTATGCACACTGACATGTTAAATTACATATGTCGAAAAAGTAATTCTTACTACTTAACAGCAAGATAAATAGATGTATGACTTGCAAACTACAGTTTTTGGATCTTAACACGAAGGGAAAATCTGAAATGGCTAACCCTGCTAAATTAGCTGGTTAGCACTAAACCAGAAACAAAGAAAATCGCGCTAGCTGACAAGCTAACACCTAGAAAATCGAAAGAAAATGCTGAAAGGTTAACCAAAAATGATGTTTCTTCATACACAAATTAAATTAAGACTAGCACCGAATTTTAAAGTGTCTTTTTGAAAGTACCTCAAAATAAGTGCCTGGATAAACAGGGCAACACAAAATTCAAGTTACAAAACGACTGTGAGGAGGTGACCGATGCTAGCTGCTAATGCTAACTAGTTTGAATCACGCCGCCGTGTTCAACATGGACGCTCCTCGGTAACGCGCTCAAATCTTCTCAACCGGTCCCCGAAGGAAAAAAAAAAGCCAGCCACAGTCCATTCAACCATTCACGTTTTCAGTATCAACCAGTATTCACCAGACTCACCATCAGCAGCCGGCTCCCCGGGCTCACCATCCTCCGTGTCAATTTTTTCCATGTCGTCCACGTCTCCCTTCAGCATCTCGTCGTCTTCGTCCCCTTCTTCTTCCCCCTCACCCATATCTTCGTCATCCGCTACGCCATTGCCTTCGTCCCCAAGATCCTGTTCTTCCTCGTTGGCCTCCATGCTCTCTTCTATCGGGCCGTCGCCTTCCTCTTCCTCTCCCATTACCTCTTGTTCGGCGGTCTGTTCTAAGGTTTCCTCCTCCGCTCCCTCCTGGGCCGCGGAAGAATCCCCTACCACGGCCTCCTCGTCTAGCGCGGCCTGCAGGCGATCCATTAGCTCGGCCTTCAGCCCCTTGTCTGACAGATTTCGCTTCTTCAGCTCGTCTTTCAGCTCGTTCACTTTCAGCTTTTTTACGTTAATTGTGCTCATCTTGAACGCAAGAGTTCAAACAATGTTTAAAAATCGACGACAAATAAATAACCGCCTTTGAACAGAGAAAACTGCGCCAAATAGCACCCGCTGTACGAGAAGTCTTCGCCGGGGGAGAGCTGAGCTGAAACGGCGGTTGGGGGGTGGGGGGAAACGGCCTCCTTCCTACCGTAATAACCAAAAAAGCGGCGCAGTGATTTTTTTTCCTGCCATCTGTCACTGTCACGCAATAAAGATATATCACAACAATAGTATTAACATTTTTGCCAAAAAAAAAGAACAACGTTTCAATAACAGTTAAAACAATTGACAGCTTAATGTGTGCCTCTCCAACAAACCCGGACATAATATACAATAGTGGTAAAATTGAATACCAGTTTGAATTAAAAAAAAGTTTTGGCTTTTTTAGTAACTTCTTTTGGACTGTTCATGTCTCATGGTCATACGTCCACCTCTGTGCATGGCAACAGAACTTTTACATTTGACCCCACAACTTTTCTTCTGAAAGACCTACTCCAATGAAAATTGTGTTTTTGGCATCTGTTTGTAGCTGTAATGTAGAAGCTAGAGTTAGTGGGCGACAAGCTCCCTGCTCTGCTCCATTCTGATGCATCCACTTGTAGATCCGTGTAGGCCTATGTTTCTATTTTCATTTTCCGAGCTGGCATCTTACTATAATTGAATATGCGCCACATTTATGTATAAAAAACAAGCTTAAATTAAATGCATACAAATATAATCAAACAATTAAAAACAATGCATTTGTATGTTTTACATTTACAGAAAACATTCAAATAGTTGCAAAAAAGACCAGTAAATAATCAAAATAACATGTTAGAATTAGAAATGTAAGAGATAAATGGCAAAATTGGCCAATAATCTCTTCTGTTTTCATACTGCAGTGGAAACGAGACATACATTTAGAAATATCAACTTGAGTTGAAGGTTTTAATAACTCATACACCTCAATTATGTATAAAAACAATATTAACATTAAGCAAAAATGAATACAGATATAATCATATAATCAAAATGCTACATTTTCTTGTTTTAAATGACAGAAGCCATGGAAATAGTTGCAAAAAAGTACATTATCAAAATAACACGTTAGAATTAGACATTTAATAGATACGTTTTCAAATTGTCCAATATTCTAGAAATGCAAACTTGAGTTGAACACTTTGATTGCTTGTGCATCAAAACTGTATAAAAACCAAGATCAATCTCAAATAAAATAGATATAAATATGATCATACAATAAAAAAATAAACGTTATATTATGTAGAAAATTATTATTAACAATTATATAAATACAAAACAAGAAAACTAAGCAGAATACGTAGAAATATAACCCTCAACATATGTATAGATATTTATACATATTTTGTTATGCATTACAGAAAACATTAAAATAGTAGCAGAAAACCACTTGTTGTTTAGGCATCACAACAAAACAAAACAAAACAAAAACAAAAAAAGGTTCCATCAGCATGGGAACACCTCCTTATCGCCCCCTAGAGGAGCTGGGGCTAAACCGCATAATGAGGTTGAAGCGCGCTCCGGTGCGCTCACTCACTGTCGCTCCGATGTGCCGACGGGACCGCTCCTCTCCATAGTCTCTCCATCTTTCCACTTCATCAAATTCCATAATTTTAAACTTAAAATGAATCCAAACGCTTCCCGGTGTTTTGTCGGAGCTTTAAACCAAACTGCGTTTTATCTTTGTTTGGACTCCTTTTTTCATTTTTACAACTTATCATGTCGTCTGTGACCGGGAGAGGAGAAAGCTTTCCTGCCACCATCCGGGCAGTTCTCCGGGTAAGTCCCATTTATTTATTAGAGATAAAACTTCATTTGAAATATCTTTTCATTTATCTGTGCATGGACAGAAGAAAAAAAGAAGCTTTAGGATGGGGTTAGCCGATCATTTCCTCCTGCTTGTGGCCCCAGAACTCAGAGGCGCGCGAGCCCGTCGGTTTTACCGGGAAGAGTAACGGAGGAGGCTTCCCAGCCAGGGAGCGCCCCACTCCCGAGGGCGCCGGAGGCTCCAGGGGAGACGCAAACATGTGCCAGAGAACTGAGGATGACCCGTCCTCCAGGTGCCTCCAAGTCGGGGAGCGCTTCAGGATGCCCTTCAGCGGCGGGGGGACCCTCCGGAGAGCCCACCCCGGGGGCGGTCACCTGGGGGGGTCCGAACAGAAAGTTGCGGGATGTGAGAAATGCTCGGCGACCCTCGTGGGTCTGAAGAAGCAAGCCCTGAGCCTTGCTGTCCACCATCGCTTCTCCTGCAAGGTCAGTCATGCTCCTATGGAGGAGGAAGAGGAGGATGGGTGTGTGTATCTTTAAGTGATTAACAATAAAACACATTTTTTTAAAGGGACATTTGTTGATTGCACCAAAACTTTATGTGAATTCTGCAAGAACACGGCTCATTTTGTTTATTTAAATATTGAAAAAAAAAATAACTTTATTTGAACTTTGTTAATTTAAAAAGATCTACATCTTTTAGTCATTGATGAGAATATTTTAAACCTTTTTTTTTTTTTGCAATGTCAGTGATGCTCCCATGGAGGAGGAAGAGGAGGAAGAAAAGGGTTGTCTTTAAGATAATAAACAAAACAAAACAAAACCAAACAAAACTTTAATTTTTGAAAGTGATAAATGTTAATCGCACTAAAACCTTATCTGAAATCTGCAAAAAAACACAAAACTATTTAAAAAAATAATTCCAAAAATAAAATCTATATTATAACTTTTTTTCCCACAAAGATTTACATCTTTTAGTCACAGCTGAGAATCTTTTAAAATCATTTTTATGTTGTTTATTAAAAAAAAATCAAAAAGTAATTTTTTTCTGAATATTATGTATCTGAAGTGCATATAGCTCTATTATGTGCAAATTTTACAGTATTGTTGAGCATTTGTGGATTTAAACACTCAAAGTGCACTAAACTGTACTCTTTCAGTCAAATTTTTCACCTTCAAGTCATTTTGCTTTCATTTCAACCCTCCTGCGGCCTGTCAGCCTCACCGCTGCCGCCTTTTAGTGAAAATCACGCGAGCATCCATCACTCAGGCCCCACCAGACAAAGTAAAGCGGCAGCATTCCTCTGCGAGTGGTTTCAAATGGGCATGAATATTTCATCACTACACCCCTGTGTCATCCTCAGTCCTCTCCATCCAGGCCATAGCTATTTATTTTTGTCCTCTTAAGTGGGATGGGGCACGGCCACCGTCATGTGTGCTGTGAGAGGGGAGGTGGGGAGGGAGGCTGCAGAAGCAGACAGTGGAAATCTGATAAGCCGGTTTGGCTCCTTTCAGGTTTATTGATCAGCAGTGAATTCTCATCAGGGCTCTATGATATCATCCTTCTCCAATGGGCCGGCGAAGACTTTTACCGCAAAAAAAAATAAAAATAAAATCGTCTCTGAGAAATGGGAGGAATATCGCTTTTTGAAGTGACACAATATGTGACGCTGTAATGGTACAAAAAGTTTTGATCTTGTGGCCAGGCATTAAACAGTGTGTAGCAGGTATGGGGATGGTTTGTTTTCCAACATACATTCCAACATCTGGCATGTTCTAATTGGCTGGAACCCCTGATCCAGGTGGGAATGATATCTGGAAAATATGGTGACAACAGCGGCCTTTGAGGCTTGGAGTTACCGAGCGTTAGTGTGGAGTGCGGCAGACAAACAGAAGGTGTGTGCTTTGCTGTCAACACAAAAAGAGAGTCGACTGTTTCATTTGTGTTAGATTTGATGGCTGAACCATGTTTAAAGACTCTAATGTCCAGAACAGGTTTTAAAAATCCTTCAGGTTTGGATTTGGAATTTTGTTTTAAATCAGATTAAAGGAATAAAGCTTAATTTTGTGTAAAAAAAAAAAAAAAAAATGATTAAGTAAATACGAGGAATCAGGCAATAGAAGTCCAGGGCCTTTTTGACCATTTTATTACTACTTTACAATTTTCTCTAAATATTTAAATTTTGTTTAAAGTTTTTGAGGCAATGCTTGACATCTATGGTATCTTATTTTTAGTACAGTCCCAGCTTCTTTTTTACAGATCATCTCTTAATATATTACACAATAACGTCTCAATAATCCTAAAAATGTTCTAAAAAAATAATTCTTAGTTATAAAGTCATAGAGATCAAATGTGTATAGATAAAAAAGGTGTAAAATAAAAAAGCAAAGATAAGGTTAAAAAATGTAAAAAGTGGTTAAAAAACAGGCAAACCTCCTCTAGACAAAGGAATCAGCCCCTCAAACATTATACCCCTAAACAAGAAATACCCCAAAACCAGGGGATTACCCCCTCAAAGTAAATACTCTTCAACTATAGAGTAAAACTTAAACCTTTTCACACTAAATGCAAAGTTCCAAGGATTTATTCTAAGATTGGTGATCACTGGTGTGAATGAAACAGTAAATATCTGGTTTGCTCAGAATAGAATGTGTTTTGCTTTGTTTGTAAGTGAACCCTGGTGCTCTTTAGCAGTGTGAACACAAACCATTTCAGTTTGCAATATTTTGCCACTGCCCTCCCAATTAAACCAAGTGGGTTGGACTATGAAAGCACTCAACACTTAAGCAAAGCTAAATACTGAGAGAAGATTTTAATTACACAAATAATCTTTTTTTTTTCTGAAATCATGCAGGAAACAAGCCCTCTGGCAACATTTCTTCATGCCAACCTCCGCGTTCATGGGCGTGCCAACACAGAGTCCTGGGACAGAGGCAAGGAGCAGGGTCAGTGTGGAGCCTGTGGTGCGAACACGAACCTCCTCAAGCAGGAGGCCATCCACCTGGCTCTGAGTCGCAGTCAGTCTTTGGCCAAGCCCTATAATGAGGCAGGCCTCAGCGGCTCTGGCACAACTCTGGGACAAAGTGATACAAAGCACGGGGACAGAGCTTCAAAGGAGCCTCTGTATCAACAATGGAGCCGAACACACAGTCCCCAAAGCCTACAAAGGCCCAAGACGCCTCAGGGGACGCCCCAAACCCTCAGAAGACTTGGAGCCAAGCTACCCAACCCTGACATGGAGCGCTGGGTGGAGGAGCAACAGCAGCTGCTGGCTTCTAAATCTGCAGATGGTGTCACGTCAAATTCTTGCCATAAGGTACGCCTATAAGCTCTTTCTCTCTCTGCATTGAATCACACAATTTCTGGTTGAGTGTTCCCCCCCCCTTTGATGAGTTTTATGGGTAACGTGTGCCTTTATGAGCGCCCTTGTCAGCGGGGCAATGATTCATAATCAGACGGTGCTTCGATCACGCGCCTGAGGGTGCTCTGTAAAAGCGTTTTTGCTAATGGAATGGAATTGGACCATGATTTACCCGTCATAAAAAGGTTGCCAGTCAAAAAGCACTCGTGATCAATAGAGGTTCAAGGAATATTTAAAACCTACGGCCGGTGAAATGTGCATTACTGTGATGGAAGCTGTGGTAGAGTGAGTCCGCCCCCTTCCAAGTCCTCAGAGAATGAAGGTTATCAGGCTGAAGTAGATCAGGCGAGTGAGACGAGACGACATTCCCAAAAACCTTTTCCAGTTTCCTTTACTTTTCAATTTGATTATTATCAGACATGTTGGTAAAAATATACATAAAAACCTTAAAGACCCACTCCAATGAAAAAAGTTTTTTTTGTGTGTTTTTAACATCTTGAAGTATTTTTCTGATGACGGCAGACATATGTAAAGAAAATTAAGATTAAAATTGTATTTCTGAATAATAAATTATACAGATCGTGGTGAATCAGGAGCTGATGAAAGAATGCTCTTTGCAGCTTGTAGCTGTGACATAACAAGCTCCCTGCTCTGCTGCATTCTGATGCATCCTCTTGCAGACGAATGGATCCATGCACATCCTCGTTTTCTCAAAACTGTATAGCTGGATAGCTCTGATATTGCTCGGCAGATTTGTTGCACCGGTAGTGTTAAGTTGGGGGCGTGAGGGGCTAACTCAGAGGTGAATTTCTAATGAACCGCTGCCACTCTACAGAAACTAGAAAACAACACAAGTTTTTTTAGCTTTATAGCTAAAAAGGGCATCATCATAATTAAAAAGACAACTGGAAAAGCTTTTAAAATTGATCAACAGATGATCAGAGTGGGTCTTTCAGTGACTTGATTGGACAATTTTATAGTTTTCCAAAATCTTTCACATGAACACTGAGGTCACAGTTGAGTTTCTGCTCATCTTTGAATTTCTTGAAGTGGATTTCTGGGTTTGACAACATGTTGCATTCAACAATTCAAAGTCAGCTTTAACATTGAAACAATAAAAAAGCAGACAAATGTGGTCACTGAAACAAAACATAAAAAACACATATTTACTCACTTTTTTATTAGTGGCAAGATTCCTTTGATGTTGTTCCAAGTATGGGAGAGCAGGAAGGCCCCCTCATCTCTGTTCGTAGTTGTCTGGGATCGCTTTCTGGTCTCCACTGCCTCCATGATCCATCTACGGTGTCTATTTTCTTCAGTGGAGATCAAAAAGCGAGCCCAGACAACCAAAAACAAACCAACAACTAAGAAGTTATTAGTACTACAGACACT
This sequence comes from Adrianichthys oophorus, assembly GCA_036245035.1. Classification (NCBI taxonomy): domain Eukaryota; kingdom Metazoa; phylum Chordata; class Actinopteri; order Beloniformes; family Adrianichthyidae; genus Adrianichthys; species Adrianichthys oophorus. The sequence continues at coordinate 17,050,617 of BSAI01000101.1, read as the reverse complement.
ATGAACTTCATTGTATTAAAAAAGTATTCGCCACCCAAAATGAAAAGCTGTGTTGTTCTTTGTTTCTTGGTTCAGGAGCAGGTCTAAGTAAATTAGAATTTAGTTTTTTTCAAAATAAGTTCATTCGTGATTCAATTGAATTCCTACATTTGAAATATATTTTCACACCTATAAGACAAATCGAGAAAGCTGCATTTTGTAATACACTGGGTTATCATTTTTAATGTGAGCATGTACATTATTTACAAAAAAGACAATAAATTGATAACAAATCTTTTTTAAATAATAAAATTAACAACATGTAAAAAAAACAGACAAACTATAAAATTTGTGCTGAAGAAAAGCAGAAATCTCTGAGTGAAAGAATTTAGCCATTTTTTGAGGACATTTTGAGGAGAGCTTTCAAATATTTATAATAACAGCTTTCCTCAACAGTTCTTCAGAGCTGTTTCAGAAATAAAACTAAAAACATTTGCAAGAAAAAAAAAATGGAAATTGAGTGGCCCAGACTGGTCCTTAGGGTCAACCACCCCACATGTAATCTAGTTAGAATGTGGCTACGGACAAACACCTTCACCACTCCCTTAGCCCATGCTAAGGGATAATATCATAATAATAATAATATCATGCGAGATTATCTAGTGCCCTGGACTTTAACGCAATTCGAACACATATTCACTACTTTATTTTAAATGCCGAATATGAAAATGAAATCCCCAATTTGCCAAAGTAAAAACCAATTAAATATGAACATTTTTTGAAGACTATTTAGGAATTCCCCTTGTTCTGATGATGAAAACATTGATAATTCAAATGATTTTTTTCAATGCAATGTATTGTGGTCTATATTTGATAATCTACTTAGCATAATAGTTTTTTGCAGACACTTCTGGGAAATTTCTGGGATTTTGGAAGTGTAGATTCAAATACCGTGAAAAAAAGGCAATGGCTGTACATAGTGCACTAAATTGTGAGGGAATTTGGGCACAACCTACATGTACCCATCATGAACTGATTACTCGCACCAGGTACGTTTAACCAAACAGAACCTTAAGTCACTTGGTTCAGCCAATCAGCATCAACGAAAAGAGGGATTGCTGGAGAATAATCAGGATGATAGAATCAGGGCTGGAAACACATTTTTGATGTTATTCCAGCCCTGATGGTTATTATGGTTGTTTTACATTTATTTATTTCACTCTTCCAATATTTATGGGGATTTTTAAAGTGTGTATTTTGTAAATAGAAATGTTTACGTTTCAATATACAAATTGTTATGTCATTTTTTGTAAAAATTTTTCTGTTTTGCTCTTTTGGGTGTTTACTGTACATTTATGTGGCTGTTCCAGCAAAGCAGCGTTCCCATTGCGTGACTAATATCATTGCACATCACATTAACTTTTGCTGCACAGTCATTAGAAAATACTGACAGAAATGCAGCGATGGGGTGTAAAATGTGGCTTGGAAAAGACTCCATTTAGAAATCAATTCAAAACTAATTTCAAGTGAACCAAGACCAAATGTGGATTACTAAAGATGAACTGCAAGTCTAATTTTGTTTAAACACATTCAAATAAGAAAGAAAAAAGACAGCCAATGTTTAACGTAAATAATACCGCTTTATGTTTATATGTCAAAGATAAAAGTGGGTTTGCACACAGTTTTGCAAATTACAAGTACATTTATTGAAAAAAAATGTGGATTTTCATATTTTAGATGCTTAAATCATGGAGATATATTTCCGAAGCTGACAACTAATGACCGAGTCACACACAGAACTAAATACCACAGGGGCGGAGCGACAGGAGGGCAAGGGGGGGCTGCTGCTCCCCAGTTTTCGAGCCAATATTAGTATCATTATTGGCAAAGATTGAGATAACCAATACATAGTTATTTAAGCAAAATAACAGACGCAATATTTTTAAATGAAATCTTGAGCCCCTCAAAATTTCTGCTACACCCCTGTATTGTGTATGCCGGCCCATCTGGGCTTTGAACAATTTCTACACATATTTTTATTTTTTTCGCTACTGCTTTACATTAATAATCGCACCTCAGCTAAAAGAACAGCTGTTTTCCTTTCATATGTAATGCCCTTCCATTCTGCTGTTGTCATTTGCCGCACTTCCAAAGCCCCATCCCAAATGAAATGTTCTAGATAGTGTTTGGATCACCCCAAAACACACTTTAAAAGAGCTACATGCTAGCTGCACGTCACAAGAGTCCAGACTACTGCAGGGTGGGTCCAGCTTGAGAGCGGAGGGAATGAGATGAAGTAATGTGGAGCGAGTAAATGCAGATCTTAAGGAAAGTGGACAGTTGGGAGGGGAGGGAGAGGAGTCAGGCGTGCAAAATGGGAAGGAGAAAGGAGGGAGACAGGGTGAAGGGAAGAGAAAACAATGAAAGATCATAGAAGAGCAGAGAGAAAGAAGAAACTGAGTCATGAGGATGTGAGGAGGAGGAGGAGGGAAGTGAAGGATCTGCTAATCAGGCTGCTTTTACTCCAAACCACCACAGAACATCTTTCTTGGAGCTAATTGGCACTTTAGGGTTGGGCTTTACGGACAGTAAACGAAGTTATGTGGCTTAAAATGCAGACAGTGATAGCATGAGGGACTAGTATGTGGAGATGTGCGCTCTAAGGCCCTGTGGCAAGGCGACAGGACTTCATGTTGACTTGGAACAGATGCATGCTGACTCTCTGCCACGCAGTTATGAATGAAGGTGTGACACACTACTCAGAGGGTATCTGAGGGGTATCTTCAGGCTGTTTCAGTGAGGGAGTGTATTCATAATCTGCTCTGAGTCGTGTTTTCTGCTCAGACACCCGTCAGACCCAAAAGCTGTCTCTGGCTGTGTCCGATTTCCTTCACTAGTCTCTACTGAGTGCACCATTTTTTCGGGGTTTACTGGAAATTTCCCAGAAGTCTCAGCGGGAAAACTAGTGTGCATGTTCTGATCATTGACTGTAAATGAGAACTGGACTGAGTGAGTGTGACGTTACCCATAGATATGGACTTCTGGCTCCACCAAATTCATTGCCCATTTTGTCGCAATATGGACAGCGTCATGTTGGAACCAGTAAGCAGTGATTGATCCGAGTTAGTCTGAATCATCGTTTCTATGGTAACCGGTAACCACTATTACCAATCAGAAGTGAGCTTGTTGGAAGGCCACACCCTTACCACTTCAAAACGTGCTCAGGAGAATCTGTCAATCTAACACAAGCCCACGCACTTCTATCGAGGCACCTGATTGGTCAATTTATAACTTGAATAACTTGCACAACAGAAAAAAAAGAGGATTAGCAAGAACATGTTGAATAATAGTTGTTTGTTTCTCAATAGAAGTCTATGGGTACGTCCTGTCTGGGGGGGATGGTCACTTAGTCCAGTTCTAATTTACCGTCAATGATTGATGCTCACTAGATTGGCAAATGTAGACTGCAATGCATTGCATTTGAATGGATTGTGTATTTTTCATTTTTTCATAACTTATTCAGATCTGCACGGTGGCGCAGGGGTTAGCGCTCTTGCCTCACAGCAAGAAGGTCCCTGTTTCAAATCCCGGTTGGGGGACCTGAAACAGCATCACCAATGGGAGTACTTTCTGTGTGGAGTTTGCATGTTCTCTCCATGCATGCATGGATTTTCTCGGGGGACTCCGGCCTTCTGCCACCGTCCAAAAACATGCTTAATAGGTTAATTGGTCACTCCATCTTGTCTCTCGGTCTATGATTCTGGCCTTGCAACAGATTGGTGACCTGTCCAGGGTGTCCCCTGCTCTGCCTTTGTTCACAAGTAGCTGGCTTTGGCTCCGGCAGCCCAGTGACCCGGAAAGGGACAAAACGGATTTGAAAGATGGATGGATAAATTATCCATTGGATTCATAAATAGTCTTTGTAAAATGCTCATATTTCTTAGGTTTCCACTTTGGGAAATTGGTGACATATTTGGAGTCAAAAAATATGTGAGCATGTGTCTGAATTGCATAAAAATCCAGTACACTAGGTAGTCCCAGACTTTAGTCTTTTTGGGGTTCGGGCACAGTGAGGTAATTCAGACATAACCTATGAGTGCAGCATTCTACACTTAAATGCTCTACTTAATAGAGCAGCACAACTTCAGAGTTCCTGCTGGAGGACACTTACAGCATCAGATGTTTACGTGAATGTTCTCCTCTCTGGCAGGCTGCAGATGATTCTACGCTTAGCTCCGGTAATGCTGTGATTTTACAGACCAACTCCAGGATGCAGAACATCTCCAGAGTGGTGACCATTGCTAACACTGCAGCTATGTCCTTTCTGGCTAGGTGAGTTTTTTTTCCCCTATTTTTTTTTTAACAAATTTTGCATTACATGTGAGAGGAACAGTTAAAAGGAGATGAAAAGGTAGCAGAATTCATGTTTAAAATGTTGAAATTCATACAAAACGAAATGAGGACATTCTCACATTTAGTAAATTTCTTTGGTATGGAAGTCACGGTTATGAAAGCAGATTTCTTAGCAATGACTGTTGCGACTTTACAATGAGGAATAACTGAATCGTTAATGAAAAGTTTACTTTAAATTAAGAAAATGTCAAACAGTGCAAATGTACTCTGTTCCAGCTTGAATTTTAACCAAAAAATATGCTACGGTGGACTTGTTGCATAACAGATAAAAGAAAATGTGGAACATTTAACAAAGAATAAGCATAAAAATAACGTTGCGAATCCACTTGCCAAAACTGTATAATTAGTACTCAGAATCACCTAAAAAGGGAAAAAAAAACAACTCTTTTGCAACTGTTTGTTAAACTCTGATATCGGTATTAAGGGAATCCTAGTGTGATTCAGTGACAGAGGAAGTGCATATATCTGGAATATCCAGTGATAGAGAGAAAGTACACAAAAAATATCACATTGGGTAAATCTAAAGATAAATCAAAGATATATCAATATTGTTTGTTTTGATTGGTTATTTTGATTGTTTTTTCACTGCTGTTGGTAGTTTGAACAAGTCTGAAAGACTGTTAGGATCTGACATTACCCTGAAATTTTCTGTACACATATTTTGCCATAAATTAAAGCCATAAATTATAAAAAAAAATATAAATCCCAAGCCTGTTCGTTAATTTAAAAGCTCCTTTCATTATTTTGCTCCAGATTTCTAATCCACCTTTCCACTTTCCACTGCTTTAAATAGGCAAAGTTTTGTGTTTTTGTCAAGTTTTGTCTGATTAAGACAATTCTTATATCTATAATACACAGTAAATAAGTAAATACCAGAATTAGCAATGAAATATTTACTTATCATGTCCTTAAAAATGTTTATTTTCTCACATTTGAAATTTTAAGGAAAACCCGATCAATGTTGTTTCATCCAAAATAAACTTTAAATGTGCCATATATTTTGCCTTAAGAAACAGTAGGGCTGTTGGTTGTGGAAGCTATTGGTCACTTTCCCTTAAACACAGGCTCTAAACACCCCCCCCATACACACACACATTTAATGCCTCTTCCTTCTTTTCCTGCAGGGCAGCTGAGAAGCTCAACCTCACACTGAGGAAAAAGAACCAAGCATCCGATCCAGCTCCCTCCCATGCCTCCACCTGCTTCAGAGAGATCATCCAGAAAAACCTACTGCCCGTCCCCACCTGCCTGCTCCAAGCTGCTGCGCGGACCAAAGACTCCCCCGATGTTGGCAAGGTGGATCTGCAAATTCTCACACATCTAAATCAAAAGTTTTAGCCTCTATTGTGTGGTGTAGACAGTGCAGCACTCATAGGAATGGTTTGCAATTAGATTTGCAATTAGAAATCAGAACAGAAGCTGACAGAATAAGTGTGGATTGGTGATGTGCTTTCGGCAGCACCCACTATCATCTTTCCCCATGAACACCATTGTGGAAGTACATGCTTTTTTTTTTTTTACCCGTCATGTGGAAACATAAAGAGATCTCAGTCAATTTGGAGGAGATCCTATATCCCTCCGCCTTCATGATACACTGTTATGTGGTGCTAATGCCTCCATCTCCTTCCTCCCAACCCTTCTCCGCACCTCCTCTGGGAGGGAAACTGAGATAGATCAATATGGCTGCCTGCCCTGCCTTTGTCTCATGGATGGATTCTTGGGTTTAGTGTAGAGTTACAGATCAGAGCTCTGCCACACCTTCCTGCACCCTCAGCTGTGTGGATCAGCTGCTTTTTAAAATTTTCTCTTGATTAATTAAACTCATAAAAAGTTTGGCATTATGTTTAAAAGGAATCAGGGGCCTAGTTTTTGCAGGATGGATCAGAAAAGTGCGGACGGATAACGGCTAACACATGACAGATGGACTGTGGCAAAAGACAAAGAGGGATGATGTCACTGAGCTGTAACACAATCCTGTTCAGCAGCGAGACAACCACAAACATTCAGGTCCTTCACACATTTTGAGCGAAGCGCCTGATTGCTGTTGGAGAGTTTGATGGTACATCATGCCATGTTGCATGCTGAGACAGGAGCGTCAATGCAATCACTCAACAAACACACCAAAAAACCAACACGGATTCATTCTCTGAACTGGATTAAGTGGGCCAAATGTGAAAAAAAGGAGGGGTATTGTTTGAAGATTGAGCGACAAGGTCAACAGCCAATCAGGATGCAGAATAAAGTGAGCTACAAAAAAAAAAAAAAGATGCAAACTTGCACTAAAATAACAAGACCACCAAAAGTGAACTGTGGTAAAGTGAAGGACCACGGAATAACAATTCAGTTTAACTGTAACGTTTGGCTCAGACTTAGTTTGTATTTGCTAGATTTTTAGCTTATTTTTGTTGAGATGTATGTTTATGCTACGTATATACGGGAGATTTGTCGTATAGAACGCACTAAACAGACATTCTTGAACACGCTTTTAGCATATGGTGTTCACACAGGTCTACCGTATACTAGCGCATGCACTCACAGTTGGAGATGGCTTGGTACAAAATGTCAAAGTGGTGAATATCTTGTGAATCTTGCTTCATTCTTATTCTTTCAAAGTTTTATTGTTTATTATGGAAGTTTTGGTGTCATATAATTCCGTCTTGGCACAAACTGCAAATATTGATTTCTCCTGCATGATCGATTTCCAAACAGTTGGCACGTCCCTGTTTTAAAAAGGGCTCCATCCATTCATCATTAACAAATCCAAGGCCCTGAATGATCAAAATTACGTAGCAATGCATCTACGCAAGAATTTTGAACGTGGAAGCTCGAAACCCGAATTCATGTGCTTTTACAAGTGGTCGATAAACCGTATGTTTCGGAGCCCGCCATGAACATAGCATTGCAGTTTCTTCCTCAGCTGCATGTGTAACCTTACATGATCCCAAATGGGATTTTTTAATGAGGGTGTTGAACTCTGCAGTGTGCAGTTTTAGCTAATAAAATGCAATAACTCAGGTTGGCATTTGTTTATCACAGGCAAGACATTTGAACCAAATGGGCCTAAAGTTCCTCAGATGTGTATCATGTAAGCTAAGCAAACAGTACGGCACTAGCACAAAGCCACCAGAATATAATATTTAACTTTTTCAGTTGATATTTGTGTTTGTTGTAAGTTCATTCAATGTCTACTCATTAGCTAAACACAGTTTGTCATAGAATGAGTAGCTTATAATATAAAAGGCAACGCACTGAAGCTATGTGACGTACAAACTGAGTACGCTGCCTTAAACTCGCCAGCATCATGTTCAATGCTAATCCCATTTGACAGCTAACCTATTTTTCCTGCCAAGAAACAACCGGAGCATCAGAAAATGGAACCAGGGCTTTCTACTCCCATACAGAGCAAACGTCTGAGTGCTTGATCTTTCTTTTGCTGCTTAAATTCATGTTAAAATCGCAGAGCTAAAGCCCAGGTCTTTGGCAAATCTAAAGACTCTTTTTGAAATGCCCTTATAAGGAAGTGGCAGCATCTCCAAGTTTTAGCTTCCTTATTATTGCTAAAAGGAGAACACTGGTCAAAAGATTTGCTCTGAAATTACTTTTAAAAAATAGATTTTGGCCGCAAATCTTGGTTTTTAATGTTAAATGTGCAAATTTATGTTTTTAAAAACAAAGGTGCCACAGATTATGCAGTCAAAGCAGAGCGTGCATGCTTCAGGCATTAATTAATGATAATGTTTTCATCCTATGGTATCTAAAAGGGTTCTTGCTTATGCAGCATTGTTCTACTACGCATGCAAGGCTAAGTTCAACAGTAAAGGCCACATACACTTAAGTAGGTTAGGCCACACACAAAAAATATAATAAATCACTTTTCATGTCGTTTTTCTTTAGCAGTTTTAGGTTGAAATACACAAAATTGGATTTGAAAGACTATGAAATTAAGGACGAATGCAAAGTAGTGAAATTAGAGGATGAATAAAATAAAATGTGTGTGGTGCATTCAGGCATGATAGGACGTCCTGAAGGGATGAGTTTTAATATTGCGAGTGAACCAATGATGCAGAGCAGAAAGTGATCATTAAACGTTTTTGAGCAGACAGGCCAGCAGACAGAGTGTTTAAAGTGTTTAGTGGAAATGCAAGAAAGAATACAAAGAGTTCTCTGCAGAAACAATGTCCTAGAAAACGACACAAGTTTTTTGATTTTGCTAAAAAGGGCATGATCATAATTAAAAGACCACTGGGAATGCTTTTAAAATGAATCAAAAGATAATTGGAGTGGGACTTTATAATTCTAATAAAGCTGACAGCTCCACATTATTGCAGAATGTTTTTGTTGTTCTTGCAAAGTTTCTGCATTTTTGAAAAGCATGATGTGGAGACTAGTTTTCTCTACAAAGAAATTAGGACTTAAGAAGATGAACCTTGTGTTTAAACTTTAGCAAACTGACACTGTTATTGATCAAGGAGTTTGAATTTGGTACCAAAATTCATTTCATAGCCTTGTTACTGTGTTTTTTTTAAAAGCCAGAGTTTGTGAGAATCACATTTGCATCGATGTTTTTGGAAGCGGTTCCTGTCAAAAGGACTATCTGCATGATTTTCCAGTGGAATACTGGCGATGATGTCTTCATCTCTCCTTTACTTTGGTGCGCAGGTCAAAGTTGTGCTGAGGGTGAGCAGGATGCTGTCGGACGGACAATTCCAGCCACCCGTCCTCAGGATTGACCCTTCCAGAAAAAGGGTCATTGTAATTGAACCGGCATCCAAAAACCTGACCCACAGCACCATGACTCTTGGGAGAGAAAATAGAAATCCACTCAAAACGTTCAGCTTTGATGCTGCATATTCTCAAGATTGCAGCCAGGTGGGGAATTTCATTTCAAAAACTGTTTGATTTGGGTGTTGTCTTGATGTAAATCTTTGCATGCCAATTCTTGGCCCAAAAATCTTACCCCTAGCTAGTTTTCCAGCCCTTTCCTTCCTTTTGCCTTAGTCACAACTACCCTTATGGGTAGATACGGCTTGTCTGGGGGCGAAAAATGGGCAAACTTGTACGGTGACGCGTGTCCTGCAGGAAATATTAAGATTGTAGACCACTCTGTAAACCTGTAGAGCGAAAATACTCATGCACATTGCTTTCTGCGGGCGAAAGGTCATAGCAAACATCTATACAACGCTTAAAGTTATGTACGGTAAGGTATGTGAGGTGCAGGCGTGTCGTAGAGATTTTTCAGTTTTTCAACCCTCCCAAAACCCGTGCACTGTGCAAGGGGCCCGTTAGTGCCGTTCAGGCTTGCACTAAGACAATTAAAGTGTAGTTTGTGTGGACATCCTACAGGCACTTAGGTATCATGTGCACCCCTCATGCGTGCAGCTTTTGGATGCGGTTACTAAAGAGCCAGTACTCGCACCCAGGCCCGGCCCTGGGCTGCATGGCGCCCTAAGAACACTCACACATCCCCACAATACCCCCACCACTGTCACCACTGAACAAAAACAATGTAACTGCCTGGAATATGTGGCAATAAGAATTTCTTTATTTTAACTCTCAAATATTAAATAATAACCAGTAATGTTATAAAAAGACCTGATCCCAGAGCAGAACTAGATTCAGCAAACCTTGTAATGGGAGGTCAAAGCATAACCCACTGCTCCAAAGATGTAAATCATCTTTGTATGATTTACAAAGAGTGAAATGGTAGGTTTTAACAAAGGCATCTCCAGTTTGAAAGGTTTAAGGTTCTCTTTTGTTAACGGTTTAGATCACCAGTTAATTAGTCTTTATCGAGCAATATGAGAGTACTCTTTGGGCGAAATGCAGGGGAGGGGGGTGAATTTCCAAGCAATGGAATATAAATAAAACCTCTGCTTTTAGCCAGTTTTTCCTCCTCTTCATTCCCTCTTTCCCCTTAAAGCTGAGGGCTTGTTTTGCTGTTTTTTTATCCTTAAAGTTTTAAAGAAGCACTAACAGCGGGAACGCCCCCAATGCCCCCCTAGCATAAATAGCAGCCGCTTCAGGTAAGGAGGGGCGCTGCACCAGGAAAAGTTGTTGGTTATGTCAAACTTTTGAGTTATTTTATTTCTATGTTAAATTATTAGTTTTTAATTTTTAAACTAAATGAGTGGTGTGTCAAACTCTTAGAAGCTTGTAAAAAATGCCATATATATATATATATATATATAAAAAAAACATAGCCTAGTAATTGTCATTTGGCGCTCTAGCAGCCGCCTAGGTCGCCTATGCCCAGGGCCGGCCCTGCTAGCATCTTACCATTGACTAGAGTGTGGTCTAAGAGCACCGTACTACAGCATGACCCACACGTCATAACTTACATTATCCTTACAAACACTTCACGATACTCTTACCACACGTACAACAACGGGACATTCCATTTTCATGAAGTCCCTTGAGGTTGCCGCACAAGCCTCAAAGGCACTGTAAGACACACCTGTCACATAAATGTGCAACTGCTATTGTCTATGACCCTTCACAACCCAGACAACCCAAAAACCCGCAGCAACCCCCCATACGGGTGCATGTGACTGAGGCTTCACTAGTGGAGAACAGCTGGAAAACAAGTAGGAAGGTAGATCTCAATGACCAGCCTTTATCGCCCACCATTTGAGCTCATCGTCCTTCAGAGTTGGGGTGATGGAGCTCAAAGGAGTCCTTAGCTGAACTGGATTCTCCACCGGCATGAATCACACAATGTCTTTGTCTTAACAGGCGGAGCTGTGCACAGGCGTCCTGACTGATGTCATCCGCTGTGTGCTGAGCGGCAACGATGGATGCGTTCTGGGTCTGGGATGTGGTGATGTGGGTGAGTCATCTGTCGCTGCAAGAGGCCATGGGTTAATGTCCTGAGATGAGAGTGGAGCACTTTTACCCATCTATGCCCGATCATCGTCTTATCTCCATTTCCCCCCTTTGTCTTTTGTCCTTGTATCAATTTGGAATCTCCAGACTCTTCTCTTGAAGTTTGCTCTTCAGCATTTGTATTGTTTCACAAGCCTGCCCAACATTTTAGAATTCTCTCCAAATAAAAAACAAAAACTCGGACGTTGGTTGCAAACAAAGTGGGCTCTAATGTGTAGCTATTAAAGGGATGGGACCCTGCACTTAGTGCAAAAGGAGCTCTGAAGATTTGTGGCACACAAAAAACACTTGCGCACACACGGGGCAGGGGCAGTGTCTCCTTGCTTTGTCACGTGACTCTACTCTCCGTAAACCTGATTAAATTACTTGACCAAAACAGACAAGATGTGGCCTGCAGCCAGCAGGATATCAATCTCCTTCATGGAATAGCGTTCCCCCTGAAAAAAACGGCGGGCGGCTTGGCCTTTAATTGGAGTAAACCAATTCCCTTATGCTCATTCAATTAGAGTTGGGATAAGGCAAGAGAAGGTAAAACAGGCCAATATTTCAAAATTAACATGGGGCAAAAGTGCAGCAGAAGATACAACGTTGAACCATTCCATTTGTTGGTGGGTTTTTGTTTTGTTTTTTTTACACGAAACAGAAATCTCTAATGTCAGACAATGAAGGACCAAAGACTGCACTAAACAGAGATGGAAAAAACAAAATTATATTTGGATTTTGAAAAAAAAAATCAATAAATCTTAACAATCAGCCAATTTTTTTCGTTTTACACGGTTTTTATTTGAAATTCCAGCGTTATCTGAACACTGTCCTCTGCGTCTCAGGATCCTGGTCCAGCATGGTGGGGAGCGGTGAGAACATCCAGAAGCTGGGGTTGATCCCCTGTGCCATCTCCTGGCTTTACAGTGCTATCGAGCGGCGTCGAGAGAAGACCTGGACCGAGCTGACAGTGTCTGTGTCGGCGATAGAGTTGTGCTGTGGGGAAGAGGACACGCTGAGGGACCTGCTGGGAGAGGTAGTCCCTTCATCAGACAGCACCCAGGACAGCCCAAAAGCTCATGTTAGAGTGCAAGAGGACCCAGTCTGTGGGATACAGGTACATTGAAATAAGTGTTTTGGAAAAATATTAATTTATTTGTTATGGTATTAATGGTTTTTGAGGGAAAAACTGCTATTTTGGCAATGTGTTACAATATTCTATTATGTATTATAATTGTCATTTAAATATATTTTGGTGCTTCAGAAGTTTGAATGTATATTTTTGATAATAAAACAAAGCCCCCGCTCTCCACTCTTGAATCAAAGTACCAAAGATTGCAGTTCCTCAAATGACCAGTGACCAGCTGGTTTCATAAGGGAACAATGTCCCACTGATTTCCACATCAAAAAGTCCAACCTAAACCAAAAGTACACTGGCTGCTTTGAAGAAATTTTGTTTTTGAAAGTAGATTTTTGTATTTTCTAATGTTTAGTACTGTTTAGTACATTTGTAGAGATGTGTATTTTGATTGGCAGGTGGGTGGACCACCTGAATCTGAAGGTCCAGTTAACATAAAGCCTTAGTCAGTATTTTTATGGTCCATTAAACAACCCAAATACACTGTCGGAGAAGTCTCATAGCAGACTTTATTTAGCTTGTTAGCTCATCTTTTGTCTGCTTTGTTAATCTGACTAAGGCAGATTATATAGATATTAGATTACTGATTATAGATCATTATTTTGGTATTTACTTATCAAGGGAAGAAACCAGTTTCTGTTTTGTCTTGTAAATGGATAAATAAAGGAATTCATGATAGCTCAATGTCCTGTCCTTCCAGATCCGCAACCACAACCGAGTGAAGGCCCCCACAGCAGAGAGGGCTGCTTCTCTGTTAGACGCCGCCATCGCAGCACGGCGACACGCCGACTTTATCACATATCTTTGCCACAGCTCGATAATGTTCTTCACTCTCTACATCCAGCCGCCGCGCACAGAAAGCAGCACCATTGGAAAAGGTTTTTGTCTGATAATAGTTTTTTTCTATTAAACTTGTCCTTTCCGACAGCTGAGCAAACAGATACGAGCTAAGAGCCTCTTGTGTGGGACAGATTTTACTGTTACAATCGGGGTTTATAAAGCTTAGGACACACAAAGTGTATACTTGTTTGAATCCCCTTTTGTAATTTTGGCTAAACATTATTTATATTGATTATATTTGCATCCTTTTCTTGTTGTGTCGGACAGAAAAGAAGAAGGGGGAAGAGAGTCTACCTGTCCACACACTCAGATGTTACAAACATACATGTTGGTTCTAAGAGTCTTCAAATACAAACTAGTCAACATGTACACAATACAACTACAGTTCACACGCACACTTATGCATACAAACCAACACATGTAAAGTATTTCATTCTGTCACGTATACTGTTTGTGCAATTTTGCTGAGGTGGATGATGGAATGTAAAAAAAGAAAAAAGGAAGGAGAGTTCCTCACCATCCCTGCACCAAGACCCCCACCAAAGCAGCTGCGGCGGAACGGACCCCATATCTGCACAGTACACAGTAGGGCTGATAGAGGAAATCCGCCCATTGGATGATCCCGCCAAGCACCCAGGCCAGGGCCCGCAGGGCTGCCACAGATGCTCCAAACACCCGAGAGCAGGGAGGCATGGTAACACAGAGAGTGTAAGCCACAGCCCAGTCAGAAGAGCAGCCCTCCAACCACACCATGGGGTCCAGCATGGGGCTCGACCCCCCGAGAGCCCCTCAGCCCCAAACAAGCAGCCCACCACCCCCCAGGAGTCCTGAGCATCCCCCCATCCCAACTCCAGGCACAAGCCAGGACCCCCAAAGGGAGTCCTGCTCCCAGGCTCCAGGCAACTGCCCACCCACCCCATGGGAGATCCAGGAGAGAACATGGCAGGGGATGCCCACCCCCACTTGGAGAGGGACGTGGGGGTCCTCAAAGAGTGTTGTAAACATAGCCCGACCAGACTCACCCAATGTTGGAATTTTGGAGAGGCCCAGTGCCCGAGAGCAAAGACCATAACCTGCACGATGGAAACACGGACACCTCCAGGCTCAGATAGGATGTGACCCTCTGCTCATGGTTTTGCCAGAGAACTAAGGGATCCCTCTCCCCTCATGGGGTGGAGGCTGCCGGGCCCAGGTGGCCTGCACCCAAGAGACCCAAGAGAGTCCCCTACCCAAGGATGGGGTAGGGGACAGAAGATCAGAGGTCCCACCTTCCTTGTGTATGCATGTGTGCGTGTGTTGGGGTGCATGTGTTGAGGTGTGAAAGGTGTGCGTAATAAAGGGTGTAGTTAAAATTGGCGGGTATGGCACCTAGAGGACATCTCCGGATTGCTGGCAGCGATATCGCTGACATCTACACTTTTCTACATAAAGTTCTTAGGCACATCTTTAAAGAAAGTAAATAGGAATCTATTCTTTTAAGCAAATTATTGACTGACTTATTTTAATTATATCTCTATTATTATCATCAAACACTCTTTTCCAGGTTCTCGAGGCACCGCTAAGCTAACCATGATCGACATTTGTAGTGGCATGAGGGGTATAAACAGGAATAAACTTCCTCATGCTGAACTGGGACCGATTGTTTTGTCTCTTCTCAATGGACACAAAACAACCCCTAACAAGTAAGACAACAACTCCATCGAGTGTGGACTTTTTAAAAGCTGGTTTTTAGATTTAACAACTAGATTAATGTCTGGCACTGAGCTTCATGAATTAGATTAGCCTGTTCCTATAGGTGACACCAAAAAACTGGATTGATTATGGAAATTTAGACCTAAATAAAGAAGATGGTTTGTTAATGTCTGATCATTTGCAATGCTTTTACAGGAGCAGTAAGCTGAACATGCTCCTCCGGGAGTCTTTGGCTCACACAAACTGCCACACAGCGGTGATCGCTCAAGTGGCTGATTCCCTGGCGCACCATCAAGAGACCTTTTCCACCATTCAACTGGCCTCCCGTATTCGCAGAACCCAGAAGAGAACAAAGGTACCCTAATTTAAGTTTAATATTTCCGGTATTTATTCATTTGAACCTCTTTTGGCAATATGTTTTCTAAGCAGAGATTTCTGGAGGAACACTTTCCTTTAAGTTGCTGACTGGTTACAAAATATAGACTTTTTCACAATATTTGTTGTTCTGATGATGTTGTCAGGAAAGTCTTTAAAACCACCACCATCCAATGAAAATTGTGTTTTTAACATGTCCTTGTGGATTTTTTTTTCTTAGGATGGAGCGGAGGACATATTTGAAGAAAATTTTGCTTAAAATTACATTTCTGAGTGTTTCTCTCGCTGGGTGGATGACAAGCCTTCTGCTCCGCTCCATTCGAATGCATGCACTTAGATGACTCGTCTTTGTCTTTTTAAACTGAGCTGGCATCTGGCTCAAAACTGTACAGATGGATAGCTCCAATAGTGCTCGCCATTTTTGTTGCACCAGTAATGTTAGTTTGGGGGTATGAGGGGCTGTAAGCTAACAAGAGAGCGTGTAATCAGATTGCTCTCATTTAGGGGTGTAAGGCAAGGAGGGGCAAGGTCGCTCTACGGCAACGGTCACAACTCAGTGGCAAATTTCTAATGAACTCTTGCTGCTCTGCAGAAACCATTTTGAAAAACACAGGTTTTTTCATTTTGGCTAAAAACTACATTATTAAAATGAGAATACAACTGGTAATACTTTTAAAAGAGCTCAACAGATCATTTGAGTGGGTCTTTAAACTCTTAGGGATTGTAAGAGTTCCCAGCACAATTCAGAGGAAGGGATTCTCAGGTGTGCCAGTCTGGTGTTTCGGAGGATGACCAAAATATTGGCTTTGAAGTTGACATTTATATGAAGGGTAGAAATTTCTGAGGGACTGCTAAAAACCAAAGACAAAGAACAATCAGGGTGTTTAAATTTGAAAAATATGTTTTAATTGGACTCTCACCGCACACCAGGATAATCAAAGAGCTTAAAACTCTGAACCCAAAAGTTAAAGATAGTCTGCAAATTGCAATCACACACTGGAGTGTAAAATTTGTATTCCACTTTTGAAACCTGAAGTGGCTTTGACCCACAAAAACTCAAGAATATTGAGTTTGAGACCCAACCATAGCATTAATACAGATGGCCCATCTCTGGTGGCAACCAGTGGATTAATAGAGTATTGTTCCAGAAATGGGTCTTGAATTCACCAAAAATGCAATTATGCAAGATGCTTGTTGATGAAAATCAGATTGAGATTGTTAAAGAGTTCCTTTGTAAGAGTTTCTTATCTCATTTTAGATGTTGTTTGCGTATGTGAGTCTAAACATGTGATTTTAATCACGTTTATGTAAAGAAAAACTTGTGTTTTTTGCACAACTTAACAGTAAGCTGATTTTTAATTGAATGCCATCCAAAGTACTTTTTGTTCTGACATACATTTTTCTGTGAAACAGCAATCGACTTCCTGCTCTCCGTGTGGGAGGAGTCTGACTAAAGAACGCAAGGCGCCTCGTTCAACCCTGCGAGCGTTTCACTCCACTGATGAGGTGGATGTTGATGTCCGCCCTCTCCGTCTGCGTGGGGACCTGGATCGCTCCAGCAGTGACCACTCCTGTGACACAGTCATCCAAATAGACTCAGATGGCTCTTTCCATTCCAAAGGAGTCCCGACGCTAGCACAGCCTGAGTTTGTTCCTATCATACCTTCACTGCACCCGAACAAGAGCGACCTGGATGACCCAGAGTTCACAGCTCTGCTGCAGGAGCTCCTCCGAATCCCTCAGCTGCATGGAGGGAAAAGGGCAGATGATGCAGTACAGAAAGACTTTGAGGCTCTGAAGGGAGAAAGGAAACAACCCGAGCGGGAGTGCCTCAAATGTGACACATTTGCTGAACTTCAAAAGCGCCTGGGTTGTATCGACGGAAGTGAGATGTCAATAGATGCCCTTAAGTCTTCTTTAAAAGCCGCTGCCTGCAACAATGTTTTGCCCGAATCCGTGCATAAAAAAGAAACATCGCCAGCACCGCAGTCTGCTTCAAATCATGGCATTGGTGGTGGTCAGAGCTCTCCGGGAGCTAAGCAAACGGACGGCGCTCTGTCTGGAGAGAACTTTCCAAGGGAGGACTCAGGTCTTTATGACTGTGAGGAGTGTAGTGGAACCAGTTCCAGCGAGGAGCTGCTGAATCAAACTCTGGGAATGAGCTCGAGCTGCTGTTCAGGCGCTGTCCGGACAAGCAATGATCTCTCATTGCAAGAATCGAATACACAGGGCAAAGCGGCTGCCACCCCCTCCACACTTAAGTCTACAGAGAAACAGCCAGGCCATGAAGCTGCTGACTGGTTTAAACCAGACAAAAGAGCTTCACCAGTTGGCAAGAGCTCCTCCATTTCTCCTTCGTCCTCCTGTTTTTCTTCAAACTCTCTAACTAAAGGAGTCATACTTGGAGATGTCCTACCTAATTCTACCTCGGAGGAAAATAAAGCAATGAAGGCCACAATCACAGTGACTGTACAACAACCGCTGGATCTGAAGGGCCAAGATGAACTTGTCTTCTCTATGGTGGAGGAGGTGACAATTAATGGAGCTTATGGGAGAGGTAAAACGGGTGGGAACGTTTTCTGCATCCGAGACCCTGGCCTGTCCCACGCAGAAAGTACTTCCAGCACAAGTCAACCAATTAGGATTATCAGCGATGTGAGTGAGGATTCTGCAACTACGGGGTCTTCTGACATTCAGCTTTCAGCAAACAACGAAAAGCCGGTATACTTCAGGAGGGAAAAGGGGACCTTACCTTCGTTTCTAAACCCCATGTTGATGGAAACAGATTTGGACATTTTGGAGGCTGTCAAGGACAAAATAAGTCCAAACAAAAGATCTGAAAGTCTCCAGTTAAGGTGTGATTTACATTCTAATCATGTCAAATGTCCACAGGATGATAAAAGTCATGGAAGGAGCCACAGAACTGGTTCACCTGAAAAGCTTCCAAACAACAAAGAAAAGGAAGATAAAGATTTCTACAATTTAGAAAGCAAAATGTGTGAAAAAAGGCTAAAAATCACAGACAGCAGCCATGGATCAGACTGCAAGCATCTTCATTCTGCAAACAATGGAAAGGTCTCTAAAGAGGGAGGTATTGCTCGCAGGCATGCTGGGAATATCCCCAAGATAACTGGTTTTTCACCTGGTTGCCAAGAAACCCTCATCAGTTCCTCTGTAACAAGCAGTTTACCCAGAGACTGGCCCGGCGCCAACCCCCAGAGCAACCACTCAAGGGGGGTGACATCATCCACTCCTTGCAGCCCTGGGGAAACTCTGGAGAGGGGGAAGGGGAGAAAGCGTCCTTCTGCAAACCAAAGTGTCCATGCCTCGTGTTCTCCAAAACATGGCAACAGAAAAGGTCACGCAAAGCCAAAGTCCCCCAGTCAGGACAGCAGCAGGCTTTTTAACACTAAACTTGAGTTGTTGGCCAGCAGGAATAACTCTCTTGGGAGAGCTCAGAGGGACTTCCCAGCCCTGGAGAGACGTAGTAGTTCCAAGGAAAGTGTTGAGGGGGCTTGCAAAACTAGTTACAGGGGTCATTTTGAGGGAGATTGTACCTTTCCGAGAGTCAGGAAAGACCCCCATTCTGACCAGAGTTACCACTTCTTTCATTCTGAAAGTCAGTCAGCTAAACATGCTCATTCCAAGCTCTCTGCCGTGGGAAAACCAAGAACGGTTGGCCTCAAAGTCCGGCGGCTTTCCTCCCCCAGCATAAAAAATCTCAGCCAGTCCCAGAAAAACCTGCACGCGACAGTCAACCGCAGCGCCAGTCTGTCTCCAGAGGTCAAAACGGTCAGTTTTGAGCGGACGTCCTCGTTTTTCTCCTCATCCCCTCCGCGATCTCACCGCTCTGTTAGTCGAACACCGAGCCAGAGCTCCACATGCTCATCTTCAAAGTCTGTCGTCCAAGGCTTTGTCAACGGGCGGATTTCAGACCTCTTAAAGGACAGGGCCTCCAGCCCCACATCAACAGGACTGGGTCAAACTACCGCCATCCCTTCTCCCTACAGCCAGGTGACAGCTCCACGCTCGCCTGATCATCTGAGTGGGCACGCTAGTGACACCACCAGTGTTTTGAGTGGGGATATGCCGCCAGCCATGGGGAAGACATCGTTGCATTTCTCCAACAGGAGCAGCTTTGTGAGCAGTGGGTATGGGAGCATGGTAAGAGACAGCGAGGCCACAGCTAGCAGCACGTCCACCAGAGACTCCACCAGCGACAGGAGCATCTCTCTCCCTGGTGGAGCTCGCAGCAGCCGCTCTTCTCGAAGACGAGGCAATCCAGGTACAACAAATTAATGTGTTTGTCTTTTATATGTTAAACTAAAGGAGTAAAACTATACAAACCCCATGCTTAAATCCAAGCTTCAATTAAACCCATTTATGTGCACTTTTGACTAATAAATAAAAAATCTCCAATGAAAAACAACTATTTCAAGTCAATACAAGAAGTAAACAACACTGTAAAAAAGGAAAGCTTTTTATTCATTACTTCTTCTTCTTAAGTATTTTATTTCTTTTTTTTTTTTTTACTTTAAGGTTCTTTTGGCTTATATACTTAGAATGCATGCCAAGTGAATTTCACAGAGAAAAATATATCCATCCTTAACCCGTTTACTGTGTTTCAACTCTGCCCTGTGTCTCCTGTACAGAATGTGTTCAATTGACATACATCTTTAATCCCGAGCAAATTTTTGTTTTCATTCAATAATACTGGACTTATTTTTCTGCAAAGGTGAGATTTGAAAGTTTAAACAAGGAATAGGACATAAACGGGAAGACGGCTGAATCCAAGTGCAGCAGGTTTTATTGGCACAGACAGGAGAACAGGAGTGAAGCACAGCTAAAAGTCCATGAAGCTAAATCAGGGTCAGGCAGAGGTAAAACACCGGCATGAGGATATCAGAGAACAACAAGGTCAGGGTCCAAGCGAGGGTCAGGGCAGGCAGCAAACAATCAGAGTCGAAGATGGAGCAGGGTCAGGTAAATAGAAGATCAGGTCAGGATGAGAATGCTCAGTAATGCAGGCAGAGGGGCACAAACAAGACTATATACTACTGGGAGTGATTGCAGATGGACAATAGTTGTGGAGCTTCTGGGAGTGATAGCAGGGGCTGATGGGAATTGTAGTGGCGAGGCCCAGGAAATGTTGGAACTCAGGTGATGTAGCCCGCTGATGGTCAGAGGGGGAGACAGGGACCGGTTCATGACAAGAAATTGGAATTTATACCATTTCCAAAGTAAATCTAGTCAACACATAATTGCAGTTGTCTCTTTTACACCAACAACGGCCCGATAATAACATCTTTGGGTGGAGACCGGGGCTCATAACCTATTAATGTGACATTAATTAGACATGACAAACATCTGTAGAGGGCACTCAGACCTAGTTTTCTTACTGTGCTCAAAGTTTAATTGTGTATAGCAAAACATAATTAATTTATAATCCCAGTCACTGAACTGACTAATGGAGGTATAAGAGCGGAAAAAATGATAATAAATTAATGAAATGGATTTGCACACTTGGCACAAAAAAATGCTCATCGATTTGAATGCTGAAATAAAAACGTTTTATTTGCTTTCTTGTTCACTCCTGCAAATCACTTAGATTAAAAAAGCTTTCCTGAGATGCTGCTAATGGAGCAATGAAACGTCAAGCAAAGCCTTTGGGACTTTTTAAACTTGTGAATTGAATTTTGTTGAAGTTTTTCCTAGGATTTTTGTGGATTTTTTGCAACATGATTGTTTTGTCACAAAAATGACAGATTTCATCCCTAATTTAAGATAAGATTTCAAGGAGGACAAAAGAGCATTTCACTGCAAATTCATCCTCTCTTAGGGACCCACCAGCACCACCCTCTGCACGACACACCTCAGACCATAAAATGCTCGTCAAGCGGCCTCCATTCTCGTTGGACGGAGAGGGGAATTCCAGAGGCCTATGACATCAAGGTGTATGAGATCGATGATGTACAGAGGATGCACAAAAGAGCAGATGCTGTGTTTACAGGTGATGCTGTCGTACGGTGCCCTATTATGTCGCACTCTTGTCATTAGTAAGGTGAGCCTACTGGCCCCTTATTAATCAGGCACTAATGCTGCATGCACAAGTGTGTTGGTGACACGTAAGTGAACGTAGGATGTCCGCACAAACTATGCTCTGATTGTCTAATTTCCTCATTTCTAACAATCAGGCTGCACCTGAGGGGTGTGCAAGGAGCTTGCACTTATCACGTGAACACCACTAATGGAGCCCTTTCACAGTGTGCGGGATTTGGCAGGGGTTATAGAAATACAAACGTTTAAACAAGGATGCAGTGCTAATTGTGCTCCCAGATCACACATGCTATTCATTGCAATTAAACTTTAAGTTTTTTAACAAAATTATAAAATGTGTCTTTCAGATAATAAACTAAGTGGTTTAAATTGACAGCATGAGGGCAAAACAACTTGTAAACTAATTAATAGCTTGTAAATAAGATAGCAGACTACTGTTCTGTGGAGAGGGAGCCCTTTTAAACCTTCTGCTGTAGTAAAACCAGGGGCAGAGCTACAGGGAGAAGGGGGGGGGGCAGCAGAAAGCTTTGCCCCCTCCAATTTTTGAGCCAATATTAGTGACATTATTGGCAAAGATCAGGAGATCATCAATACAAGCTTGTTTAAGCTTTGCAAAAATAACAATTACAATAAAAAGTAACATTAGATTAATTTAACATTAAATTAAAATAAAATGTTCTTATTTGCCACCCTTCCAAAGTCTTCTGCCTCTCCCAAACAAAATGTTCTAGCTCCACAACTGAGCAAAGCACATTTAAGTGCACTAATACTAATACTCATCATCATTGGTACCATCACCATTTATAAATTGTGTTTAAAAGGGTTGCTAGAAAGAAGTTTTTTAAAGTCTCACTTTGATCATCTTTTGATCTGTTTTCAAAGTGTTCTCAGTGGTCTTTTAATTATTATTATTTTGATTCGGCCTTAATTTCTGCAGAGGCAGTACTTCATCAGAAATTTGCCTATGAGTTGTGGGCGGCACGGAGCACTCCAGCAACCCTTACTGTTGCTGAGAGCTCTCTGTTCACACGCTAGCTTATAGCCCCTCCCAATCCCAACCTAACATTACCAGTGCAACACAAATGGCAATCAATACTGGAGCTATGCAGTCATAGGAGGAAAACATGGATCTAGTCATCTACAAATGGATGCATCAGAATGGAGCGGAGCAGGGGGCTTGTGGCTTGCTGAAGTAGCTCCTACGCTACAGCTACAAGCTTTTTCTAACAGCATTTTTTTTCTTTCGCTCCTGAATCACAACATTTTGAATAAAGAAATACTCAGAAATTACATTTTAAGCTTAAGTTAATTATTTATATCATCCATCATGAGAAAAATGTCACAAGAACATGTAAAAAAATCACCAAAAAATAACATTTTCATCAGAGTGGGTCTTTATCTGATGTCTTGATCTAAAACTTCCAAAAGACTCCAGCAGACAGCTGAGACATGCACTGCATGACGTAATGTCCCTCCAGTGAGAGCTTTGCTCTCTTGAGACTTCACCCCTCCTCCACCAGTCACAGACAACTTTAATACAATTTTAATGACCACATGGGGGAAACTGGGTTAATGCACTGCAGTCAAGCACAAGGACGTTCAGCCTGACTGCAGCTACATGAACACAAAAGAGAGCAATTCTCTCTGGAGGTGACAGACGCTAAATTTAAAAACTGTTTTTAGTAAAAGTCAGTAAAAAACATCCATTTATAATTTCAGGGTCCCGGATGCTTCAGCGCCAAGCTGATGTTTTTGGAGCATCATCAGCAGAGGATCTCAGAGGTCTGAAGGAAATACCACCACCTGAGGAAAGAGCTGGAGGCTGCCAAATGGAATCAAGAGTGTCAGTACGATATTTGACTTATTTTGTAATAATCACAGTCAAAAAACAATGCATTACTTTAACTTTAGAGGTTTTTTACAAAAAATAAAATACCAGATTATCAAAATTAACACAAAGTAATGTTTATGCCACAAAAAAATCAAAGAAACGATGTTTTAGTCAGCATACGAGCACAAAGCCCTGAAGCACTGCAGCAGAAGTTTCATGATTATATATTGTATGGCTTAAAAATAAAAAAAATTCAGGCACTGAGATGGCTGCATAAACAGTATAGCTGTATGTGTTATTCTTCTAAGGTCCAATGTTTTTTTTTGTCCAACATAGTCTAAAAATGTTCTACGTTCTACTGCAAATGTCCAACATGACCCAAAAAAATTTATATTATATGTCGACATATTAATATTACATATATTTGGTTTTTATTAAATGTTTTTACATTTTTCCCGTTACTAGTATTGCTGTTCATTGTTGCTCTTCTGTATTTAAAATAACTTAGGGATTTGTTAGAATCTTTCACGTGCTCACGAATGAAGTTTACCCTTTCCCTTTACCAGTCGACCTGTGGCGAACTTTCGAGGCGGACTCCCTGGAGCGCCTGGAGGTCTTTGAAAAGCTGAGTTCTGCTGGAGAAAAGGGTCAACGTCTGCAAGGCCAACGTCATGCTGGTCATTTGTTTTGATGTTTGCAATAGGAGGCTATGCAGGAAGCGGCCGCAAAAAGTGCAAAAATTACTGAAAAAATGTTAAGTGTTTGAATTGAAATTTGAAATTAGCGCTCTTATCTAACCTATTTATACGTTAAAAACACTCTTTGTTTTTTTCATTTTGTCTCTGAGTGCTTTAAATAAGTATTGATGAGTTTCATGTTCTTGTACAGTTGGATGTTTCCTGTTTTTGCTCTTTTTAATGACATTTCCTCTTTGAGACATGAACTGGAATAGTCTCACCAAGCCGAGGCCTTGTTGAAAACAGCCTTCAAAAACACTTAAAGCCATCCACAACTACCTTAAATAAAAACCCTTTAATTCTTTAACCTTCATCATAATTTTCTTTGTTTCATGTTGGGTTTTTTCAGCTTGCAGTCAGGAGCAGTGCAAGATTTTCTGGGGGCCCTGGGCAATCAATCACAAATGCCCCTTTGAACTCGTGTTCTTGTAGAAAAAATAATCAAAAACAAAAGTAAAAAATGAAAACAAAAGTTAAAATTGCACCTATTATTTACAATAAAAAAACTAAAATAATGAATTCAAACAGAGAAAAGCAAAATGTTGAAAATCAAAATCTAAAATATGAAAATAAAACAAAAAACTTTATATGACAAAAAAACAAAACAAGCCAAAATAAACAAAACAGATCTAAAAAATATATAAAACAAATACAAATCTAGGTTTGTATTCCTTTTTATTTAGGGCTAAGTCCCACAAACAAGTTGGAACTTTTGACTGTATAAAATAACTGGACCGGGTGAGTGTGACGTCACCCATAGAAAATGGCTTACTTGCGGCTCCAACCAAATTAGGTTTATTCAGTTTCCATTTTTTTTTGTGTGATATAGATGTCTCCATGTTGGAACCAGACATCATTGATAAACAATGATTGGTCTTAATCAGTCTTAGTCATTGTTTCTATGGAAACCAAACTGAGGGGAACCTGATTGTAGACAAGATGGTGCCCAAAAGCATCATTAGCCGGAAGTGCAAATTTTGCATCTTTAGTCGGAAGCAGAAGTAACGTCTCTATACCAGAAGATTTGCAGCGAGAATGAGAAAACGTTAATCGTTTTATTTCTTTCAAAGTTACTATTAACAAAAGTGTTCCAATTTGTAAACTACACCTGTTTACAATTGAACTTTAGCTCTAGTGTTTACGGTAACGTTTCAACTCTTAAAGCGGTTAACGTGAATCGGCTCATTCTATTGTGAAGAAAAGCAGTTTAGTGCCAGCTATGTTATACACTATATTAGTACGATGTTGCATATCAGTGAAAACCCACTTTTAAGTGTTTCATACGGGCAAAAAGCTGCTTTTATGTGTGAATCAGCTGATTGAGTATAGAGTTATGCCAGGTTCACAATGGATGCAGAGGCGCTGCTTTGCGTTGCTTACCCATCCAGTGTGAACCAGGCCTTACTGGATGTCAAATGGAAAAATTTTGAAAGTTTAAGGGGGAGGGGAGAGACTAAACGCAGAAACAAAACAGTAAGGGTTGCCAGATAAATTTGTGTTTTTTGATTAAAAAAGGCTATTTTTGACCAAAATGTAAAAAAAAAAGATTCTTTCAAAGGGAAGAGAGTGAACATACAGTTCCGGTCGAGGACTACTGCCTAATGATGCTCTGCCGCCATGTTGCTGTCTGCAGCTAGGTTCTCTTGACCAATCTCGCCAATCAGGAGTGAGTTTGTTGGAAGTCCACACCCTTACCACTTAAAAAGCAGACTACACGAAATCTGTCAATCAAACTTTTTCAACGTGAGACCAGTTGGCCAGTTTATAACTTGAATAACTTTGGGATTTTGGCCTCTTGGAGCCAGCAGGTACTTCCTGTTTGGAATGAGGGGGGGTTGGGTGTAACGGGGTCACTTCACAATCCAGTTCTCATGTACATTTGATGATAGAAACTCCTCACTTTTGTTACAAATGTTTAAGAAAACTTCCACCTACATTGTAAATATTATCACCTAAAAACAAACCCTCAATTTGTTTTTTGTTTCTTCTAATATAGAATTTTCTGGAAAAAAAGTGGATCTTTTCTGAATGTTGTTTACTTGACCTGATCTTTGATTTGAAAGGAAATCTGGTTTTGATTGTGGTTCTTCTAAAGGGTCTATGCTGCCGCCCCTCTTTTTTTGGTGCCATTTTACAGTATGTAAAGATTGTGGTGCTAGTATTTAAAGCTAATGCAAAAACAAACAAAACGTTTAAAAACGTCTCACAGTTTAAATACATCATTTATACTTACAATCCATGACAATAAAACTTTGACTCCTTGTGTTTCTTTTTTCAACTCCAGCTTTTTGACTGTTCCAACACATTAGCCAATGTGCAAACTAAAAATTATTCTACTGATGTTCCTCACGTTGTGTGAAGAGCCTCGTGGCTGTGAGGGAGGATGCACAGCAATGTCGACTCAGATCAGCGACTTGAAGCTCACAGGTTGTTTGTGCATCACATGAATCAGCGAGTTTCTGCATCTGGGTGAAGACAAAAAATCCAGTTATCTGAATGTTTGGAGCCACTGGAAACGTATTAGCCTAAATTAAAATCATTACACTCCATTCCTCTATGTGATTCCGTCACATCTGCTTCTGCGTGCTGAGTGTACGTTTCTGTAACAAGAGAGACGGGATGTGAAATTTCTGCTGCGATGCTGCCACTCCGAGATGCAGTTTGTATCTGAGAGGCTAATGAGAGCAAAGAGAGTTCAGCCCTGGAGCCACCCAATTAGAAAGTCTGTTTTTGTTTTTAAAGCAAAGAGGAAAACAAACAGTTTTTCTGACTGTTTATCTTTCTGCTCTACTTCTTCTTGGTTTGCATCCACCTAAATTTCAAATATTTTTGTTTTTTCATTTTGGCACAAAAAATATCAACATGACACAAAGATGCATCAAACACTTCCAGCAGATCTACATCTTTGGGAAAGCAATGGTGTTAGACCAATGGAATTTAATCAAGTTTTTATTGTTTTTAGTAAAATTGTTGGTAAATTGCAGCTTTTCTTGTCTATTGGGGGCAATACATATTTCACAGTTATCAGAAATTGATTTTTTGGATGAAAATTTGTCATTTATAACCACATAGGATTATCAATTTAAAATTCTGAGAAGGGGGAAAGGGGTTTCATTAGAATCTTGATAATTCAATAAAACGCCTCTTAAAGGTGATTTTTTTACAGAAATTGTTTGAATGTAATTTATTTTTATAGTAATTTGTTAAAACTAGAATAAACACAAAGTTAAACCTAAATCCAGTTCTGTTGTTACACAACTACTAGTGTAGTGCGGCAGAGGCGCCAGCAGATGGCAGTGTTGCGCTGCATCAGAAAGCGCATCGTTGGCGGGTTTTGCCAAGTGGAAGCGGAAAATAGGAGAGTAAACAAGAGGTGCTAAGCGAGGCGAGGCGGACGGAGGGCAGAGCGAGGCTGCAGAACCTGCTGGAGGACAGGAGAGGAGGAACCCGCCGATGTCAGGAGGAGGATGCCAGCCGCACGCAGCGGTGAGTACACCGATGGATCTCCGCATCCGTCACGCGGCGCTCGGAGGTGACATCGGATGCTGCTCCTGTCTTTGGACGGACGCAGATGTTGGATGAGAGGATGATGATGATGATGATGATGAACAGCAGCAAGTAAAGTATCTGCTGAAGCGAGGAGGCTGAGGCGCTTTGTGTTTAAAGCATCTTTATGAAGACTTTACATGAAACAAAAATACAAATGGAAAAAGTCCTGCGTTTACATTCAATAATTTAATGTTTCTGATTATAATATTAATCTGATTATAATATTATTCTGATACTTCTTCATTTTCAAAAGTAAACACTTTAAGAATGATCTTATTTTCTGGTATATTATGAAATTCTAAAATTACTATGACAATAATAGTTTTTAAAAAATCTCGATTTCCATCACTTGAAGTCCTTTCAGTTTAAAAGCTGCCACGTGACAAAACAAACAAACAAAAAAACACTTTTTATGCAAGTTTCAACCTATAGGCAAACATTTCTAACTTTCTAAAAATGTCATAGATAGATAGATAGATAGATAGATAGATAGATAGATAGATAGATA
>BSAI01000101.1:17004810-17022282 GCA_036245035.1 Adrianichthys oophorus | reverse complement strand
AGTGTTAAGAGGAGCTTGTAACTGAGCGATCTCTGGCACTCTCCCTGTCACAGTCACAGTCTATGCAGTCTTTTTTGCTTTAAATCTATAAGTAGATTGATAAAAAAAACCATAGGACTAAAATAAATTAATAAACAACATAAAATTTATAAATTGCCAAGTTTTTATTAAAATATTTAACATATTAGCATAATAAAATGTGAAAACTACTAACTAACTAATGCACTCATGTTTTTGTGGATTGATAGTGGATTTAGAGTTTTTTTGGGTCCCTGGTGTGTTCCAGCACTGGTTTTATGGTTTATTAATGCCTTAAATGCAGCTAAATTTAGTTTAGGAGAGACATGCTTCACTACATTCTTATAAATGGAAATCCTGTTGTTAATGGTTAACTGAACATAAAAGCACAAAAAACATAGAGAAGATTTGTTTTATGGTGTTGGAACAAACGTCTGTTTCAAAGCAGCATTTTTTTAACTCTATGGGATCATAATACTTTTATTTTTTATTTTTTTGCTTTAAGTATCAACATAAAGACAAGTCAGTTTAAATAGGGAACGATTACAGATTAACAGTCTGGATTAACCTGCATGGACCCCTTCTCACTGGCAATTGAAAGATTTCTTCATATTTTTGTGGTCATTTTTGTCACATTCAAATAGAATTCCAATGCTGTGAGGTATTTCTTTAGAGAATAAAATAATAAGTGAAGCCATAAATGTCATGAGGTGACTCATTCCTCCTGGAACCTCCTGCTCATTACTGGGGATTTAATGCGACGCGTTCTGTGAGTCAGCCCCTGTTCCTGCTGTTTTTCTTTGTGTCACATTCCACGTTGCAGAACCCATAACTTCCACATGACAGCCGACATGCAGAAGAAATTCGCTGACCACCTCAGCCTGAGAATGTTTCTGAATTGACTAAACTGCAGCCACAAACACTTTAACCTTTTTTTTCTTAATCTTTTTTTTGTTTTTAGCAAATACTTGATTTCCTTCTTATGATGCATTTTTTAAGGTCATAAGTCTAAATTCATTGAATCTTTTTCTATTAAATTGAACGCATTTCTGGTTCCAATCTGATAATTCCAAGCTCGAATTCTTACGCCATAGTTCAGACTTTAAGTCAAAATTCTAACATGATTCCTGAAAATCTTATTTGTGTTGGACCTCTGCCATTCATCTTTTATATCTACACTTCTCAGAAACTTGACATTAATCTAAAAACATTTACTTGAACGTCAGAAATGAAAGATTCATTTTAGCATGTTTGGAAAAAAACAAAATATATCTTTTTGTGGTGGACCTAATCCTCCATTTTGGTGTCAAGAGCTTTGACATATCTGTTATTCTACCCATTGGTTAAAATATATATAAGGTCACTAGACTGTAGCTACAAAAAATGTAGAAAATTGGAGTGGAAGAAGCTAAATTATACCTGTTTCCTGCTGATTGTTCCTCATCATGGATCCATGCTTTTGTTTTGACAGCCTACTGATGAGAAAAGAGTCCAACCAGAGAAAAGAAGACCAAAGAACCCCCTACCCCTGCCTTCACAGACTGTGAGGGGCATTTCGGTGATACAAGATTGAATCACACGCTCCGACAAGAGTGATCACCAACCAAAGTTGTTGGAGCTCCTTGCTGTTCGGGGTTCTCTTGGGAGCAAACCCCTGCAAGAACTCTGCTCATTACGCGACATAATTGATGCTTTTGCTCTGAGGACCCAGAGGACCTCTGAGCAGCTTTAGGGAAGCTCGGAGGCGGCAGAAGGGATGGGGAATAAAACCTCCAGCTCGCTGAAGGATCCTGAAGGCAGGACTGCCGACAAAGAGGAAGAGATGTTCATTGAAAGCATTGCAGGTAAAACTCCTTAGTTTTCCCCCTTGATTCAGAACCTAATTTTGTTGATCCTACAACTTGTTGATGAAAGCTTTCCAGAAATTTTTAAACCTCTTTTCTGTGGAGTAAAGCAGATTAAGGGAACCAGGAAGCTGCCGTTGCTGTCAGATGCTGGGATGCAGCTGGATTTGATAAGAGGGAGTTATATAAGAAGCATAGTTGCTGCTAATTGTCGCAGTGATGGCAGCAGGCTGCCAGGCAGCTTTTGTGTGCACTGTGCTGGATCTTCTGGGGAAAACACCCACACAGAGAACACTCATCCGATTGGCGCTTTTCAGGTAGCTCCGCGTTTGTTTATCCAGGTGAATCCGCAGAGACTCACACTTCTATGATCCAGACTCTGGAGATTTTCAAAATAAATCTTTTTCTTTTAAATATTATCAATAAATAAATAATAGCAGAAACTTTAGGTTTAACAACATTGTGCTTGCCTCTTTTATTAATAATCTAAAAAAGTTCAAATGTACATCAAATGTCTTAAATGTTCAGCGTTAAACCACATACTTTTATTGAAGCATCTGATTGGTCAGTTGATAACTTGAATAACTTGCAATGAAGAAAAAATATCAAGAAATAAAACAGGATTACCAAGAACATGTTAAAGAAAGGTATTAAAGCAAGAATGGTTATTCTGACAAATAGAATGACTAAAAAATAGCTGTTTGTCAATTTAGGTCGGATTTTGGCTTCTTGGTACTTCTTATTTGGAACGCAAAGGGATCATCCAGTCCAGTTCTCTTTTGCATTAAATGTTTGTAATGCATAAGAACCACAGCAGCAACAAAAACAAAGTTTGACAGTTAATTTGAAGCATAATATGAGTCTCATTTTGGCCTTTCTTTGTACCCTTTCGCCTCCAGGAAGGGCCCCCACAGACGGTCCACAGGACCCCAGCCCTAAGTGGGTAGCCTCCTTGCAGTCCCTTGGAGAAAACAGCGACTACACTGTGCTGCCACACTCCCTGC
Organism: Adrianichthys oophorus; assembly: GCA_036245035.1. NCBI lineage: Eukaryota > Metazoa > Chordata > Actinopteri > Beloniformes > Adrianichthyidae > Adrianichthys > Adrianichthys oophorus. Next base: position 17,019,416 of record BSAI01000101.1, on the reverse strand, counting down.
ACCAGGTGTGCATTTGTGCATGCATGCACGTTTGAAAGTGTTGTGTTAAATCCAGAGGGATAGCAACATGTCTTTATTTATCCCAACAGATTCTGCATGACTGTGTGTGGATGTTTTTGAGCTCACAAAACCAGAAATAAGCAGGTCTGCTGTCAAATTTGCCCTTGGTAAAGAAATACAAGAAGAAAAATCTCCACAAATGTTTTAATGAAGTGTCTTTATTACAGATTTCACACATGGTCATTATTATGCTAAAGAGACAGCGATTATGTTGCACATGGAGCAAAAAGTCCTCAATAGAAGCAGCAATAACAGTATCAATGCAGTCATTTTTAGATCACTGTTTCAACCAACATTCAACGATATGATTAATTTGTCTAAGTTATCAAGGAGATTTCCATTTATTTGACATAGCTGTCAATCATCTTGACACATAGAGGAAGCAGCTCGGCTTTGAACGCAGAGAAAAGAAGTGCAAAGCAACATGGCGAAGGAGAACAAAGCCTAAAGATGAAGCTGATTTGAGAGGAAAAACTAAGAGTTTTTGAAACTGTAAAAAAAAAAAGAATATATATCAGGATATACTGATTATAAAAACGTATGTTTTAGGTAAACACCAAAAAGCTGCACGTTTCTTAATGTTTTACCTTGTAAAACACCTAGCAAATTAGCAAATTAACCAGCTAGTGTCTTAAATTATTCTACTTTCCACACTATAAGACGCACCATCAATGAATAATCTATTTTTGAATTTATGATATAAACAACTGTTCAAACATTTAGGGTCACCCAGACAATGTTGTGTTTTCCATGAAAAGTTGCTCCTATATTTACCAAATGAGTTGTACAATGAATAGTAAATATAATCAAGCCATTGACAAGGTTAGAAATAATATTTATTTGAAATAATATTCTTTTTTCATTCAAACTTAACTTTTAGCAAATAATCCTCCATTTGCAGTAATTCTTTGATTCCAGACCTTTGTCATTCTAACTGTTAGTTTGTTGAGCTAATCTGGAGAAATTTGACCCCACTCTTCTAGAAGCCCCTTCCACAAGTTAGATCGGCTGGATTGACACTTCTGTTGAACACAACGGTCAAGCTGCTCTCACAACAGCTCAATGGGGTTGAGATCTGGTTCCTGTGCTGCACACCCCATAACAGATAGAAAACCAGGCGCCTGCTTCTTCTCTAAATAGTTCTTTCACAATTTGAAGGTGTTTCTTCCAATCAAGCTTTGTCCACAAGGTATTGCACAGTGCTGCAAAATGGAGTGATAACCTTCCTTGTTTAAAGACACTTTTACCCTGAACAAATCTCCCACCTTACCAGCACCAAAGCAACCCCAGACCATCATGGTACCTCTACCTTGCTTGAGAGATGGTGTCAGGCACTGTTCCAGCATCTTTTCAGATCAATCTTTTTATTCATCCGTGCAGAACACTTTTTTCAATCTTTCTCTGTCCAATGTTTGTGCTTTTTTGCCCATATTCATCTTTTCTTTTGTTAATCAATCTCAAATTTTGTTTTATCTTATCTTAACTGATAAATCTAATGATCTTATCTCCTTGCTCAGTTGTGTAGCAGGGCCTCTCACTTCTTTTTCTGCTCTAGTTAGAGCCTGTTATGTTCTTTAAAGAGAGTAGTACACACCGTTTAAGGAAATCTTCAGTTTCTTGGCAATTTCTCACATTGAACAGCCTTCTAACACACCCTGCTTTTTGTACAGAATTGCAGACAATTCAGGCTCATGCATTTTGGTTTGCATATCATGTGATAATGTGTGTTTTGGCTATAGAAATATGATTAATGGAACATGAAAGCAGACATAGAGTAATCCATGAGCAAAAAATTGCCTTGTTAGGTTGCTAGGTTATGATAAATGGCTTGAGGGAGCAAGCGAAACACTATTTGACACATCATTAATAAAATATAAGAAAAGAGCTGAAATTTTTTGTCTGTTTGCTCTGCAAAATGCAATCTTAAAGTCTTCATAGCTGCTTTTTAAATTGATCTAGCAAAGCTTAATATGTTGTTGCTAAGTAAGAAGAAACAGAAGAAACAAAGTGCATAAAAACTGGGTTGTTACAGAAAAGGATTAAAAGCCACAGGTGACTAATAGGCTTAAATTACTGAATAAAGGGAGTTTTTTGTCTTTTACCCCCAGTGCCTGGTTCAAATCCCATTATTTTGACAAAAAAAGTATTTTAAATAGGAAATATATGCATGATTAGGAGGTAACGGTATACTGAAAAATAATAGGCTCATCTGGATTTAAAAACTGAAACTTTTAGCAAAACAAGCAATAAATCATGTTTTGTCTGTAAATATACAGCAACCCCGAGAGACCTGTTAAATTATTTTTTTAATTAAATGACTGATTGAAAGTGTAATCCAAAAAAAATTTTGGAATTTCATAGCAATCCATTGAGGGTAACCTGTCTAACTTAAAGGAATAAAGAACAAAAAAAAAACTGAAATGAAATGAAAGAGAAGCATGTTAATCTAGAGCAGAAGTAGATTCATGTGACCCATGTCTCACAGGTTGTCTGCAGAGATCTGCTTCTTGGTTTGATGCCAGCATGTGATCCCTATCTTTGAAGGTTCCAAATCTGCTCATAATGCTAAATCTACCGAGTTATTTCTTTTTAATCTACAATTTTTCTTTCTTTTTTTTTTTAGATTGCAGAAGCCTACTCACTGAAAGGGGACTGTATCCTTGAGGTGCAAAGTGACCTTATATTGTTTGTTTTTTGCTTTCCCATTTGATTAAAAAAGGTGTTTGGATATACATTTTGTTGCATGAGCTTCTTCTTTTATTTTATATGGAAATGAATTAAAAACATATAGAATGCAGATCAGATTTAGGGATTTACATGTTTTGATAATTTCATGTTCAGAGTGGAAGACAGAAAAACAGGTTTTATTGTTCCCCTGGTTGCTCGTGTTTCTCCCAGGCTCTGGGAGTTCCCTCATTCTTTGGCTAAAAGCCCTCAGTGCTTGCATAGAACTTTGCTTTTAGCCTATTTTGCTGCAAAAAACCCCCAAAAAACTATTATGATGAAAAAAGACAAAGACACAGAACATTCATAATGTATAAGCAGAAAATATTCATAATCAATGAAAAGAGACATGCTCAGCAGCCTAAGACCCTGTAGACTCATGAGGAAGAGGATGGGAAGGCAAAGATGGAATTTTTTTCACATAAGAAAATTAATCCCCTGTTAAAACAAATGTCAAAAGCAGAAGCTTTTATGAAAACGTTCATTTAGCATAACAACAATTTTTATTCCATATGGCTTTATAATTTCTTTCCTCCACTTTTTTCTTGGTTTTCTCTGTAACTTTTCTATTTTGTTCAAAATGGCAGCTCCTCTATTGGTATTATCTCCATAGCAACCATTTTAGTTTTTGGTGGCCAGGGGGTGACAAACAACTTTATGTTGTTTTTAGAAGACTCTGCAAAAGTAAACATTTGGATTTCCTTGGCAACAGAGAGTTTATGCAACGTTCCCACACTCCTAATATAGTCATATTGTATGTAATATCGTTTCGTTCAGCTTGAGTCAGGGATTCATGCAATGCATTTTCAAAGTATCCCAGTGAAAAATGTTCACCGACAGGGAAATGCAATTTTGTAAGCTCGCTACAAAATCTACAACTTCTGGTTCCAATATTTTTTTCCAGGGGAATTTTCTCTGTAATATTTGAGGAGTTAGGAGAAGAGAGAAGAAAATCTCTAGGTAGAGTTTAAATTTATCGAAGGTGTTAAAGTGTTTTTTTTTTTTTTTATCCAATTCAAGATGGCGACCCATTTATTCTTATGTATGCATGTTTTATTATATTTGTTTTGTTTTTCTAGAAAGTCTTAAATAATTCGTGTTTTAAATGCATCTACCATCTGCAAAATCATGGTAGTTCTGTGTTTTGGTTCTATAACTGGTAATGCGTATAGATCAGTCAGCCATCCAGTTCCTTCAGTTGGAGAAGCTCTACCATGAACGTCTGCTGAGCAACCTCACTGCCCTGCAGGAGAACTGGGGTACTGCATACATTTAACCCCAAAAGAAATTCTTATTCTATGTTTCACTAAAAATAAGTGTATTCAAATGGAAAATGCTTGTGTCTCCAAGAGAGTCGATGGGGGGAAAAGAAGGCTGAGATCTGCCTAGGTAGAGATGGCGTCAGTCAGACAAACATGGAGAGACTGAGGGACATCTGCAGGACACACCACAGGTGGACCTGAGGAGCTGAGTTTTTCAGAAGCCATTTTTTCTACAGCATTAAGCCTTCAATGTTTGTGTACACTGCTCACATTAAATCTGTATTTTTATCCTTCATTATGAATTCCACCTGTAGTCTTCTGTTAGGTTTTAGAGGGTTCGTCAGCGAGCTTTTAACTGGACCTGTTTTCTTTTCCTGTCTTTGTTTTCCATTTGCCCTCATTCAGACCATCAGTTAAAGTGGACCAGGTGAGACACATTCTGCTCTATCTTCTGCTTTGATGCCTTCATTTGTTTTTGCTCCAGTCCATTCTAATTCTCTTTTTTAATGATAGAATAAGATAAATGACAATCACACCAAGAGTAAGGAGCTACAACCCTACCACGGTGAAGGTAAAAGTCTGCTGCAGCCACAGTACAACATCTGTAATGAATGTCCTGAAGGTATAAAAGTATGAAATTAACTAAAGGTCCAGTTTTGCTGTGCAGTAGCTTCCAAAAATTAAATGAAAACAGCTAATTTAAACACAGTCATTGGAGCTGAAAAGTTTATTAAAGTCACACAAGGAATATATCTCTAAAAACTCATGCAAATCTAGGAATCAGATTAATGATGCTAGTGCTAAAGTATTTATGCTAAAGTATTTATGATAACCAAAAGGTTTGCACGCTTTGGATTGTAAAATTAGTGGATTAAGATACATTTTGTTGGTAATTATGGAATATTACCAAATGCTAAGCCTTTGACTTCCGGTTTGAAGCTCTTTCAAAAGCAACACTAAGTGGAGCCAGATGTAAAATACAATTAAGTGCACACTGAAGGGCAGTTCAGAAAACAAGTTAGCATTTTTTTAGTCTTATGCTGGTTATACACTGGTCCGTCTGCCCTGCTTCTCCCTTGTGTTGCGTGGGAAGTCTGTCTCACCATCAGTTAGTTTTCATTGCCTGTGTTGCGTTTCAGGCCTTTTCCCCCGCTCCCTTTTCTCCTGAAGCAGTGGTTTGTTCTTTCCTCACTGAGTTATTGTAAAATGCATGTTTTGTGTCATAAATGATGGTATGTTTTTGTACTTCCAAAATGGAAGACAATGCTATCCATAGAGTTGACGTGTGTTAGCACATGGGCAAGTCACATAAATATGAAATAACATTTTATAAACTTTTATTTTGAAGTACCACGGAAGTTTTTATTTTGAAATCCAGCTTTTTGAAGTCGATGCGTCAACAGACTGGAAATAGAACTCCTGTGTAAAGCTTACGTTGCGGAGGGATGGATGTCAGACATGATGAAAGCGACCAAATATACTGATTGATTCATTAATGTTACATTTTTTTGTGTGTCAACGCAACAGAGACGCAATGCAGAAGGACCATTGTAAACAGCCTTAAGAGACAACTCTGTGACTTCCTGTTAGAAGCAAATTTGAAAAGAATGGTGACTGCAGCAACTAGTTATAAAAACTTTTCTATCTGCAACTAAACATATTTCCATCACATCTGTTTTTCTTTTTCCTTGTTAAATTTTTATATATGACATCAAATTACACATAAGTGGGGGATTGGCTTTTTTGATTTTCAAAGGATTATAGAAACTTAATTGATATAAAAAATAGCCTTACTGGACGTGTTCCAACAACTTTCAGGTTGGATTTAGTTCTTTTTTGTTTCCATTTGGTCCTGGAATGCCTTACGCAGTCCAAATGACTACAATCAAATCAGAAGAAGCCTTAGATTTGTCTGTTAAAAACTCCTTGACACCCACTGATGAAAATATGCATCAAACCACTTTGGCTCCAAAATTGCCATAATTTGGCATCTACTTATAAGAACAAACAAATATGATTTTGTTTTTCACAGTTGGAAATGAATTTATGCCTTAAGGGGTTAAAACAGATGTCTTGTTAATGAAGATATTGTCCTGAAAAAAATCATAATTTAAAGAACTCTTAAAAAAAACAGTAAAAAAAACTTGAGCTCTTACATTTTTTCTCAACTTTGAAACTATAAAATGAAGGACGTGTGGACCACGTTGACACACATTTGAACCTTTTCCGATTTAAGCTCAGTCATTGTACTCAGAGGCATCTGTTTCTTCCACGCTTCAGTCCAGGAGCATGAGATGGCCCAGTGCGATGAGGAGCAGGATCAAAGCCTGAGCTCGGAGCCTGAGCAGGCGGCCCAATGGGAGGAGGACAGAGGAGAGGGAGCTTACGAGGAAGGAAGGAACAAAGTAGAGGAGGAACAGGTGGAGGAGCAGTGTGAGGAGACCCCCGAGGAGGAAGAGATGAAAGTGGAATGGCCAGCAGGTGTGCCTCAGGCTTCAGAGAAGGAGCTGGCCAAACTGTCTCATAAAGAAGGGGTAAGAAAGGGATAATGACGTGATTCAGGGCAGTTCTTGTCCTCTATCCATTACTGTCCTTCCTCCCAGTCCACTCTACACTGTGCTGTTATGATTTCCTGCTGGAAAATTCCATTTAAGTCATCCATCCATCCTGACCACTCCAATGAACTCTGAGATAATCATCCTCCCACCCATGTTCCCACACTGCCAAACTTGCTGGAGTACTGAGTCTAACACGCTCATGACTTGGCTTAGACTCTGAGCTAACAGGGCGAGGTCTTGTAAGAAACCCAGAGCCAGAAAAGAACCTGTGATACATGCTGACTTTAACAGTTCAACAACCCGGCTGCTGTGTGCAACTTTGAACCGAGAGGAGCTCTTCTTCCTCCATCTGCTCATGCAAAGTTTTGTTGACAACCAAATGCTGAACTGATTTGTTGATGATAAGAAGGGATAGTTCACAAAATGCCCTTCAGATCCATTAAAAAATATAAAGTAATTTACATTTATGGAGGTTTTTACACTTCTGCTATAGTTCGCCCCATATCATTTTTTTCCAGCACTAACAGTCTTTCATTTAATCCAGTCCCTCAATAAAGGAAAAGGGCATACATTTGCTTCTCGTTTTTGCAAATCAACATTTGTAGATACAAACGATGGAATTTTTATCAATTTAACACTTTTAGTTTTTAGACTTTCCAAACATGGCATACTTTTTTTAAGAGTTAGCAACACAGGGTCTTCAGCTTGGAAGACCTGAAAAAGGAAGGAAGGAAGGAAGTCATTGTATTTTGATTGGCTCACTGTTTAGAGGCGGGACCCACAGTCCTCTCAACACACAAAAACAGACAACTGAGGGTCAAATAATACATCTTTTAAGAATATTTTTCATCGCAACTCATGCAGCTTATCACTTTAAACATTATTTTTTGTTGTAGTCCAAGTCCAGTTTTAGTCCACATTGTTAAGAATAAACTAAGTACACCCCCCCCAATAGCATACACTTAATATTCTCAGAACAAAACAAAGACACACTACATTTGAGAAGCTATCTTGAAATGCTTCCAGGTAATTTTCAGCTATTATTATTGTGTCTTCTGTGAAGTAGCACATGCGAGCAAAAGTTTCTTGATCAGTTTTTATTTTGGAGGAAATAAACTGCATCCACTGCAGCCTTGTATTAACATTTGTTATTGACAAGCCACTCTGCTGCACAGCTGAAAACATTTCTGAAGCATCTTGATTATTCCAAGAAGATGTAGGTGATACACCTTCCAAGCAGCACTGCATGTGCATTTCCAAATTCGCCAAGAAAGACTGAAAAAGCCCATTCCTTTGCATGCTGTGGAAGAAATGTGCCAAAACTATTTTTGGGGGGCAAGGCTTAACGAAATTAGATTTCTAACCATTAAATCATGTTTATTGTATTTATAAGTTATTGTAACAACAAATTGAGCAAAAACCCATGAAAATCACGGGAAGACTTCAATAGATAAAACCTTTATTCTTTAACCCTTTATCAGTGGAGCTTTGGCTCCAAGGTTGACATTTGTTAGACTATTGTAACTCTTCACTTCTGCTGGTGCAGACTGATTGAGCTGATTCATATTGATCACGTCGAAGAGTTACGGTATGTTAAAGAGTGTGTGTTCTTTAAGATTCCCAGGCAACATCTCAGATGTAAAAGGGTTAAACAGACTCTCAAGCTACGGGCACACCAGGCATGTGACGCACATTCAAGAATGTGCAAAACAGGTTTTTGAAAGTGCATTTAGCTCAGTGTTCACACCGGACAAGCAGGGAGGGGCTTCTTCTTCTTCTACTGTCTACTGGCACGTCCACCAGAGGTTTGACGCATAATGTCGAAACGATGCAATTCTCACAAATCTTGCGTCACACTTTTCTTTCACATCTTTTATTCCGATAAATGAAAGACTCATAATTTTGTCTAAGCAGTAACTGCAGCTATTAATTTCTCTTCCATGATAATTTTTTTGACAGTTGGCACTTCCGTGAATTAAAAAGAGGGTCATTCATTTGTAGCTACCAAATCTGAATCTCTTAAAAGTTTGACCTGGTTTAACAATCAACATGCATTCATTGGGCTTACAATTTGTGTGTGAAACCCAAAAATAGTCGTAGAAACTTGTGTTTTGAATGCAGAAGCCTGACATGCACGTTTACATTTATGCCTAGATAGACTTTTATTGAAAGTGGCCACTTGCGCACATGTTGCTGAGGGCAGCGTGAATGTTGTTTGACCAGACCCTAACCCTGATAAAGTTGTAGACTAGAACTAAGGTATTGTTTTTCTTGGTTTTTTGTCTCCTCCAGACCTCCCCTGATGGCCTGGTCTCCATTCTGAAGAGGAGGCGCGCGTCACTGGATGGTCTGCCTCCTCCGAGTGACACTGGTTTGAAGCAGAACTCCAAGCGCAAAGTTCGCTTCAGTGAACCTGAAGATGGCATGGATCAAGGTAATATTTCACTATATTAAAAAAAAAAAAAAAAAAAGAAAAATTGTACTTCAACTTGATGTACAAAAAAATGTTTTCCTTTTAGATGATGTGGGTGGAAACTCCTGCCTTGTTCTTCTGCTGCTGTGTCTGGTCACGGTGGTGATCAGCATTGGCGGGACTGCACTGTACTGCACTCTGGTGGGCACTTACTCCAACATCTGCTCAGACTTCACCCACAACGTCGATTTCTACGTCTCAAACGTGCAGCAGTTCTTTGAAGGGATCAGGCGCTGGCTGCCCCTCTGGACTGGATGAGACTTCCCTCTAAAGACCCCATTTTTGCTTTTCCCAGGTCTGACTTGCTGTCTGGATGTTTGTGGGGCTAATGTACTCGACAGATGGAGACAGACTTGCATTTCAGAGAAGGACTCGTGCAAATCTCTGAAGAGAGACTAATTGAAAACATGTTTACTACTGTTTTTGTGAATGTTCCAGGCATCACAAAAGAGGGCTAATGACGCTCATCCACAGCGCTGTGAAAAAAGTATTTGCGCCCTTTCTGATCTTTTAGATTTTGGATTGTTTCTCACACATAAAAGTTTTAGGTCAAGCACATTTCTATATTAAAAAAAAATCTAAAATCAAGTTGTAACACAATGATTTCTTTTTCTGATTCTGGTGTGAAAAAGTTCTCGCTCCCCAAATGTAAAATCAGGTTGTTCCACATTCAGCAACAGACACTGCAGTAAAGTGGATTTTAGTCTAGTTCTCTTTTCAGAAGAGGTTCAGGTGAACACATTGGAGTTTTTTCCTGCATTCTTAAAGTGGATTTAGGCCCAGATTTTGACCAGATAGAACCCACATCTGTAGGTATGATTAGGTTCACTGATATGTACTGAAAGTACTCCTAAGCTTGAGGTTTTGATTCAATATCCAGTCCAGTTTTATGCAGAATTTTTTCAATAAAAACCCACTCCGACCATCTTTTGATTTCTTTTCAGAGTGTTCCCACTGATAATTATGATGATGATGTTTTTTTGGCCAAAATCCTGTGTCGTTTTCTAGGAAAATTGAGTTAATTAGAAAATCAGCTCTGAGTTTTGGGTGAGACTGTTGCTGAGAGTTCTCTGGTTACATGCTCTACTGTTAGCTTACAGCCCCTCACACCTCCAACATAACACTACCAGTGCGTTTTTTCATCTGTTCCTAATTTACAACAATTAGATTAAAAAAAATACTAAGAAATGCAATTTTAAGCTTCATTTTCTTTATATATGTCCTCCATCATGAGAAAAATGTCACAAGAACATTTCAGCACACCATTTTCATCAGAGTGGGTTTTTAGTTCAAATCCTCACGCACCAAAGCAAAACCCGCACAAACGTCTAATCATCACCATGTTTGACGTGATTTTTTAAAATAAATGTTGTTAGTTTGACTCTTGAGAACATCTTCCATCTGTTTTTCTAAAAAAAAACCTGATACATTTATGTTCTTGTTGTTCAGTATTGTCACTAGAAAAGGCTTTGTAACCTTTTCTGATACATGTCACAAGCTTTCTTTGTCATTTGCATTTATTTTTATTGTATTATACATTTAAAGTTACTTTATAATTATTTTTTCAGTCCAGCGGTAAGTCTTAGTGTGACTTCCAAAACCTGCTTGGCAGGTTTATTCCCACCCAAAATGAAATAAATAGATCTTTTAAAACAGAAGGTTTTCTAGGGTTTACTTGACGTAATTTATTTTTGATTATCTAAGTCTTTTTGAATGCAACAGAAAAAACTCTGTTTTATTCTTGCAGTTGCTAGACTTTCCTGAAAAAAGGAAGAAAAATATTCCAAATTGTTTTATGTTTTTGTTCAAAGGTTAAAGAAATCTTTGTTTTATTTTCGTTGGAGTTTTATCTGTCCTTCACTAAAGCACACACACAATCCTTTTTGAAGAACTTTATCTTCAATTCATCTCTTAACTCCACATTTACCTCAGAGCAGCTGATTTAAACACACATTCCTTCAATCTTCTTTAAAGGACACTTCTTTAATTAAACTGTTTGTGCCTTATGAACATGATGGCACAGCACATCTGCTACAACTGAGATTCATTTCCATCCTTTTGGTGTCTATGAAACAGTGATAGGTCTTTTATGTGCTTTGTATTGTACCTTTACTTTTTTTTAAATCGGAATGCAGGATCCCATGAATTTTTTCTTTGTGTGTAAATAGTAAAATAATTTTTTAATCAACAAATCACCAAAACTGAAAATTTGAATTAAATGTCACAATACTCACCACTTCTGTCTTTTCTTCAGAGGTTTAAATGTTTGAAAATTAATAAATGTGAACTCCATGTTATTGTTTTCCCACAAATCAGATATTGTATTAGTTTTTGCAATTTTATTTTGGAAGTTTGTACAGAAATTAGTAAAAAAAAGTCACTGAGACCTTTTTTGTAAAGCAAAATGTATTTTGTTTTTTATTCCTTGATTTATTTGCTTTTATATTGATATTAAATATGTTTAAGTTAATTTTGGGCCACAATTTGAATTTTGAATTCTCCTTAGGCATAATTGACAACTATGACCACTAGATGGCGACACAGGCAACCAAGTATTAAGCTTAAAACAAAGGAACTGAATATGCCATCTGTTCAAGCACATTCCTCAAAGTTATGTAACAAACCAGATCAGCCATGAGCATGACTTTGTATTTCACAATCTGTCTGTTAACTGTTTACGTAAACAATGTTCCTTTTTGGTTCGGAAGTTCTGTTCTCATCTGTCACAGTGAAAGTTAAAGCTTGATAACTGGATCAAGGTCAAACTGTACATTAGTGCAAGCGTGCTTCACTGTCCATTCATTGTTCTTTAGTTGATCACCTATGGGTGTGAGGATCGGTTTAAAGGTGGTTCTTTTCAGGTACGGTTGTGGGTTTACAGTCAAACAGAGTTCCTGGTTTTTCATGGGAAAGACCTACTCAAATAAAAATTGTGCTTTTGGTGTTTTTTTTTTTTTACATGTTCTTGTGGTATTTTTCTCATGATGGAGGAAATATATAAAGAAAATTAAGTTTAAAATGCTGATGCTTCCACTTCTGGACATATAGATATATTAATGTCTTAGTTTATCTCGTCTGAGCTGGCGTATGACTCCAAACTGTACGTCTGCATACCTCCAATTTTGCTCGCCATTTTAGTTGCACCAGTAATGGTAGGATGGAGCTGTGAGGAGCTGTAATTCAGAAGAGAATGCAAATCAAGGGTTGATGGAAAATAATAAATTGACAACCAGGAACACTTTTACAATAGATCAAAAGATGGAAAGATGAAAATCGTGATTTTGGTCATACTCCTCCATTGTTTTCTGTTTCAGGGGGGACGTTTGTGCGTCTTTTGTCGGGTCATGATCACCCTGAGTGGTTTACTGAACAGCCTTTGCTTCTCACATTTACCAAAGACCCTTAGTCTCCTGTGCTCCTCTCACAGGGTCACTCATGTTCCTTAATATGATTCTTACAAAGAATCCGCTTTTCAAGATTTAATCTAGTAGTCAAACCTCAAACTCACTGAAAGCCATTGTTCCCACTTTCCACACTGACAGAAAGGCCTTTTTTGTTATTAAATGAATTTCACCCACTAAAGGTGGCAGGATAAAGTGGAAATCAGTGTTATTAACTCTACCTGAATTGCATAGTGTGCACAGTATTACAAAATGAATAAGCTCAACAGCAGGTATTTATGTTTCTCCTGATGTGCTGCATGTTTTTTAAACAAATGATCTCATTTTGGTTCAATATATCCAAAAGCTCCTAAACATTGGATCATTTACCTATCATTTTAGCTTTAAGACAGAGCCTTTTCACAATTTTCTTGAAATAAAACTTTCAAAATAAAAGTTTTAGGCTCTCAGATCTGTTTTTTTTTTCAAATGTAATGTCAAGCTCAGAGATGATTGGTATTTATTAGGGGTGTAACAATTCACTGAAACAACCTTTCAGTTTGGTCCATTTTGAATGATCCGATTCATTGGCCTAAAATCGATCCAGAATATCTTTAGCCAAAAATTTAACCGCAGAGATAACAACCTGGATACTAAACAGTGTAGGTGAAGTTTTCCAGATTCCTTGTATTTCTTGCAAGTGAATCAAGTGTCAATTTAACATGTGTACAAACAAACAAATAAACAAGAGTTAAAGGCAAATCTATTCACATTTTGGTTTCCTAAAGTTTAGCCCACTGTTGTTTTTCCACATCAACACAATACAAACAGAACATTTTCAGAACATTCTACCACACTGTATGATCACATGTCTTTGTTAAATTCAAAGTGTTTCCACACATTGGACTGTAATGATGGTTGATCATTTCCTGCTGCATCACAAGATGCACTTGGTCGTTTTTATGTTAAATTAAAAAAAATCCACCATGTCTCAGTCCAATTGGTATTTTCCAATATCAACAATGAATTGATATATTTCATTTTAAAATGATTTTTTAATGTAGTTTATGTGTATAGGTTGATTCAATGAACAACTTGTTTCAGGTAGATCGATCTGGCTGAATTGTAGGAATATAAATCGATTCATCGTTACACCCCTAATATTTAATCAGAACTGTGGTCTTTCTTGCTGTGAATTGATGGAATTCAAAAACTCTAAATGTGAACATACAATTCTTCTCTGACCTGTTAGTAACTAAACAACCTCTGCATCTTAGTTTAGGTAGAATTTCCACAAAATACATTTTTTATGGTAACAATAACAGAAGAGTATACTGGTAACCATACCTGCAACAAACCAATGACATTTTAATGCAAGTGTAGTTTTTTGCTTTATTATACAATAACAAAAACAATGATCAAATCTGTAATTTTATCCTTAATATATTTTACTTTGAAGTCCATAAGGCAGACAGTCTGTTGCAAAAACGTAACAGTGCCCAAAAAAAGACTAAATTATAGCGGATAAAAAAGAAAAAGAGGAGAAGAAATTTAAGAAAAGATAACCCCTTATCTATCCCTCAAATAGCTAGCTTGCAAGATAAAAAGCATTGACTGTATATGAGAATTAGACTGAGTGACCCCCCGCCCCCCCATTATCATTATAATTGCTGCAATAATCATTCCTTCTCTGCTACCTTTTTTTTTAACGTGTTCTAATTCTAATTGTTGCCAATCAGATGCCTCGGTAAAAATATGTGGTGCCCGCTGGCACCCTCCTCAAATGTTTGAAACCTTTGATTAACAAACAGATTCTCCTGACTCCCATTTCAAGGGGTAGGGATGTGGACTTCCAACAAGCTCACTCCTGATTGGTGAGACTAATTACTAAAGAAATGGTGACTCAGACCAACTAGGACCAATCACTTGCTTTCTGGTGTTGTCTGGCTCCAAGTTCGGATCTGTATCGCGAAAAAAAAACAACTGAATTGACTTCATGTCGTTGGCGCTAAAAGTACGTCATTTAATTTGGGCGACGTCACACTGACTCGATCCAGTTCTCTGATCATCAGTCCATTTAGTCCAGTCATTGATAACTGGACTAGATAGATAGATAGATAGATAGATAGATAGATAGATAGATAGATAG
>BSAI01000101.1:16984157-17004800 GCA_036245035.1 Adrianichthys oophorus | reverse complement strand
TAGATAGATAGATAGATAGATAGATAGATAGATAGATAGATAGATAGATGCAATATGCACAAAGAAAAACAAGAAAATTAACAATCACAAGTAAAAAAAGGATAAATTAAAAAAAATCGATCTTTCCAACTCTTCCGCTCATCTAGGACAGGGGCAGCAGTCTAAGCAAAGATGCCCAAAAGTTCCCCGGCCACTTCCTCCAGCTCTTCCAGGGGGACTCCAAGACGTTCCCAGGCCAGGCGAGAGACATAGTATCTCCAGCGTGTCCTGGGTCTTCCTCGGGGCCTCCGCTGAATGGAACATGCCTGGAAAACCTCTCCAGGGAGGCGTCCAGGAGGCATCCGAACCAAATGCCCGAGCCTCCTCACCCTGGCTCCTCTCGATGTGGAAGAGCAGTGGCTCTACTCCGAGCTCCTCCCGGGTGACCGAGCTTCGAACACACTATCTCTAAGGGAGGGCCCAGCCACCCTACTGAGGAAACTCATTTCGGCTCATGACCATAGATGAGTATTGGAACGTAGACCGACCAGTAAATTGAGAGCTTTGCTTTCTGGCTTTGCTCTCTCTTCACCACAACTGACCGATACAGCGACTGCATAACAGTGGATGCAGCACCAATCCGCCTGTCGAACTCCCACTCCGATCTTCCCTCACTCGTGAACAAGACCCCAAGATACTTAAACTCCTGTACCTGGAGAAGGAGCACTCCACCCACCCAGAGAGGGCAAACCACCTTTCTCCGGTCAAGAACCATGGCCTTAGCGGTGCTGATCCTCATCCCAGTTGCTTCAAACTCAGCTGCAAACCGTTTCAAAGCATGCTGAAGGTCCTGGCTCGATGAAGCCAACAGGCCAACATCATCTGCAAAGAGCAGAGAGGAAATCCTGTGGTTCCTAAACCAAAACCCCTCCGGCCCCTGGCTGCACCTAGAAATTCTGTCCATAAAGACTATTAACAGAACTGGTAATAAAGGGCAGCCCTGCCAGAGTCCAACATGCACTGGGAACAGGTCTGACTTCTGCCAGCTATGCAGACCAAGCTCCTGATCTGGTCAAACAGAGACCGGACACAGACAGAGCACAGAAGTCCAACAACAAAACACCTCTTGGGTTCAGATCAGGAGAGCCGTTCCTACCAATCGTGCCCCTCCAGTTGCTACTTTTGTTGCCCATGTGGGCATTGAACTCCCCCAGGAGTCCCACGTTGGGGCACTTTCCAGTACCCCTTCGAGAGACACCAAGAAAGTTAGATATATTGAACTAATGTTTGGCCCGTAAGCCGAAACCACGGTCAGAGACCTGTCCCCAACCCAAAGGCATTGGGAGCCCAACTATATATATATATATGTGTGTGTGTGTGTGTGTGTGTGTGGGTGTGTGTAAGTAGGATAAAAAAGTAAAAAAATATATTTCTATTTTACAGCTGAAATATATTTTTAGAATATTAATTATAAAATTGTATTATTTACAGTATGTTGGTGGTAATGCTGTAACCTAATATTGTTTCACCTAAACATAATCATTTTTATAGCTTGAATAAGCAGATGTGTAATTAACGTGGACCAACTCAAATATGGTAAAAAGGTTTAGCTTTACTTGTGCTGCTTTCGTGAACTAAAACCTGGGATCAATGAACACAGACACAAGGGCAACTAGGGTTTATTACTTTAATCAATTTAGCTAGCTACAAAATGCCCACCACTTCACACACTGACAGGATACAGAGAGGGAGTCTTTAATATTACATGCGTTGAGGACATCAATCTCACAGTTTCTGCTATTGTGTCATTCAGGTTTGGGGATTCAGTCACCTTACTGGAACTACTTAACAAGTTGGCGATTTGGTGTGCATAGCTCTAAAGTACAGAAGCAACATAAGAACCCTTTAGTTTGCAGTTTTAGAGTATAGTTACTGTCATTTAATACTATCTGTATTTGTTTTTACTGATAACAAACCACACGGGGAGAAGAAACTTACAGGTACAGTCTTATAAAAGTAAGGTCTCTCAGAAATATGCGTCTTTTGCTTTACATTGCAAACTTTTATTTACTTTTTTTTTTATTCGTCAGAGCATCCAAAACCTATGTTACAGTACACAACCAGTCCTCATCTTTCACCACAACAGAACGTCTTTTTCAGTGAACTGCATATTCGTTTAGAAAACAGGTCGTTTTTTTGTTTTTTTTCCTTTTTTAAAATTTTTGCAACCCCAAGTCCTCGTATCTCACTCCAACTTCATCGCACCTTTTTTTGTTTGTTTTATTTTGAATCCCTTTTGCATTTTTGTACAACGAGATGGTCACAGTCAGTAAATATCATCAAGACAGAGAGAGTGGCACTATTGCAAAACTTGCAGGAGTATGGAACGATCAACTGTGTCCTAATACGGAGCATGCGTTTTGTCGATTTGCTACGGCCATATTACCATTTTTTTAAAAATATTTTTTTCAGACATGGTTTATTTATAAGACTAAAATCTACCATTTGTCATGCAGAGAACGCACAATTCACGTCACTTGGAATGCAATGTCTAATACAGCTACAGAGAAGTCTAAGTTGCACATTGTCAAAACAGGAACTCAGAATGACTGCGATGAAGGAGAACAACTGTCTTCTGTTTGCGTGTGCTCTTTCAAACCTTTCTCCGCTGT
The DNA here is from genome assembly GCA_036245035.1 of Adrianichthys oophorus. Lineage (NCBI taxonomy): Eukaryota > Metazoa > Chordata > Actinopteri > Beloniformes > Adrianichthyidae > Adrianichthys > Adrianichthys oophorus. Next base: position 17,002,149 of record BSAI01000101.1, on the reverse strand, counting down.
GCCGCAGCTTGGTAAAGCTTTAACTGGTGCTTTTCGCCTCCCCACCCTCTCTGTTTAGTTTGGCATAAAAGAAAAAGTGGGACTGTAGCCCAGATGGAAGGAAACAGCTTTACAAAGACAATACTGAGATACTGAAAAGGAAAATAACAAAACAAACGACTTTTTGAGCATTCCTATAATATACTTGTCATTCAGAGCACTTCAAATATTTATTTATATATATATATACATATATATGTATATATGCGTATATATATTTATGGTAAAGAGAATAAAAACTTCACAAGTGAGCTAGAGAGCCATCAAGTCAGCACTATGTACAACCTTTGGAAAGAATGATATACGGAATAATAGAAATCATCTTTTTTACGAGGACAATCATCTTGAAAAAAGCTGGACAGACAACACGAAGAACAACATTCACAATGAGGGAAGGGGTGGTGATGTGTGCATGTGTGCAAACCTAGAAGGTCAAGACCATGATAAAAGCATGTCAGCGCCTGCTGATGTGTGGCGCGGGGACGCCGGGAAGGTCGTGCTCCGGGGCCGGCGGCGCCTAGCCACTGCCCAGCATCTTTGTGGCACGCTGGTTGGCTTCATCAATCCTAGTCTTGTTGGAATCAGCCTGGAAAGAAGGAGGAGGAGGAGAAAAATCAGGTTTTAGCTTAGGCATCACAACACACGTTTGTTGCTTGTTTTCTGTAAAAAAAATATGATTAGAATTCAGTTTTATCAGAATAATCTGGACCAAACTAATGCAGAATGATTTTCTTTCATACTAGAATTTTCCCCTTATTTTTTTAAATTGCATCTTGGGATATTTTTACAGCTTGAAAAAAGAAAAACTTACTTATTCCCACCTCTTACACATTTATACTCTTCTGTACTATACTATACTAGTACCATACTACACTCTGATTCTATGCAATGAAGGTAATGACTTAAAGTTTTAGGGTTGACTGGCTCACACATGTATTGTTGTCATGTACTCCTGCCAAACTTAAAATATTTTTTATTGAGATTCTGGTCGTAATCCATTTTATCCTTTCATTCAGGATATTATTCCCGTGTGTTTTATTTTTATTTTGCATACTAATGGTCGATTAGTGACTTTTTTCCAGCTCTCGTGTCACTGACTGAAACTGTAATCCAATCCGATCAGCTTGTCAGTGCATTATATTGAACCCATATTTTTGTTAAGAGTTTCAGAATTTTTTTGTGTGAGAAATAACCTTTTTGAGAACAACACATTCAATGGGAGCAATTAAAGAGAGATTTTTTTAAGAATAGAATTTTAAAAAATAGAATAGAATGGATGTTTATTTTCCATCCCTTAAAGTAAAAACCGATTTGAAAATCAAAAGCTTTAGGGCATTTGTATTATCTCATCAATAGATGTGTGGTCTTTAGAATTAAAAACTCTAATTAGAAACCTAATTAAAAATGTTTAAAATATACTTTTGAAGCAATGAGTCTCATCCAGTGACTATATATATGAAAACTGTACAGAGTGGACCCTTCACTCTCACATTCAAAACAGGAAGTTGGTTGGTTCCAAGAAGCCAAAACTCCTATAGACTTCTATTGAGAAATAAGCAGTATTACTTAGTCATTCTATTGGTCAGAATAAGCATTCTGGCTCTACTGTCCTTTTTAACAAGTTCTTGCTAAATAAATGTTTTTCTTTTTTAGTTTTTTCACAATTTTTACTTCTGTAGTTCACACTATTTAAGTTATAAACTGATCAATCAGATGCCTCCATGAAAGTATGCGCTCTCACGTTGAACGTTTGAAGCGTTTGACTGGCAGATTTTGTCTAGCCTGCTTTCAGTGGAAGGAGTGTGGACTTCCAACAAGCTCATTCCTGATTGGTGATTGTAGTTGTCATAGAAACTTCAGCTGACTCAGGCCAATCACTGCTTACTGACAAGATCTGGTTCTAATACAGCAGCATCCATTTAGTGAAAAAATGGCAAATGAATTGACTTCATTTCGTTGGAGCAGCAAGTAACTCATTTTCTATGGGTGACGTCACACTCACTTGGTCCAGTTCACTTATAAAGTCAGTGGTCTTTTATAAATATTTTCATTTAAGCTGATGGAAACTCTGAGAAGGTCACAAAAAAGTCACAAGTGGCAAAACAAAATAAAGTTAGAACAAAGATGATGTTTTGCACCTTCTCCATGATCCTGTCGATCTGGCGGTTCTGGGTGTCGATCTCGTTGCCCATGTCCAGGGCCATGTGGCGCAGGTTTCCAATGATACCACCCACCTGCTCCAGGTTCTCGTCCATCTCGTTTTCCCGAGCGTCGTCTGTTACCCTGCGTGCAACAAGGCCACATGAGAACCCTGAAGAGTCTGCAGGAACACCAAGCTTTATCCTCCACTTACATCAACAACGCTCATCTTTGAGGGTTCCTCACAAAAACAACCCATCGAAATCAAAATATGATGCACTGGATGAAATATTGATCAAAAATGAAATATTTCATGTCGGACTGAGAGATAAAAAGGTTTTCTGGGGAATCTTTTTTGGTAGACAATTTATTTGATGTAATGAATTTTTTTTCCGTTTTATTTTTTTAAATAATGTCAAGATAGATGCATTTATAGAATATAACTACATTGAGAATAGACCGCAAAAGGACTCCAGTTTTGAGCCTTTGGCTCTGTCAAGTGCCAGTCACCACCACAGGAGTAAGTCCAAAAGCTCCATGGTCCAAGAAGGTGAGGTTTGTTCCAGTGGAGCGGGTTCATCAGAGACTCCATCCAAAATTAGAGGTTGGAGAAGATTGCCAAGCAAGTTGAGGAATGGAAAGAAGGGCAGCTCTGAGGATCAGGTTGAGGGTCAACATGAGGAATGGTTGAATGAGCATTCTAACACTTCTTAGACTCCTGTCTGTTAGATCAATTGATGGCCAAAATGTTAGGTTTTGATGTTCTATCAAAATAAAACACTAATAGAATAAAAGAAGAAATAATCTGTGGTATTTGCAAAGATTTTGTTTTCATTTTCATGGGTGTAGTCCATGCGGTTACCCAAAGAACCATGAAGTTCATCTTAAAGTTTTTTTTTTTTTTTAATATCTGAGGTTTAACTGAAAATACAGAATTTTCTCACATGGTTCTGCAGTTGAAAATCCCGTCATAACCCTTAGTTGATTGCTTTTAAACTTCCATTGAGCTTAGCTCAACCAGTAGAGCAGTTGACCTTTGATGGAGAAGATTGCAGGTTCGGTTCCCACCTTGCCCACCCCTGTGTTGAACTGTCTGCAAAAGCACTTTGAGCCTTCAAGAAAGGCAGTAAAGAGCTATACAAGTATACACCATTTGGCAAGCTACTTGCATCCAATGAACTTTTTGATCTTTTTTCCATTGGTTTGATCTCTGATGTTGGCCTCCGCCTCGTTCCTTACCTACGAATAAATCCTCCGCTGATGGCCATCTGTTCACGCTCGTCCACCACACGGGCGGGCTGGCTTGCCACCACCCCATCCTGGTTGTTCCCCCAGGCCTTGCTGGCGCCGCTCTTCATCCTTGACAGCGACAGTAGCGTGGAGTGCGAGGACAGACCGTTACTCAGCAGCTTAGGAGGGACACTCATCATCTACCTCAACCTGACTGGCTTCTCTTGAGTCTACAAGGAGAGCCTTGGGTTTGAGGCACTGCAACAGCTCTTTGGTCAACTGCATGTGGCATGATCAGGCTGGCACAAATGTGTTAATTGGTTTCATGCATCCAGCACATAAATAAATGGAGGGGGGGGGGACTACAATTCAATTCAAGCAAAGCATAGCAAGCATGGACTGGTTGGTAAATTGGGTTTAGTAAGTGCAGGCTCATACTGTTGTAAAAATGTGCAGTATGGCTAAAGATATACCGAAACAGGCCACTTCCATTATTCTGTTATGATTCCATATATTATCTACACATGCATTTTCATTATTTCCTTCTCTGATTCTTTCTTGCAACAAGTTCCCTCCTACAGTACATTGTTGCAGTGATAAACCCCCATCCCGCTCCCACAGTTACACATAGACGAGCCTTTGGCGGACACACAACACAGAGTACAGGACGGTCACATTCTCAGGAGGGACAACGACCAGTGCTGAAGACAAACTGGCAAACAACCAAAGGAAATGAAACAAAACAAGACACCGGAGGGAGTCACTAGAGAATAAAACCCCTTTTGGACATTTCTGGATTTTTGACAGCATCCTCCCACCCTCACCATATGCTAGCCTTGCATTGTTGTTTCGATTTTTGAAATCACTCCCCTTTTCTATGCAGAGTTTGTTGAACGTTTGTTGAACATTTGGCATGAGTGCGACAAAGGTTTTGACAGTAAGACACCCGCCAACCAGAGATCGTACCTGCCCCCCGTCAAACACTATCTGTAATTGTTTCTGTATTTAAAGACCCACCGTGATGAAAATTGTGTTTGTGGAGTTTTTAACTTGTTCTTGATGGATTTTTTTGATAATGGAGGACAAATATTAAAGAATTTAAGCTTAAATCTTCATTTCTGTGAATTTCTTTATTTAAATTGCTGTGAATCAGGAGCAGACACAAAATTTTTATTGGTAAAAGATTGTATTTGTGACATGGAAGCTGAAATTCACAGACCACAAGCTCTGCTCCATTCTGATGCATCCACTTGCAAACAAATAGATCCATGTAGGTCTTTGCTTTGATCCCAGCTGGAATCCGGATCAAAGCTGTACAGCTGGATAGCTCTAATATTGCTCACTATTTTTGTTGCACCGGTGAAGTTAGTTGGGGGTGTGAGGGGCTGTAACCTAAGAATGGAGCATGTAAGCAGAGAGCTCTCAGCAACAGGGCGGTTACAGGGTTTCTCTGCACCAACGTTCTCGTCCACAACTCAGAAGTGAATTTCTAAAGAACTCTGCAGAAACTATGTCCTAAAAAAATGACCTTTTTCAGAATATTTTGCTAAAAATTGCATAATCATAATGAAAAGACCACTGGGAAGGCTTTCACGATAGATCAAAAGATGGTCAGAGAGTAGACCTTTTGTACTCTTTTTGTTGCCTTTATTATCATTTCTGGGCTTTGCTTAAGCGACTGCAAAGACGGATTCTAGCTGCATCATGGATGGTGACGGTTGTGCCTCCTACACTGCGTTTATTAATAGAGATGGACTGAGGCAAACCTCTGTCCCCGCTGACACAACACTTTGGCAAGCATGCACACAGCCCATGCTTTGAATCTGTTACTTCTTCTTCCTTCTGCCGGCCTTTTTTCATCTTTCTGCATTGCACGTGTAAAGCCGAACGCATCGTATTTGATACATGAATCTGTCAGCCCTCCGCAAGAGCAATGGAATGGAAATACAAATTTCTTCTATTTTTTCTTATTTTTGTCTTAGAATATTTTTGCTAGCTCAGGAAAAAAGGTATATTTGAGCTTTGTGACCTGATGTATCAGATACGATACAAAATTACATTTATATGTAAAAAAATGTTTTGCTTGTTTGTTCAGAAGAACCTATAAAGGCTCCAAATCCAAAGAATTTGAATTTTCTGTCAATTATTTAATGGTTCAGGCTTTACAGGGTTAATTTTGAAATCTACCCTCTGCTCTCTGGGATCTGATTTTTTTTATTATGTAACAAGGGTTACTGTGATTGACTTGAGATGATCTGATTAAATTCTCTGTGCACTGCGAATTCCTGCCGTGAAACTAAGCTCATTTTCTGCACTTTATTCCTTGAGCGATCTTGCAGGCCAATCAGAGGCAGACTGAAAAAAACAAAAGACCTAAAGCACCTGAAAGTCAGCCAATTCTAACAGACACCCCACGCGCTGAGAAGATTAAGAAATACAGCAAGCTATGAAATCCCAGCAAAAAAATGATGTCTTTAATTTTGATGCTTTTACCTGCAGAACGTGTGCAGTCAGTTTGAAGGCATCATCCCTGCAGGTGAACACGCCACTATCAGATAAAACTGACCTACATGAGAGCGAGTGCCCTGCAGGAGAACGGCTAAGCCAACAGTTTTGTTGAGTCGCCCATGCAGGAGAGAGGATCGGTTAGCACGGCGCTCTGCAGGAGAAGTGGCACTGCAGAGATGCTGCTGCACAACCAATCAGAGGGTGGGTGCAGAGGGACAGCAGGCTGGATCGCCACACGGCGCCATGTACGAGACAAGAGGTGGAGAGGCAGGATGTAAAATTTAGACACATTGAGCTTTGAATGGATCCTCGACGACACCTGACTGCACATGTCTGACCTAGTTTCTCACAGAAACAAACAGTTCCCTCGTTTTTTTTCTTTAGCCATGAGTGACTCATGTATTTAGTCTTTTTTTTTTTGCTTCTTCAGTCTCTGACGGTTTTTATCATAAAATATTATCTTTGTGATATTACACCCAATGCACTTAGCTTAAATTTATTATTTTTTGTATTTCTGACATGGATTTAGCACATTTGTTTGACCTATGGGATAGAAAAAGCATGTGTTGCATATTAAAGACTCACTCGGATGAAAGACGGGTTTTTGGTGTCTTTAACATGTATTTGTGGGATTTTTCTCATAATTGAGAACATACATGAAGTAAAATAAGCTCAAAATTACATTTCTGAGTATTTCTCTGTTCAAACTGTCGGGAATCAGGAGCAGACATAAAAATACAGTTTGTAAAAGCGACGTAGAAAATATGCTGGACAAACTACAAGCTCCCTGCCGGGAAGAGGGGCCGGGGTTGCTCACTCCTGCCCACAACTCAGAGGCAAATTTCTAATAAACTAATGCCATTCTGCATAAAGTATGATCATCAAAGTTTTTTTTTAATTTTGGCTAAAAATTGGCATAATTATTATTAAAAGACCACTGTGGACTTTTAAAATAGATCAAAAGATGATCAGAGTGGGACTTTAATGTTGTATTGTTTGGCTCGACACAACATTTTACTTATTTTAGACTCTTAAGATTGAAACAATCTTTTGGAAAAACGATTTCTTCCTTTATTTAGAAGTATAAAACAGGAATAAAACAAAAACAAAAAAGGTTTCATCAACTCCCTTTTTACCTTAAATAACAGCATTGTCACAGGCAGCATTTCTGTTATGAGTTGCATCGTCATGCATGCATGAGCATTCCAAGGGTCATGCTTGCCAGTCATTCTGTGTTATTGGTGCTCAGTGCAGGAAGGGGGTTGTTCGAGGTGGGGGGAGGGGGAAAGGTGGTAATTGTTGCCTGCAAAAAGGTGAGGGTCTATTGGATGTTAGCACGGTGCGGTGGTGGTAGAAGATCATGCAGATGAGCAGAAGTGTCAAACAGTCCTGGAGCAGACTGGCCAAAGTCTTTTTTGGGACTGAGATAAGCACATTTTTAGCAGAGGTTTCATTATAAGAAGGATCTAAGAGGTCAAGAGGTTTTTGAAAGTCGTTCTTTGGCTCTTTTTTGTTAAATGTGTTCATCCATTAATTAGCCAACAACTGCAGTAGGAGTCATAGGGTATGCCTGAATTCCCTAACTACTCTCTAGCCCCTGAAAGACTATAAAGTGCGGGACCATTCAGTGCCCTGGGTCACTTCTTTTTTTTTTAAAACAGCAAATATGACAGATTTCTTAAAGTAAAAACTGAATAATTATGAACATTTTACAAATTGTATAAATCTACTGTATACTTAAAATGAAAACATGGATAATTTATTTAAAAAATACGTTTTTCAAATCACAAATCAGCTAAACGCAATACATTGTGGTCTATATTTGCCAATCTAGTGGACAATCAAGAAGACAAATTTTTCACAAAGACTTCTGGGAAATTACCAGAGCACTGGCTTTTGGAATTATAGCTTCAGACGCCACGAATAAATGGTAAATGCTCTAAATTGTGCGCTGAGTAGAAATTGGACACAACGCTCCTCTTCCCCCTATTATGCATCATGGAATATTCCTCCTCATAGAGGATCCATACAATCTTTGCAGATGAGACTAAAATAAATACACCTGCTTGTAAGGACTCCCATCATGAAGCTGTTTAGAGAAGTGGAACTTTAGAGAATATGGCACTTGGACTTGGAAGGCACTTTTTAATGCTGTGTGAAAGACAGCTTGAGAACTTTGGAGGTTTTTGTCCTCATGGGAGTTGGACATCCCTGGTTTTGTGGATTGAATGTGGAATTTTCCTCAAGACCAAGTTCTAAAAGTGTTGGCTGAGACATGAGGGACAAGTGTACGTTTGTCTGACGTGGAACTATGATTCCTGGGATGCTTCTCGGAGGATTTTCCGGTAGGGAACGCTTTGTGAGCACGCCACCTTCTGTGGAGCGGATGTACTGAGGCCTAATCTGGATTTGGTCCATTTTTAAAATTTAAATTAATAATTAAAAAAAAGGAGTCATTGTCATTGAATGGCTTTCAAATAAAGATAACAAGATTGAAGTAGATTTACTCTAAGGGTGCTTTCACACTGGGCCCCTTCTGTGATTGGCAGCTGTGACTAAAGAAGCAAAATTGGGTTTGTCCAAAAACAAAGCACCCAAAGAGAGGAAGTGATGTAAGCAAGAAGCATTTTGAGTATGGAAACATTTGTTTGTCAAAGTAAATGCCTAAAAAGTTGTTCCGTTTGGGAGTAAGCATAGTTCATTGAAGAGGTACAGTTATGTGATGGATTTATTGGCCAGTGTGCTTGTTTTTCTTTCAGGTCAGTGCTCACCTCGGGACACTACCATTGTCCAAAAAATCAGCTGTTGCAACTGCATGAGGTCCGGTCAGAGTAGAGGCCAACCAAACCAAATGAAGGTTTGAGATGCTTTAGCATTCTTTGTTAATTTGAGCCAAATCTGTTGGACTATCCTGGTGTGAAGGCACCCAAAGTAAAGAGAAACTGCTGTAAATCGTCACAATTAAAGGGGCCAAAAGATACAGCAGATCCTGAGGTCAATGTGCCTCGTAGGTTAGGTCAATTAGTGACAAAAAACTGTAGACCTCAAACATTAAAATGCATCAATAAAACGGTCTGTTATTTCAGTTTGATCTTTAAGTTTTAGTCTCTTTATGATCGGATCAGATTTAGAAGTGTTTTCTAGGATGACTGAGGGTCTAAAACAGAGATTATTTCAATCTGGAGCAGCCACGGTGATGCCACTTCTTCCCGGGATGTGTTTTTTTTTTTCTTTCTTGCACTTCTGAGATACTGAGTCTTATTTTGAAATAGCAGGCAGGCAGGCAGGCAGGCAGCACCTACTTGTTGCATGGACAGGAACAAAGACCACAGAATTTCCCTAGATCGTTCAAATTCTTTTCTGCATCCTTCATGTCCTTATTGATTTGGTCCATTCCCTCCTCGATGCGCTCCAGTTGCTCTGATTAAACACAAGTCATTTATCCCCCACAGAATGAAGAGAAGCAGAGAGAGAAAGAGAGATCAAGAGAGGACAAAGGAGAGAAGACAACATCTTCAGACACCCACTATGACGGAAGAAACTAAAGCAAAAAAAAAGTAAAAAAGATTTTAAAAAAAAGAAAAAGAAAAACTGGACGCCACCACATATGTAAAGAACCTCTGGGGCACATTGTCAGTACCTACTTGTTACATGGACATATGAAAAGCCCACAGCATTTCCCTAAATCTTTTAAATTTTTCTCGGCTTCCTTCATGTCTTGGTTGATATGGTTCATGCCATCTTCAACACGATCGAGTTGCTCTGGTCAGGACAAAGGGATGACAGTAGTGGAATGAATTTCATTGACAGAAATATGAGTTATGGTGAGCAGAAACTGACAGGTGTGTGGTTGTGGGGCTGGACTTCCTGTGTGAGAGAGCAGCAGGTTTAGACTGGACCCACTAAATACAATCGTGTGATTACTGGGACCAAGAAACGGGTTTGGAGCTGCTAAAGACTTCCTGCTGAACTGTCAAAATAAAAGTTTTGTGTTTCATTGAATCAAAAAGAATTGGGACAGTGCCAATTGTTTTTATGATTTTGATAACACTGTTGAAGTCAGAGAATAAAAGACAACTTAGCAACACTTCAAAATAAAATTTAAAAAAGGTTGCTTCATTAAATTCAGAAATATTAAGCACATCAGCATACCTTAATATTTGGATTTTTCTTTGCTATAGTGGTTAAAAGTTACACCATTAAGAGAATAATTTTTAACAATTAAATAGCAAAAAGTGTGTTTCATCTTCAGAATTAACAGCTTCACAAAAATATCATCTAATGTCAACTTTCCTTTACCCGTTTGATCTAACTTAACATTTTTTCTAGAAAAAAATAAAATGTATTATTTTGGCTCATTCAACCTATTTTTAACTTGTAGAAACGTCCTTTTTAAATGAAAGTTAAATCTAATGCTGTGAAATGCAGAAGTTCTGAAAGACAAATCCATTGTTCCTTTTATGGGAAAATATGTGACATTGTATTTACTTTATATTGGAGGAAAGTTTTCAGGAAATTTAGAAGGACATTTTTAGGTTTAGAAATGACACAAAAAATGTTTGTAAGACAAGAAAAATCTACTAAATATTATACAAAAACTGATTTTGATAAAAACAAGACTTTACAATTTTGTTTCTAAATGACGCCCAAAGTTGCACAAAAACACAAAAAAAGGAAAGGCAACTTTTCATTTTGCCTATGCTTTTAAATTTAAGATTGTAAACACTGTAAAAATAGTAACTGTAAAAAACTTTGGTTATTTCAACCCAATTTTTGGATAATTCAAACTCAGAAAAAACTTCAGTGACAGTCTCTACCTGTGTTCTGAACCACAGCTTTGTCTTTACTTAAAAATTTCATTTTGCTTAAATCTATAACTAATAATAAAAACATTGCTTATGATTATTTATGGCTCCCAATAAACTAACAGATAGTTCATAATTCAGTTTGAAAGCACACATTCGTCGTACTCTACAGTCTCACTATTAGTTCCATCAAACTGGACATTTTTCCAGGATTTCCTGTTTTTTTTACTTCAAAATAAAGGCAAAGGAATATTACTTTAAGCATTTACACCTACAGGTTGAATGCAAAACTAATAGATCTGCATCCTCCTTATTGAAGCTTTTATGGAGTCAAATTACATTAAAATTCAATGTTTTGACATAAAAAATGTATCTGAAGTTGTACCTGCACATATCCCTGAAATAATACGGAAGCAAACAGTAGATGATAGCAGCTGTGGCCTTTAAGAAGCTGCAAATTAACACCGGATACTGACAAAAATGCCCTTTTATCATTTATGAATACGTCCGCCTGCGGACTGACTGTAACTCCCTTCTCTGACGTCTGTTTTGCTTGTGATTGACACAGCTCTGCAGCTCTTTCACCGGATCTGGGCTGGGGTTTTCTGAGGAGCCTTGGTTTGTTATGCTGATGTGGTGGACAGTTGGGCTGGTGGCGTGTCCACAGAAACAACAAAATAAAAATAAAATACAGAGCATTTCCACTTTGGCTGTGATTAAAGGAAATACAGTGCAAGCTGAGTGTGAAAAAGGATGTAGCACGGTTAAATATGGAGTGGAAACTAGTTCACTAACTTGTTGAGGTTTGTCAAAATCCCTGGTTGGCATGTAATTCTACTGAAATAGGATATTTTGAGATAGTCTGCTTATAATAGGAGGTGACTACAAAGATCAAAATTTCAGTATAATTCGATTTTTAATTAAAATATTATTTCCTCTGAACTCCAAAGTTCAGTAAAGGTATTCCTGTTTATGGTTTGTTTACTCATCTTCTCTAAAAGGTGCCAATTATCTGCCGTCGCTCAACCAGGGATTGCACAAACCACTTTATGGCTTGAAAGACAAAAGGTTGTTTTTATTTTGTCATTACCAGTTAAATCAATCGTTCTTCTTATGCAACAGAAATATCGTGGGCCTGTTCAGCCGCAATCAGAGCTGCTTTCAAAAACTGTCCGGCATTTGACGAGAAGTCTTCCAAATCAGCACAAACAGATCAAATAACGGGCTAGAGATTCTACAGTGTCATGTTCAGCTGTGGCTCCACAACATATTGCATCTTTAAATGATTTGGCACTTTGAAGGTACATTTTTTTCTTTCTTTTTTGTCTAAAAAAAACACAACAAAACAAAAATCTGAAATCGCTGGTGGCAAATAAACAGTTATCAGGGGAAAGAAAAATGTGAGCTAAAGGAAACAAAAGGTTAAGGAAGGCAAACAAAGGAAAAACCTCCACCTTTCAGAAATCAAAGGAACCAGCATGCATTAAATCAAGCTGAAGTTGGAACGGCATTTCTTTGTAGGAAGAAAAAAAAATTAGAGAAAGCAATAAAAGGAAAGAATAAGCATACAAAACAAATCCTCTCAGTCACAAAGGTATTCAGACCAATTATAATAATCTCAGTAATCATAAGTAATCTCCTTCAGTGTTTGGTTGGTCAAACTATACATTGAGGAAGAGTTATTGCTTCTCCTCTCGTCAACTTACCTCCCTGTTCATCCAGCATGACCAGAGTCCTGATGCCGGCATCTTTGCTCTATTCCAAAGAGACAAGAAGAATAGGAAAGGGGTGGTGGTGGGTCAGTGGCGACAACAAAGAAATTAGAAAATATGGGTTTTCGGAGAATAAAAGACACAAATGCATTATAGTTAACGGGATGTAAAAAAACACCATACTTTTTTAATGTGGAACTGCTCTGATGCCTCACTGTACTGTGACATGACTTTCTGTGATAACAAAAACTCTCACAGCATGATACTCCCACCACTGTGCTTGACCATAGGGTTTAGATCTCGGAAAAGGGAACTTAAAGGTTTTTGTTTAAGTGGTTTGGTCTTTGTTTAACCCTTTAACACCAAAGCTTTAGCTCCACCGTTGACATTCTGTCGACTGCTGTAATTCTTCAACCGTTTAAGCAATCAACTTAATTCCAGCAGATTCTGAAGTGTAGAAAAGCAGCCTTTGTGTTTGCATAACGGTGAAACGATGCAAAAATCTGCTTTTCTCTGTGTCAGAATCAGCTGGTTGATTGTGTAAACGGTTAAAGAGTTATAGTATGTCCAAGAGTGTATGTTCCTTTGGTTTCACTGGTGACAGCTTTGGTGTAAAAGGGTTAAGTGAGCATTCTTTTTTACAAACTTGTCTGCTTTTGATTCATCACAACTTGAATAAAGGAAAAAATACTCAGAATCGCAGTTTTAATCTTAAATTATTTTATCTATGTCCTCCATCATTAGAAAAATGCTACAAGGAACATTTTAAAAACCTGTTGGTGTGAGGGGCTGTAAGCGCGTAAGCAGAGAGCTCTCAGCAGTGGCAAGGGGAAGGGGAGGTGGGGTTGCTCCATGCCAACAGTTTCTCCAACAATTCTGTGGTGAATTTATAGTGAATTTCTGTTGCTCTGCAGAAACTATGTCCTAGAAGATTACGCTTTAACATTTTGACTAAAACAGCATCATCATAATTAAAATCCCACTAGGAATGGTTTTACAATAAATCAAAATTTGATTGGAGTGTGTCTTTAAAGAGCTAATAAATGCTGCTTAGCTGGGCCTGCAGAAGAATTGATCTCACAGTTGCCCTTTGACCACAAACAAAAACATTCTAAGGGCTAACACACCTTTTCTCCTGTTCAACTTTTTTCTGCTTTACAGCTCTTTAGAAATGTAGCTCCTCTGAAGCGACATGTTGCACCTGCTCTTACCTGATTGCTACAACTATTATTATGTTGTGTCAACGCCCACTTCCTAACACACAAGACTGCTAACATATTTGGCACTTTCCACTGAGCTGCTTTCTCAGCAGTTTGGAAGAAAATCCAAACGGATGTTATAAAGGAAAAAGTTTCTGCAACTTTGTTCATCTCTGGCCTAAAAACCCCACAAAGTAGCAAGAATATAGAACCAAAAGACTCGACACAGATCACTCAAAAAGGTGGTGAGCATTTAAATGAATGTATATCAATCTTTTGTTTTTGTCTGGAATTTTTCCAGGAAGCTTCATTCCAGCTACTTCTAGGAAGGTTACATCCACTGAAGATGAATGTTTTTAATCACAAAGCTGATGTCTGCCTTGCTTACTTCCTCTATTTTCTCACATATTGATTTATCCAGCCGAGGCCAGCTAAAGCTGTCTCTCTCTTTTTTATTGTGCCTCCTTTCTTCCTGCTCTCCATCAGCCCGAAGCAGCAGAAAAACGTTTCCCCTTCTTGCGCCTGCTCCGTCTGCCTCCACCCGGTGCAGTTGCGGGGTGGAGCTGCACAGTGAGAAGGATCAATTTGACCTTGAAAGCGGCATTAGATATCTGCGGCATTAGATACCCCCCCCCCCGCCCTACTCCTCTGTCCTTCCATGCCTGGCTGAGCCCTCGTCTTCCCTCCTTTCTCCATTTGTTTTTCTGATATTTGCTCTCGCTGCATCCTAGTATCCCTGCATGAGTCAAAGAAAAATCTACTTAGCAGCACTTTCCTCACACTGATGGCTTTGCATCCAATCGCTCATTTGACTGAGGGGTTATTGAGCCACAGCTTAGAACAGAAAAACAGAGAACAGTAATAATGTGAATGTTTTAATGTGCTTGGATCCCTTCAATCCCTCAGATAGCAGGATTTCTTAAACATAGGCCTGTAGACGATCTCCTTTAAATTTAGTTTGCACATCTGGGTATAATTTTGACAGAAAATTCTAATTGTGAGGAAATTTAGATTAAATCCACGATATAAGATGTTACAAAATGATACGTTGGGTGATTTGGTAAGTTTTTGTTCACAACAATGTCAGTTAATAAATTAAAAATAAATGAAAAAAATAGTAGCACAAGTGTTTAAGAAAAAAGCACTTTGTTTACCTGCTGTCTCAAATGTAAAACACACATTTTTAACCTGGTGTAACTGTATTATAAAGGATTCATTATCAATAAATGTTGCTCTTTTTCAGTACAGTAAGTAGTAATTGAAAAAATGAATAACAATAGATGAGTTCCTTTCACCATAGATCTTTAAAAATTAGCAAAACTTTTTCCCACCAAAAGTGTTTTTTTCGAGATTTCATGAAAGAAGCCATTTTGAAATCATCAGGAGAAGACCTACTGCCTCTAGTGGAATAATGATGAACTACAGAGCAGAAAACATGGACCAAGTTAGATCCAATTATATCCAGTGGGTTTTTAAGGAACCTTTGGATCATGCTAAGGAGATGAGGGTCTCAAAAAATGCATTTTAAAAAAATGATACAAATGATTATAATTTTAAATTGGCCGGCTACCCATACAGCTATCTGTATAAAAACTAAACTGTTGATTGCCAAACATTGAAAAACAAAGTTGCTATTGCAAAGGTCGTACCATGGTGGTGGGAGTATTATGGAGCAGAGAGATATGTGGCTATAACATCAGGGACCTATGACAAGATGACATTTCAAAGCATGTTAAACCCATAATAGTCCAAGGTCTGATAGGACTGGGTCTTTCAAATAATTGAATGTGTTTTAAAATATAATTGAAAACTATCAATAAACCCTCTATTGAATAGAGAAACTGTCAAAGCAATAGTGAGGGGGCAAAATGAGAGTTGGTTTAGACTCAAACCAAGAAAAAACAGTCTCTCTCATCGGCTGTTTCTATAACAGAAGAATTTCTATTTCATGACAGCTGTAAACCTAGAAATGTGAGTATATATTTCCCCCCTATTTGCTGTGTGTTCAATCAGTTAAATCTTCATCCTCTGTAAAAGTGAAGCTAAAAAATTAGACGCCAACTTCAACCTGGTCTGACTTTTAAAGTGCAACGGCTTAAAAAAAAGGTCACTGGTATTTTATAGATACACGGTAATAATAAACATGAATCCAACGTTTGAACAACTTTATTAGCAACATCCTCGTTAAATTAGACAGTCGGTTGCTGAATATTATGCATTATTATTATGATAAGTGGGAACAGCTGGAATTTGGAGTAAAGACTTCTGGTTTCTCTGTTAAATGCAGATTTATTTTATTTTGAAGTTGAAGGCTCTTCTTCTGTTGCCTCATTGGATCGTTTCTATAAAAAGAGAATTTCTAAATGCGTTTCTGTTTTTCTAGCTTGGGGGATTTCAATTTAGTTTAATTATTATTATTTAATGCACACACAGGTCATTGTTTCAACTCTATCATGTCTCTTACCTCTTCCACCAGCTGCAGCATGCGGCGAGTGCTCTCCAGTGACTGCAGGGACATGAAAACTTCTATTAGTGTGATGCTTAAATGACAGGAAACAGCTCTAAACAGAGATTATAAGGATGCATGAGGTGCAAGCATTGCTACTCTTTACTGAAAAAGTTCATGCATTTAAGTGGATCTTAAGTTGTTATTGATGCTTGAATCTCCGTCTGGATATCTAAGAGGAATCAAATGGATGGTGAGTTTCTTGTGGAACATGTTTGGCTCTCATCAAGAGCACTGCAGATAAAAAGAACTTTACTTTTGTTCTAAAAGCAGGCTTTGATCCCTCCTCTCTCTGACTGGAGGACGTCTATTATTAACTTGTGCACCGATACACACAGTGTGTGAGTGCATGTTCCAGTTCTCCTTCTGAGAGGTGCACGGCTCAGAAAAACAGAAGACTGGGAAATTTTGGCTTTTACTTTGATGTGTGACGTCAGGATTTAGAATAATGAAAGCTAAGGAATAGACCTTCAATCAAGCACCTGTTTTTATAATCATTGAAGTCATTTTTTTCCTTTTGATTACTTAAATTTGAGTCAGATTACCAGAGTTTTTGCTTGATTCGGATTCAAAAGCTGTTGGAAATCACTGAGACTGTTGTGAGGCTGTACCACTACGTGGAGCTGGGGGCGACTGGGTTGATCTGCTCTCAGCGCGTGTGCATGTGTGCGGCGTGCACAAAAACACATGAATTTGCAGCGTCTGACTGCATGAAGTTGCTGCATGCTTTCTGAGCATTGCTCTCACCTCGTCGGCCAGCTGGTCAGCCCGCTGCTGCATGTCTGACAGCTCATTGCGCATGTCTGCGTCATCTGCCATGGCTGCTGGATGTGGGGGGTGGAGAAGGTCTCCAACAGGGAAGAGAAGATCCTAATGGGAGTCAGGGGTTACCTGGAAGCACAAAAACACTGAATTTAGAAACCAGTTTTCTTTGAGCTGTAAACGGTTTGCTGCCAGTTGGACACAAAAACAACAAGACAATTATTTTGAAAGGCGCATAAAGGACATCATTTGTGGTGAGAAGGAAGTGATGTCTGCAGTAAACAGCTGGCATCAGATGTAGAGCAGGATTTTTGGAGGATTAGCCCCAAAGACACACTAGCAGCACACGATGGTGGAGCATTGCTAAACACAGAGATTACCGGGAACGAGCCCCGAAAGATGATCGTGAAACAACTTGTCGTGTGTCTGATGAGTTCAATACACCCAGTGGTTATGTGCACAGGACATCCATGTTTGTAAACCTCTCAGTTTAACTTTGCAGTGTCTTTAAACCTCTTTTGCAAGTTCTGCTTTCGTTTTTCTGGATAATCCCACCCATATGTCACTCAAAGTAACTAGTAGGATTAATAGATACTTTTACCATGGATTACAGATTAAATGTGTATGGAGACACTTTGGTGCGCCAAAACAAGCATCTCTCACATCCTGAATTGGATCTGGCAATAAAAAAAGCCAATTCAGATTGTAAAACTGCCAATTATATTGTAGGCTTAAAGTCAGATGGAGTAGATTAACTGTAATTTTAGACAATCTATTACCTCTCAAATTAAGATTATTCTTCTGAAAAGTAGATTTTGCTGTCATCTGGTAGATTCTGAAGATTTCATTTATCTCTGTCTTTGTGTTCTCCTTTTTTTTCCTCAACAACATCTGCTAGTTATTCACATGCATCTAATCTAAAGTTTTTTTTTACTGCACAGACATTAAAGCGCATCTATCTCTGAAATGCATAAAATTCCATGACACGATCTCATAAAACATGCCCACTTCAGAGGCTGCATCTCTGCACGTGCTCAGTTTATCACAGTACTTCATCAGAAATCCAGCACATGCAAACTCTTTATGCTTCTC